>JAVDOI010000203.1:177500-225000 GCA_032191485.1 Leptoclinus maculatus
CTGTGTGAACTCTCACGTTGTGCTGTCGAGCAGAGGACTGCAGCACAGCGGTGAGGAACCCGTTGGGAAAGGTGAAGCTGGAGAGCCAGAACAGTTTGGGGGGCTCGGCCGTCTCTGCCCAGCGCGCAAACTCACTGACCCGCAGGGAAAGATCCCTGGTCCACGCTGCCAGGGGCTTCAGTGAAGGGTACGCCTAGAGGCCATATACAGTGAGGGATGAATCAACGGTAATTACATGCTTCCAGCAGTTGGCAGCCATTCATAATGCAGGTGTGGAAGAATTGTGTGAAAACTCTCAAGTGAGGTGGGGGTCTGGAACCTTCTCCCACAGCGGTGGAACACGGGCGTCATGGATGTAGCGGAAAGTCTCCTCCAAGCTGGATGACATCACCACCAAGCCTCTGATCCCTTTCTCCAGCTCCGCCTGGGATGAACTAACACACAAACACACACTGTAGGTGTTTAGTCATCATCTAGTCTGGATCTATTGGGATTACCGTGCATTTGGACAGAGAGGTACAAATAAACAGGCCAGGTGATTGGGCGATTGTTCCTGATTTGCATCTTTCATGCTAGTGCCTCTTTGTGTAGCAGGTTTCCCTTGAAAATGACAGGTTTTAGTTTTTACATTGAATTTAGATACACTTGTGTAAATGGTTTAACTACTGATAGACATGCCAATATGGCAAGAAACAGTGTTGGTAAATTCCTTCAGAAGGGTTTGCTCAACCTAATTCTGTAGGAATTGACAATTGCAATTCATTTGATCTGGAAAACAGGCTAATGCCTTCACAAGTCACTATCATTTGATCTCACTTTAGGTTGCCCCAACCCAGGACCGATACACACACACATTGCAAATCATATTTGGATTAATGTTTTTGGAATTAAGGGATAAATTCAGGTTAACAACCACGGCCACTTAGTCTGCTGCCACTGCTAAATGTTAGCAGCACATCCCTATTGACACGGTTAGTTTCACATGACAGTTACACACATAGAGGTACAGTGCCTACGACACACACATGGCTAGCAGAGATTCTGACAATCCAACCCAAAGACACACACACGCAGACATAGAGATCATACATGATGGTGTCCAGCAGAGAATTGTATCTCTGGATCTCTTGCAGCAGGACCACATTGATAGGGGAGAGGTTGTGCTGGAGGATGGACCTGGTGCCCTCGTAGTCAATCAATGGCGGGATTTTCTTACGGACGTCTGCCAACAGCTCTAATACCTGGAGGCACGTTGCAAACATAGAACAAAAGATGATAACTTACAAATATACTGCACACAAGTATTTGCAGTGAAGAAACTGCAGAGTCGGATCGTGGTGCTGCATACAACTGGAGGACTTATAATAGCTCTTGATAATCCTTTCTAAAATACACACATACTCCGACATCAGTCATGCTCCAACAACCAAAAGAACCTTGTTCTTTAGCACTATTACACTACCATAACATTTAAAGCATGTTTAAAGCACATAGAGAAACTACTGCCATTGTTATACAACACCCAGTTTCATGAACACATGGATAACTTTCAAAACAAAACAGTCATTTCTGTCTCGACCACTAAGTGTGAATGCAAAACGTTCCTTGTACAGGTCATTTAAACATGTTGATGTAGCACGTGAGTGTGGAAGTTCTATTGGAAACTATTTAGAGTTTTGTGGTGTGTTGAGTGCTCTGACTTTTTTAAAGGTCATTCAATTGTTGGTCTCATCTTATGCCGGTGTATTTCCATTAAACTGGTTATCTCTTCCCTCCACTTCTCCCACCTTGCCTCTTTCTCACCTTATCGTCTCTACTGGGCCTGTCCCCCGCAGCAGTAGGACTGGTGACCTGGGGCTGCAGGGAGAGCAGGGTGTCAAACAGCGTCCTGGTCTCAGCCATCTGGCTGGCAATGTCTGCATTAGAGTGCTGGCCAAACACCTCAGGGTGCTCTGTGGACGGCAGCCTGCTGATATAGTCCTTGTAGGAAGACTGGGGTCCGTCATTGGGGATGTAATAGGATGTTAAGGAGGACAACCTGACAGATAAATGGGGTTGACAGAATATAAAGTCAGTGGTATGAGATGCTTTTTGGTGGACAATTCCCAATTTCCTTGGAGAGATTATTTTCATCTCATCTGAAGTAACTGATGTAGAAACATAGCAGCAAAACATAACCCTGCCAATATGAATGACAAAAACACAGAGAGTCAGTGTATTGACAATATCTAAAGAGTCTCTAGCACACACTGCCTGAATGTATGGAGTGCTAGCATTCTGATTCTTTAAATATACATGTATATGTGTCAGAATGAATGTGTGTGTGTCAAAGTGTCTTACTTGAAGGAGGGCTGGTTCACGGCAGCATCACAGAAGTAGTCACTGATGTATGTGGTCAGAAGACGTCCCAGTCGTCTGTTACGTGTCCTCCATAGTTGACCTCAGCAATGAGGTACTTCAACGCATCCCAGGGAATCTTCTCATACATATCCAGGTTGAATTTGATTGTCATTATCCATTTGTCTAACAAACACTCTGACAGGGTATGAAATGGCCTTTCTGCCTTCAGTCGTCACTGTTTCCTTCAGTGTCAGATAAAGCATATTTATAATCTTTAAACTTTTTGAATTATTAAGCTTTTTGCACATTTCTTTTTGAATGGGTTTCTATGGAGAACATTTTCAAATCCCCTTCAACTTTCAAATCCTTCAACTTTCAAAGCCTTCTTCTTCCTCATACTTTCAGCTACAGACACCATAGTTAGACATTTCAACTAGAAGGGGTTTCAGCAGTGCAGTTTAAATGCTTTCGGGCTTCAACATTCTCTCTCTCTCTCTCTCTTTCTCTCTCTGTCTGTCTGTCTATCTGTCTCTCTCTTTCTGTGTGTGTCTCTCTCTCATACAGTCATTCAGGTCTTTTTCCCCTCCAACCCCCCCCCCCCCCACACACACACACACCCCATTTTAAAATAAAAGCCCCACAGAATGAATTCTAACTGAAATGCTTGTGATGAAGCCTGTCATTTATGTTGGGCTCTGCTCAAAGAAGCATCCATGTTTTCTTCCAACAAAGGAAGAGGACTACTCCCTTCCCCCGAACTCCAGCCAAAACTGAATGCTGGCCCCTCATTGGCCAGCAGGAGACCCCCCACTGGTTCACTACCTGCCTTTAAAAGCAGACGCGACTCCAAAATCTACCTTTTCCGTCCGGCTCTTCCCTCAAGCCCTGCAGCGCTTGAACGGACCCCCTACGTTACGCTCGGAAGCGGCGTAGCCGAGTTAACCCTCGAAAGATCGATCTCAAAGCAGCGTCAAAATAGTAAGAGTTATCTTGCTATCTGGGCTTAGAGTAGATCAGTTTGTGTGTTATTTCCTTTATCTTGTTTAGTTAAGTTAAGTTGTGCTCAGAGCTCGGTTCCCTCTCTCTCTCTCTTTCTTTCCCTCTCTCTTCCTACAAACACACACACACATAGATAGATTCACTGATTTTCATTGACCATCTCAGACACTGGTTACGTAATCGATTGTCCCAACCCACAGTGTGCGTCGATCCACGTGGTTACCTACGTAGCCACGTCCCCGCCATCTTGGTTGTTGACCAACAGGGCCCGGCCCCTTTTTAGATTAACCCCACCACTGTCCGAGTAGTTCCCTCCTACACACTAGGGCTGCAACTAACGATTATTTTAATAATCGATTAATCTGTCGATTATTTTTTCGATTAATCGATGAATCGGATAAAAAAAGGCGAGTGAATAAAAACGTGTCTTTAGTCTTGCAAACTATACCACCCCTGCTTTACTACTGTTATTAACGAGCTAACGCTAACTTGTCATCGCTGCGGACACCGGGCGGATCCGCACATCGAACGCGCACATCGAACGCGCCTAGTTCCTCACTTCAAAACGGAACAAAAGTAGGATTCTGTAGTGACTTACCCTGCTGTTGAACTCCCTTCCTCCTCATCAAGGGCTCCAACATGTTTACGTTTTAGGTGCTGAATCATCACCGTGGTGCTCCCGTGCCATGTCGCTTTTGCATATCTTGCAATTAACACACTTTTTCGATTTATTTAGTGTGAAATGCTCCGCACCTTGGATGACTTGGGTCGTACTGATTTCTCTGCCTCCGCCATGTGTTTCAGAACAACGTTACGGTCTCTCCGGTGGTCTTTCCTCTACCTCCGATCCGCTCTTTTTTTTTTTTTATACTCAAACATCTCCGCGACTTATTGAGTGGCGTAATAGTCGCGCGACACAACGAATCGATAATGAAATTCGTTGCCAACTCTTTTAATAATCGAATTTTATCGATTTTATCGATTCGTTGTTGCAGCCCTAGTTTAAATGCTTTCGGGCTTCAACATTATTCAGACAGGTAGTCTCCCAGTTCTGTATTTTCAGCAATGTTTTTGCGATTCATTTCAGCTTTCAGCATTCCAACGCATTTTCAGCAGGAAATGCATTTTCTAGTTCAACTATTTCTTCCATTCCCTCTTTTTTGAAACGCTTCTTCTTCTTAATTTTTTAAGCTACAGAAACCGTTCAACTATCAAAATGTTCAGCTCTTTCAGCTCATGGGTGCTATGTCTCTTCATATTTATAATCTTTAAACTTTTTGAATTATTAAGCTTTTTGCAACTTTTTTTTGAATGGGTTTCCATGGAGAACATTTTTAAATCCTCTTAAACTTTTTAAACTTTCAAATCCTTCTACTTCCTCATACTTTCAGCTACAGAAACCATTTCAACTTTCAAATGTTGAGAAAATCCTTAACTATTGCTGAATGATTCAGCTTTTTGATATCTTTTAAACTTTTTGAACTGTAGCATTTTTACTTTTATGATTTTTCAGTCCTTTTCTGACTTTATAATGGGTGTGTATTGCGCAGCTTAGAGTGCGTGATGTCAGCGCTAGAGTGAAGAGCAGCTTCAAATTCTTGTGAAAAAAAGATTTGTCTTTTGACACTGTCTCCACAATTTTCAGTCTTCATGCATAATTTCTGGATGGAAAAGTAGCTAATCTTGTCCTTGTCGTAAAACAATGACTGTGGAATCCCACAGACTTACACATTTGGCACAGTAGCCTTTAATTGAGAGGAAAACCAACTTTCTGCTCCATAGAGACCAATGTTAAATCTTGCTTCAAGAACATTTTCCACAGAACACGGTACCCCATTTCTAAATCGCCATTGAAGCCACATTTCTTACACTACAGACACAATTTTCACAGGATCTGTCTCTCAAGTCATCCTTCCTCTCAATTTCCAATATTGGAGCAATAGGAGCTACGGTTATGGGACTTTTGAGGATTTGTTTGAGAGTTGTTTCACAGTTTTATCTCCATTTAAAGACTGCAGGCACACAGGTGTTTGTAATTAGTGATGTTTATAAACACAGACTCACATGCACATACACTCCTCTCCCTCTCTCTGTGTGTCTCTCTCTGTGTGTGTCTCTCTCTCTGTGTGTGTCTCTCTCTCTCTGTGTGTGTCTCTCTCTCTGTGTGTCTCTCTCTCTCTCTCTGTGTGTGTCTCTCTCTGTGTGTGTCTCTCTCTCTCTGTGTGTGTCTCTCTCTCTGTGTGTCTCTCTCTCTCTCTCTCTGTGTGTGTGTCTCTCTCTCATACAGTCATTCAGGTCTTATGCTGCGTTCACACCAAACGCGAATACGCGTCGAGATTACATACAAAGTCTATGCACAGACGCGATGAGACTGGAGCGACGCGAATCTGCGTTTGTGCGGCGCGATGGACGCGAATTTGCGGCGCGATGGTTGCGAAATCGCGTCAAACGCCAAAACGCTGAAGTTGAAATATTTGAACTTCTGCGACAAAATCGCGTGACGCTGTGGCGCGATAGCCTATCAGCGTTGAGATGTTTCCCCTGTCATCACTGACTTCCTGCCGTTGCTGAATCAGGAAATAAATACCGGAGCCGTCTGTGTTCACCCGGAGCTCTACGATACCTCATATCAATAGAGACCAAACTATGTGTATAAATGTGTGTGTGTGTAAACCAGATGGTACAAACAATGAAAAAGACGCTGCCGTATTTACGTCTAGATGACGTTATTGTGAGTGTTGATGGAGCTGCTACCATGTTAGCATAGCCTAGCACCGATCCATCCGAGCTCCATTGAGAAAACAAGTATTTTAAAAGTTATTTGCTTGTCGTCTTGCGGAGAGAACTAACAAAACATGAATTCAGACAAATCGGCATCATTAGGTAGTTATTTCGGAGTCCCTTTTTGTCGGTTTATTGCAGTTAAATCACAGCCAAATCAGTTTATTTGGGGCTCATACAGCCGTAGTAAACAGCGGACGTGTGGCTTGCTAGACACAGTGAATACATCTCGATACAATCCACGGAGCTCCTCTGGACAATGTTATTAACCCAGACATGACGGCGTTTAGTTTCCCGTGATATCTGGGACTTCCACAACACCGTACTAAGCAGAAATAGAGGTTATTTTTTCCATGGCTAATGGCGGACAGTTTAGGGATTTCAGAGCGATAAGCCCCGCCCCCTCTCCAGCGCGTCCAGCGCGATTCTCGCAAATGAACACAAATGGTCCCCGGCGAGACCGGCGGCGCGATGGACGCGAATTTGCGGCGCGATGAATTCTCGACGCGTTTGGTGTGAACGCGGCATTAGAGGACTTTTTCCCCTCCACCCCCCCCCCCCACCACACACACACACACCATTTCAAAATAAAAGCCCCACAGAATGAATTCTAACTGAAATGCTAACTTCTACTACTACTGCTACTACAAATATCACTACTGCTACAACTAGTACTTATTGTAATGCTACTAATACTTCTACTCCTAATAATACTTCTAATACAACTACAACTTCTACTACTACTACTACAAATATCACTACTACTGACAGTTTTTTAAGCTACAGAAACCGTTCAAATATCAAAATGTTCAGCTTTCAGGAGAGGGGTGATATGACTTTCCATATCTTATCTTTAATCTTTAATCTTTGAATTGTGAAGCTTTTAGCAATTTGTTTTTTAATGGGATGTCTATGGAGAAAATCTTCAAATCCTGTTAAAGTTGAACTTTCAAAGCATTTTTACTTTTATGATTTTTCAGTCCTTTTCTGACTTTATAATGGGTGTGTATTGCGCTGCTTAGAGTGCGTGATGTCAGCGCTAGAGTGAAGAGCAGCTTGCGATTCTTGTGAAAAAAAGATTTGTCTTTTGCCACCGACTCCACAATTTTCACTCTTCATGCATAGTTTTGTGATGTAAATGTAGCTAATCTTGTCCTTGTCGTTACAAATGACTGTGGAATCCCACAGACTTACACATTTGGCTCAGGGAGCCTTAGAGCGACATGAACTCCAACCAACTGCTCCATTAGACTCCATGTTCAATCTGACCACTAATTCCTCAAAGAAAGCAGACGGTACCAGTTTTGTATATTGCGCTGTAGCTCACATTTTTAACACCACAAACATAAAAACCACATCAGCGCGTTTGGCAGAGTCTTATCTCTCTCACGGTATCCATATTTTGGCACTCAGACTTTGTTAAAAGGAGGAAGGGGTTTTGTTCAAAATCACTGTTTACTGTAATGTTTCTTAATCAGTCTGCCTCTAGCACCAGGTGTGTCCTCACCATGGCAACCAGTTACACACACACGCACGC
Source organism: Leptoclinus maculatus (assembly GCA_032191485.1). Classification (NCBI taxonomy): domain Eukaryota; kingdom Metazoa; phylum Chordata; class Actinopteri; order Perciformes; family Stichaeidae; genus Leptoclinus; species Leptoclinus maculatus. The sequence goes on from JAVDOI010000203.1 coordinate 185,158, forward strand.
AGGCTCTCTCTGTCTGTCTCTCTACACGCACACACATGACCTGGAGATATTGTCTGTCTGTCTGTCTGTCTGTCTGTCTGTCTGTCTGTCTGTCTGTCTGTCTGTCTCTCTCTACACAGATACACACATGATATTCAAGGAAAGATCGTTAAACCTCCTATAACTGTCTGTATGCCTGTCTGTCTCTCTGTCTCTGTCTGTCTGTCTCACACACTCAGTCCATCTAACTGTCTGTCTGCCTGTCTCTCTCTCTGTCTCTGTCTGTCTGTCTCACTCACTCCATCTAACTGTCTGTCTGTCTGTCTTTCTCCCTCTCTCTCTCTCTCTCTCTCTCAATTAAATTCAATTAAATTATGCTTCATTGGCATGAAAATTAAGAAAACAAAACAATATTGACAAAGCATCAAAAAATGAACGCACAATAACATAAACATACAATAATATTAATACATCAGGATTGATTATCTTATTGATTATTAGTTATCTATATACAGTTTATCCTGTGTGTGTGTTTGTATGTGTGTCTAGGTCACTCACTGTCCCTCAGGTTGTTAATACATATTGGGCAGCAAGGTATGCCCTATCTCCTTCTCCTAGGAGTATTTTTAATTTTGAGAGGTCATTAAGCTCTTTCAAATGTCAAATGACAGAGTTGAACTTGTTAAAGTCAATGTTCCTAATTTCATTGAATGTTTTCCATTGTAGGAGGAAGTGCCTCTGTCTCAGCCTCACCTGTCCAACAGTGACCTCTCTCTCTCTCTCTCTCTCTCTCTCTCTGTCTCTCTCTCTCTCTCTCTCTCTCTCTCTCTTACACACTCTCACTCATCTTTCCTCTACACCAGGGGTGTCCAAAGTCCGGCCCGTGGTCAGATTTCATACGGCCCGCAGTTTCGGTCTTATAATGTGTTATTTATGGCTCGCTAGCTCTGTCAGAATAAATAAATCAAAAACCGTTAAAGGTGTAATTCCTCCTTTCACCACACGGTGGCAGCACCATTCTAATGCTATCTGGCTCTGCATCCATGCCGCGAACCCTTCTCGAATCATTTCTGCCATGGCGACTGCAAAAAAAAAGAGAAAAGTTGACAGTGAGGGTCGCCGCTTTCAGGAGCGGTGGGAATTACAATACTTCTTCACTGGAAATCGAGGCAATTGTGTTTGTCTAATTTGTAAAGAGACGGTTGCCTTGTTTAAGGATTTCAACGTAAAGAGACACGACGAGACTAAACATGCTACAACATACGACAAGCTAACAGGGAGTGACCGCGCTGAAAAAGTGAAGCAACTCCAAGCTGCTCTGGCATCGCAACAGCGATTCTTCACGCGGGCCTGTGAGTCAAAGGAAAACATCACCAAAGCCAGCTACGCAGTGGCCATGTTAATAGCTAAACATGGCAAACCTTTTACTGAAGGTGCGTTCATCAAAGACTGTGTCATGAAAATGGTGGAGAACATTTGCCCCGAGAAGAAGCAAGAATTATGAATGTTTGCCTGGCACGCAACACTGTGGCACGGAGAGTTGAGGACATATCGTCAGATATTCAGAGACAACTGGGGGACAGGGGAGTGGCTTTTGATTATTTCTCATTAGCCTGCGATGAAAGCACCGATGCATCTGACACTGCACAACTACTTATTTGTTTAAGAGGAGATGATGACAACATGAACGTGACAGAGGAGCTGCTTGACCTCAAAAGCCTTAAAGGGCAAACCAGAGGAACAGATGTATTGGTTTCTGTTTGTGAAGCTGTTGATGATATGAAACTACCATGGAGTAAAGTTTCTGGGATCATTACCGATGGTGCGCCTGCCATGGCTGGTGAGCGAAGTGGATTGTCCACACTGATCTGCAATAAAGTCAGCGAAGAAGCAGGTAACGCTATTAAACTTCACTGTATCATTCACCAGCAGGCTCTCTGCGCCAAACATCTCACATTTGACGATGTTATGAAACCAGTGGCAAAGGCAATCAATTCTACTCGCTCTAAAGCTCTATACCACCGACAGTTTCAGCAGTTCTTGCGTGACATCCAGGCTGAATACGGTGACGTAATATATCACAATGATGTGAGGTGGCTAAGTCGGGGGTCCGCACTGCAGCGATTTTTCTCTCTCAAAGAGGAAATTGGAATTATTTTGGGTGAGAAGGGACAACCGATGGAAGAACTGTCCGATCCTGTATGGCTGGCAAATCTGGCTTTTTTGGTTGACATAACGAAGCATCTGAATGCGCTGAATGTTAATCTTCAAGGAAAAGATGCAGTGGTGAGCCAGCTATACGCTCACATCAAGGCCTTTGGAACCAAACTGCAACTTTTCCAAAGACACTTGTCCCAAACAGAGCCCTGCACCGCGCACTTCCCAGCTTTGAAAGAGGTCATTGACAGTTTCCCACAGGACAACATCGGTGCGCAAATGAAGAGTTATGCAACAGCTATCGCATCTCTTTCTGTGGAATTTAACAAACGCTTTCGGGACTTTGCAGTTATTGAAAAGGACATGTTGCTTTTCTCTTCTCCCTTCTCCGTGGACCCTGATGATGCTCCTCCACAGCTGCAGCTGGAGCTCATTGAGCTGCAGTGTGATGATGAGTGCCGCGGAAAACACCAGCAGTGTTCTCTCGTTGACTTTAACCGGCAGCTGGACAAAAGCAGGTTTCCAGAAATGCGGTCCTTCGCTAAGAAAATGCTGAGCTTATTCGGCTCCACATATTTGTGTGAGCAAACATTCTCAGTCATGAACTTAAAGAAGAACCGATTGAGGTCAAGGATGAGTGACTCCCACTTGCGTGACATTTTACGCATCTCAACCACTGCCCTCAAGCCAGACCTGGTCTCTTTACTGAAATCTAGATCTCAGTATCACCCTTCTCATTAGTGTCAGCAAGTCATCTGTTCCTTGATCAATCTGAAATGGAGTGTTTTGAACGGTAACATCTGTCACTATTAACAGTGAAAAGCCTAAAGCACACTAATGCACTTGGACTTATGGCACTTATCTTATTAAACTTTTCAATACGATTTGGTTATAACTGTTGATGTTATGTACCTGTAGATGTGACACAAACTATTGCTTTCTGAAAGATCTTGTAAAAGACAAGGGCAGAATTCACTTGTTTTAAAGTTGAATGATAACAGACCACTTTGCATTACTTATAACTCCTGTTTAAAATGTTCATGAGGCAAAGATATTTAACTCATGGAAATGTAAGGTATTCTATACAGTTTGTTCAATGTTATCTGACTGAATGAAAGGCAGAATTGTGTTTTTAGAGTTGTTCACGTCTGCCTGAGTGGCTTATATTTGGTTACATTGTCACTTGAAAAATAAAGGTAATTGTGACAATGAAAACTCTTTTATAACAGTGTGTATTTTCATGTAACTTTTGTTGTTAAAAAAATGTCAGAAGGAACTATTGGCCCCCGGGCATCTTCACTAAATCAAATTTGGCCCTCTTTGCAAAAAGTTTGGACACCCCTGATCTAATACAACCTACAAGAAGAGTTACCACAATATCCAGTTTTTTTCGCCATAACTCGGCGAACTACGCACTCTGAAAAATGCTCCGACCACGAAGCTCGAAGCTAACAAAGACAAAGTTGCTATCAAACAGCATTAGCATTCGACACGGATTCCAGCGCTATATTCATAATTACTCTCCGTCAAACCGTTCAAAAGATACCAGCAAACAAGCAGACAAAACCAAGCCATACACCCCGCAGAAAAATTCATAAATGTCACTCACTTTTAGATGAATCATGAAGAAAAGCGTCCAATAATCCGTTTTCACCACTAAAACCTACTTCTGCTATCTATTTCCTGTCTAATTCAACTGTTTCCTGGAGAAAGGGGGGTAAAACAAGGCTGGGGGACCACGTTTCACATTTGGTGAATCCGGTTTTACGCAGGGCTACGCTGCGCACGTATCTGTTTTTTACGGAAAACGATTCTGTCAATCAAAACCATGTTGCCTCCACTGCATTGGCTAGATCCTAAGGCGTGTTTAGAGGTGTCATGGTATGGGATTGACCAACCACAGGCTGAGATATGGCCCCACACACACAAGTAAAAGCACATGGAGCCGTAAGTCGCCGACACAGAGAGGCCTTAGAGAGGATTCTCGCTCTCACAAATGATGCCAGACTGCTGTATGTGATAGATTGTACATGTACAAGGATAAAGGAGTTAAATATATAGTTATATAGTATATAAAAGTACAATGGAACAGCTGGAGAAGCTGTTTCCCAAATGACGACCTTTCGTGACCTCTCGTACGTTTATCTCTCTAGCTCTGGCCTACTTCACTCTATTCACTCCAATTCTTTTTTGTATGACTACTGTCATGCTTTGCTATTATGGTGGGTGGTTTTAGGCTTTACTGAGCCTCATTTAATATAGTTTTATCAATAATAGTGCTTTTTCACCAGGCAAACCTGACATTTTCAAAGTGGAGCTGTGTTCCATCTTCATTTGCTATTAACCAGTAACATATACACAATATTGACAGCTCTCACCAAAGCTCACCCACTTGAGTGTTATTAATACATTTAAATTATTCAAATAGACCTTGTAGTTAGAGAGTAAGGCCCCTTTGAGTATGGGTATAGTATTTTCGAGCAGAAGCCTAAAAATAGGGCTAGTTACCAGAAGAGAAGTCTGTCATGAAGTGTAAGACTACGTAAACAGCTTCATCAATGATGTACTAATGTTTAGTTGTGACCATATATGGACCAGGAGGTTAAAGATGCTCCAAGTAAAAAGGTAGAAACAGGAGACAACAAAGAATCACCACTTGGCTTCTTTAGGATTCTTTTCAGGCTTCTGGTTTGGAGTCTTTGTGACGAGGCTTATTGGTGATCTGAACTTTTGAGGTTTTTCTTTTATTTACTTTTTGCATGATCTGTTTCTGTAACCTTTAATCTTTTTATTGTATAAACCAAATAAAACTGGTTTGTATTTTGTACATTCCAACCAAAGTCCAGTGTTGCTGGTCTCTGAGGGTGTCTGTAGTCTCCATGAGGTCAGAGAGCTCTTCTCCTGGGAGAGGCTGACAGCACTGAATGATTGGCTCAGATAGTTTAGATGCTCTGCTGGTTCATCATGCTTGGTGTTCATGTGATTACAGGACTTAGACATTAGCTGTTGTGTTTGTGGTGAAGCAATAGGGGTCAGATTAGCATCTAGATGTAGGGTGATAGGGTCAGGGTCCTGAAGGTTCTGACCACACGGGGTTCCTCCTCCAGTGGTGGTCCTTTAAACAGGTCCATCCTGGAGTACTTCCAGTCCTCCTCCACCTGTTGAACACAACCTGTTGATATCCGGCTGTCGGGGGGGCGACTTCTTATCCTGAAACAAGTGATACAACAGCAGCTCGTGTTTGAAGCTCTGCTGACTTCACCCACACTGACGGGGTTGTAACTGGTCACCTGGTAGATGTTTCAGTGTGAGAGGCTGAAGGGCTTGAAATGCTATGACTAGGAACGGGACAGCTGTTTGCTGTGACACATCACGTTACCTTCACAACATCTCAACATGTTGTGAACAGTTGTGTGTATTTCTTCTCTATGTTTGACTCCCTGTGTGACGGCCCCCGGGCCTCTGCTTGTGAGTGTTGTGTTGCTGTGTTGTCTGTCTTTCAGTGGTCCTGGTTCCTGGTTGGTTGGAGCTTGAGACCATCAAGGAATTGTAGTCAGCTGGTCACTACTTCCGGTCTATAAGCCCCTTCCTTATTTTCCCCGTAACCACCTGTAAATTACTCTGAAGATGTTCTGTTAGTAAGGTGAATATTTCATACAAACCTTTATTTGCTAGTTAACTAAGATAATCACTTCCTGCTGGCTTTTAATTTGTAAGTGCCTGTTACGTTTTGGGTCCTTTATTTTGAAGTCCTTCTGGCGAAACCGGAAGCAGATCCACATCTCGTCAGAGTAAAGTAACTTGACTTCACATAAAGAAAAGTGTTCATAAGATATTCCTCCACAATAAGAGTTTCTTTATTAACGGTTAAGCTCCTAGCTGGAGCGGGAACAACGTGTTGTGTGTTTATTGTGTTTATTGTGTGTTTGATGTGTTACTGTTTTAACTAGATGCTAATGTTAGCTTAACAGCTATGGCTGAATGACTAAGCTAACTTTAAGCTGATGCTAGATTTTGGTTTTAAATATGCTGTTGAGAAGTATATATGTGAGAAATGTTTGATGAATGTCCACATGTATATTTAAATGTAATGTAATGAATGTTGATACTCGTTAGAGCTCATTGATGTTGTATCTGTTCTGTAGCTCTTACGGTGTTTTCTGGAGGTTAAAAGGAGAAAAAGTAGATTTGTGTTCATCAACATGAGGATGAGAGTTGAGCATCAATAAAGGCCTCTGGAAACATCAGTATGTGTCACCATTGTCCGGCTGGGGTCCGCTACACCACCTTGTGCTACGTTGGACATTTGACCTGCTGTATACTTTGATCACATCTTTATAATAATATAATGTATCACTACCGTAGTTAACCTGCAGTATGTTTCCCTGCTAGTATCCTTTGTTAGAGTTCACATGTTACATCTGTTACACTCATTACATCTGTGTTAAATGAAACTTCTTTCTTTAGTTAATCCTCTCGTGTGCTCCCCTTATTCACTGAGGTCTTAGAGCCGGAGCAGAACACCGAGGACCGGACATGGACCGGCAGGATACTGGTCTGAGGTCTACGGTGTGCCCGGGTCCTCGGCCTGTTCCAAACACCAGAGCATCTTCAACATGTCTTTGTCTTTGTGTCTCTGCTTCCTTTGTTTGGGCCCTCGTTAGTCGTCAGGATCTCTCCCAGACGGTTTAGATCCATGTCCACTGAGTAACTTGTAGTCCCATGTTTCTAAGTGTCTGGTGATCAGAGGGAGTGTTAACCCGAGTAGTCGGAGAGAACAAGTCTCAGAGTCGTGAACATAAGATGTGAGCACAGTTTACCATTGTGAGAGCGTTTGGGACTCATCAACGTGATGAAATGAAGTCATGTTAAGGCCCTTTAATCAGACCCCCTCCTCTTCTCTCACTACAGCGTCTTCACATTGAACTGCTTCAGTAACCTCTGTGGAGCATTACAACCACAGCTCAGCTACTTTAACCTGTGTGGGCCTGCTTTCATCTCTCAGCCTCTTCAACACTTCTCTTTGCATTTCTCTAAATTGTGCAGTGGACTAAGACTCAGACCTGGAGGTGAAGCTCCACTTTAACACCAGAACCACCAACCTCAGCGGCTGCTTTACAGCAGCTGCTCACTGCTCCTAGAACTAGGAAGGGTTCAATGTAGAGACTACAGTTCACAGTGCTGAGGACAATGTGGACAATACAAGTTACATTTTATTATAGAGCGGCGAGGTAGCTCAAACACAAGAAAAAAGACATGAAAATATGTAATTAATGTTATTAATCCCTCAACATAATACTGTAGGTTCACTGAAGCTTACGTTTGTATTTACTGCTGTTAGAAACTAATCAAATGTAGTAAATCAAAGTTGTATCTGATGTACTTTAACTGAGCTCTGTGACTTTCCAACAATACATGTTGTTACCAGTGACTCTAACATGATCACGGTGATTGTTTGTGTACTATATGATCAGTATTTAGTACATTGTGTGTAGAATGATGGATTTGGGACACAGACTGTGGTGTTGTTCATCCAGCAGGGGGCGTCCTCTCACTGCACATCAAGTCTCAGAGTCCTGAACAACTCAACACGTTTAGACTAAAGATTCAAACTAATTATGATCTTTAATTACATTAAACAAGGAATTAAACTGAGACTGAGTGTGTGTTGGAGGTGATACACACATGTAGTGTATACATGTGTGTGTATACAAGACATCTTCTTCATTCAAATCACCATTTCTTCATCCTTCTGCTCCCCGTGTCTCTCTACATTTGGGTTCATCTCCTGCTGCCTTTTTGCCCAAACTTGACAGAAGGAACCAAAACCCAGAATATGGAGCCATCAGATGGATGGTTTGAAGAGGAGCTCTATGATCTGAGTTATTCCTGCTTTGTTTCCATGGAGCGTGGAGGAGATCTCCTAGTAGGAGATTAAAGAGGCTGTGTTGAGATTGGTGAGCAGGAAGACATCATCAGTGTTATGGATGGTGGCTTCTTTACCGGACTGCTTCTGTCACGGTCTTGGTTTGGTTTGGTTCACGTTTTATTTAGAGTTTCTCTTGTGTCCCGGGTTCTTCTTCTTTTAACTTGTTTGGCGGTTGTCATCCAGTGAAAGGTGCATTACCGTCACCTACTGTGTTGGATTGTGGACCCGAGTACCCTATCCCCGTGTCCCGGGTTCTTCTTCTTCTCTTGGTTTTAATGGCGGTTGGCAAACAAGTTTTAGGAGCATTACCGTCACCCACTAATCTGGAGTGTGGACTCAGGATAGTAATTCTGTAATACGACAACCAAACAAACAAACATCAAAATAAACATATATATAATACTCAAATTCTATTCATTAGTCTTGTTGACTCCAAACACTCCAGAAGAAGTCCCCAACATGTCTCACTGAAGCTTGTCTTTAGTACATGAATGATATTCTCCTCTCCCATCTCTCTGAGACCATTTTTAAAACTTCTCTCACTGACTCGTACCTCTGACAGGACAATAAAACATGGTCCACAGTTTCTTCTTCTTCACAACATTCACACTTTCCATGATTATGTTTTCTAATAACATAGAGGGAACTGTTCAGACCAGTATGTCTTGTCATGACCCTCTCCTATTTTCTATTTTGTCCACTAGATCCTGCACTCCCAACCAATGCTTTGTTTTTAAACAGATATCTTCCTTTGCTCCCTTTATTACATTCAGTCTGCCATATCTTTGTGATTTGTCCCTTAATCACCACTTTAGCTTCTGACTTACTTATATTTACATTAACAATATTTCTCCCGCTCTTCAAAGCCTTTTTTGCTGCTTTATCCTCCTTCTCATTGCCATCGACTCCAACATGTGCAGGGACCCACACAAATGTAACCGCCATCCGCATTAGATGGATTCTGAATAGTGCTTGTAGTATTTCATACAGTGAATCCTCTCTGCTTCTGGAGTGGCAACATTTCAGACTGGTTAGTACTGCACATGAGTCTGATGCAATCACCACTCTCTCTGGCCTGACGTCCTCACTGTAAGGCAATAACTATGGCCATCATCTCACATGTAAACACAGAGAAGTCATCACTGAGTCTCTTCACACACTCAGACTGGAATTATGGGATTACTGCTGCTGCTGCTGTTCTACCAGTTTTGGGGTCTTTAGATCCATCTGTATAGATTTGTATATAATTGTGATAATTCCTCCTGATGTATGACTTGAATATCTTACAGTTTCCCCCACATTCATCTCTCATTACTTCAAGGAGGCCAAGATCAATTTCAGGCTGTGGCAGTAACCAAAGAGGAATAGCTGGACCACAGCTGGAGAACAGCTCCTATCCAATATACCCAATTCACTCGCCTTCTCCTTATCAACCCAACCAAAGCTCTTTGTTGGTGTTTTATCATGTTCCCAGCATGGCTCAACTGCACTTATTGTTGGATGGTTGTTATGTCCTTGTAAACTGGCCCAATATGTCATCATGATCTGTATTCTTCTCAGCTCCAACAGCATTTCCCCCATTTCTACCTGCAATGCCGGCACAGATGTAGTTTTAAAGCCCCACTACATATTCTTAGTGCTTGTATTACGTCTAATTTTCCCAATAATGTTTTAGACGCTGACCTATAAGCCACACAGCCATAGTCTATTACTGATCTTATCAGCCCCATATCTATAGCTTTCAAAGCAGACCTGTCAGCTCCACTCTGTTCCCACCAAGCATCTCATTACATTTAACACCTTTTTACATTTATTCACCATTTTATCAATATGTACATTCCATGTGAGCCTAGCATCAAACCACATTCCTACAAATGTGTACGAGTCTGTCCTTTTCAGTTCCTTACCATATAAATACAATTTGACCTCTGTTCCAATGTTCTTTCTTGTAAACAAAAGGGTATTTGTTTTTTCCACTGAACATTTAAATCCCCATTCCAATGCCCACTGTTCCACTCTTTTGATTGTTTCCTGCATCTGTTTCACAACATATTCCACATTCATACCTCTTTTCCACAGTGACCCATCATCTGCCAATAAAGATATCCCTATGTTTTGTCCAACATTTTCATATACATCATCAATCATTATTGAAACAATAAAGGACTAATCACACTTCCTTGTGGTGTTCCATTGTCCACCAAATGTCCGACAAACACCTTCCCACTCTCACTTCTATAGAGCGACCAAACAAACATGTTGAACCCATCTGAACATTTTACCTGATATTCCTAATCTTTTAATTTGGATTAATAGTCCCTCTTTCCACAGTGAATCATACGCTTTCTCCACATCAGAAAACACTGCTACCACTACCTCCTCGTTCACTTGTGCCTTCCTCACCTCTGCTTCTAGACATGCTATTGGATCCATTGTTCCCCTTCCTTTTCTAAATCCACGTTGATATTTTGACCTAAGATTCCTAGTTTGATAATAATAAGTTAGTCTTTGTGTGATCATTCGCTCCATGATGTTACACATGTGTGAAGTCAATGCTATTGGTCGATAGTTAGACGGATTAGTGGGATCTTTTCCTGGTTTCCTGATGGGTACTATAACTGCTTGTTTCCAAAGTCCTGGTCATTTTCCTTCCTGACAAACTTTGTTATATAATTCCAAAATCAACTCTAATGCAAAATCAGACAAATGGTTTAACATGATGTAGTAAATCTGATCTTCACCTGGAGCAGTTAGCCCTGATGTTCTTATGGCCCTTTTGATCTCTTCCAAAGTGAAGGGAGCATTCATTGCATCTCCCCTCTCTTCATCTGTTTCCAACAGTTCTTTATTTGCTTCACTTGTTCTCTGTCTTCCACTTAAACCCTCCTCTGACATATTACCACAACTATGGAGCTCAATCAGTGCTTTTGCTAACATTTCTGCCTTTGCTTCATCATCGTTAGCCACCACGCCGCCATTTCCCAGTACTGGATACCCCCACTCCCGTTTTACTGCACTCATCTTCTTTATCATCCCCCAAACTTGATTCATTGAAGTGCTTCTCCCTATTGTGTTACAACATGATCTCCAATACTTCCTTTTAGTTTCTTTGGTAGTTTTCCGTACTACTGCTTGCATTCTCTTGTACTCTATTACATTTTTTAAATTGTGGGTGTTTTTTAAAACCTTAAAAGCCTTATTCCGTTTCTTTATTACCTCACTGCACTCATCATTCCACCATGGAACTAACTTCCGCCTCTTTGTACCGGCTTTCCTTAAACTTGTCTGATTGGCAGCTCCAATTATTGCATCTCTCACATGTTCATGAAACATTTCTACATCCTGTTCTCTATCTATATCTTTAAACCTTGATTCACTCATTTCTCTGAATGTATCCCACTGAGCCTTTCCAAATACCCACCTTTCTCTGTATCCTCTGAACCCACCCTGCTTCCTCTTCCTATTCTACAGAAAATGGGGTAATGATGACTTCCAACAGTAGAATGCTTCCACACCTCCCACACACGAATACCTGCCAATGACCGTGATGCTATGGTCAGGTCTAAACTTGACTCATGACCTGACTTGTAATTCACTCTGAAACTCCAATCATTTAAACATACAAGTCCCAAGGAGTCCATCACCTCCTCTACTATCAATCCATTGCTATCAGTCTTTTCCCCTCCCAGAGAGTGTTATGCGCATTAAAATCACCACACCAAATGACCCGTCTTCTGTCGAGTCCCTTTATTTCCTCTAATGCTTCTAACTCCAATCGTTGACATGGATTGTAAAAATTCACCACAACCAAACGTTCATCTCCTAACAACTACATATTCTAGGTCTTTTTCTATTTCTCCATAATAAATTCCTTGCCTAATAAAGGTAGCACATCCTCCCCCATTCCCCCTTCTCTATCCCTTCTTATGCACACATATCCCTGAATCACAAAATCTAAGTTTGGCTGAAGCCATGTCTCTTCAACACATATGATATCTGGTTTGTATTCTAACCCATTAAGAAAACCTTTACATTCTTGGCCATTTGCTAACAGACTCCTTGCATTCCACTGTAGAATGAACATGATGACTAATCCTGTGAACATGTTTCTTTGTTTACGTGTTCACTTCCTGCCTTTGTGTGTTTTCCCGCCACTGTGATTGTCTGCCCCGCCCCTGATTGAATCCACCTGTGTCTAATCTCCTCCACCTCCTCAGTGTATTTAAACCCTGTGTTCCTGTCTCTGTTCCAGTTTGTCTTAGTCCTCTGTGTCTAATGGTTCAACAGTTTTCCTAGTGTTCATCTTCCTGTTTTTTTTCCACATCTTGGTTTTACTTTGAATTCTTTGTTACATATTGTTGGACTCTCCTGCTCTTTAGTTTTGAACATTTTCTTTATTAAAATCACCGTTTCTTCCTCCTTCTGCTCCCTGTCTCTCTGTGTTTGGGTCCATCTCTGCTGCCTTTTGGCCTTAACTTGACTCACTGGTTCACTCTTTGTTTTTATTTTAATTTGGTCAGAAGTAAACTCAAATGATCTTAATTTGTAGGAAACCTCATAATAGTACAAAGTATGTATCAGTGTATCTGTATTAAAATCATCTGAGACGTTCACTTCTTCTGCTGATTATTTACCTGCTGATTTTGTGTTGGAAGTCAAAGAGAAATTAAATGATATATGTAGCTGAAGGTTATGTTGCACCTCTACTTTATAATAGTAATACAAGAATCAGTCTGCAGCAAGATGGAAACATCTTTATTTTTCACACACTCTCGAACCTTTTTCCTCTTTCCGTTTTCTCCTTCACAATAAAAGCCCCAGACACAGACACTGGACCACTGCTTCCTCGAGAGCTCTTAAAGTCACTCGGAGCCTTTGTAACCTCTGTGAGATGTCTCCTGGATGAATGAATCTCATGCAGCTGCTCAGGCTTGTGGTAACAGCAGGTTCATTCCACATCTGCATTCATGACAAAGGACACAGTAGAATGTTCATCACTTGTGGACAACTGCGCATGCTCTGTCTAGAAAGACGGCATCACGTTAGTGTTAGCTAGCTATACCGGAGACATTTTACTGGCAATAAAACACATTAAAAACGTATAGTTAACTTAATGAAAACATGGCGAATATAATCTAAGACAAGTAATATCTGTTGGAGCTATTTATTTTATATTAGTATTTTGTTATTTAATTAATAAGTAGTATTGTTTAATTATTCTAGATGTTTGATATATTAAGATTGCTTTTTCTCTTTAATAGTAATTTGTTTAGTTATATTATTTGTTGTTGTTTGGGTAATTACTGTGGGCACCTGTGGCTATATATATGAGTGAATGGATAGGACCAGCATGCACCGGGGTGGGCTTATAGTTTTTACCAGCACAGGAGAAACAGCACAGGAGAGACAACACAACAGGAGTTTTCTTTGTTCTTTTGTTTGTTTGCTTGTTTTGTTTGCTTTACTAAATAAATAAGAAAATCGGAATCCTGCATGGACAATCTACTCTCTTCTGCCTGCGTAAAACACTGACCACGGTGCATCAGTGGCGTTTGATTATTGTTTGTTTTATTTTGATTTATTCGACAAATGGCCACTACAATATCCAAACAAATAAAGCCAGCTCAACTCTTATGTACTTTTAAAGTTAGTTAACATTATATTGTCCACAGACACGTTACCTAGCATCGACTCCTCTGTTGCTTTGAGGATTACCCATAATCCCTTGCGTCTACTATTCAGTGCAGGTACCAATTTACAACAGCAGGTGGCGTAGTTTTCCTGTTTAGCGGGATTTAACCTGAACCTTTTCAACTATGTGACACTCGTTGTGTGTAATGCTGCACGATGGAAGCTCTGGAAGTGTTAGGACGACATGAGGAGAAGAAAGGAGATTTAAAACAGGAAGTAGCTCACTAACAGGACTACACAAGGTTTTATGAATCTGAATATGTTTTACGTGCATTTCCTCATTTCAACGTAAACAAACATTCAGTGTGGATCCGACACTCTGGTTCATCAATGAGACCTCTGGTCTTCCCGACCGTCTCCTCACCTGCAGCTCATTCTCTCATTAGTCCCTCAGTATTGTTACAAGTCTACTTTCACTCGGTCCTTGTCAGATCGACTTGTATGTTTCTGTCAAACTCTCCAGTGTTTCCTAGTCCGTGTTATCTGATCTGCCTGTTCTGACCCTGCTTGTCTGCTTCTTGGACTTTGGATTTTCTACCTGAACCTTTTCAGATTTGGTATCCTGAGTGACTGATCTCCTGGTTTTGATCTCGCCCGACCTGATAAGTAAACTGAGCTTTCCTTCAACTGTCTCATTGTCAGGCTTTTAGATTCAAGTCTGCCTGAACCAGTGAAAGTTACACAAGACAACTACAAAGAGACTCAAAACAACTACAAAGAGACTCAAAATGACTACAAAGAGACTCAAAACGACTACAAAGAGACTCAAAACAACTACAAAGAGACTCAAGACAACTACAAAGAGACTCAAAACGACTATAAAGAGACTCAAAACAACTACAAAGAGACTCAAAATGACTACAAAGAGACTCAAGACAACTACAAAGATACTCAAAACGACTACAAAGAGACTCAAAACGACTACAAAGAGACTCAAAACAACTACAAAGAGACTCAAAACGACTACAAAGAGACTCAAAACGACTACAAAGAGACTCAAAACAACTACGAAGAGACTCAAAATGACCACAAAGAGACTCAAAATGACTACAAAGAGACTCAAAACAACTACAAAGAGACTCAAAACGACTACAAAGAGACTCAAAATGACTACAAAGAGACTCAAAATGACTACAAAGAGACTCAAAACAACTACGAAGAGACTCAAAACAACGACAAATAGACTCAAAATGACTACAAAGAGATAAAAGAACAAAAAGAGTCTAAACAACTATAAAGTGTGTGTCTTGCTCCTATGAAGGAGAGCTGCTGAGGTATTTTAGGTGCTGATTGTCTCATAATCCACCATATTGTAAAAGAAGCTCCTCCTATATTATTAATAAAGTTAGTTGTGTTCACTCTGACTGATTTCACAGCTGATGGAGAATATGTAGTGACACATGTCAGAATGTGTGAATCTAACGGGGCCAAGTTTGTTGAAATCTTCTGAATGATTTCGTGAGGAAAGACCTCTGCTGCCCTCTAGTGAGCAAAGTTGAGAACATTGTTGTGAGTTGTGATTGTTGTGAGTATAGATTGTGTGAAACCTTAATAACTGACACTTTACCAACGCAGCATGTTTGAGCTGATGACTGGTTTAATAAAGCAGAGTGTCTGTCTCCTTAAAAACACTTTAATATCAGGTTCACTAGTGTTATGGACACGTGTTCCTTATAGGGGGGGGGGGGGGGGGGGGGTAAATACAGAGTGTTTCGTCTCTCCGGTAACTGGAAGACGTTAACGTAAGTTTTATTATGGTGGGAAAACTCCTCCTCTTCTTCCTCCTCCTCCTCCTCTTCCTCCTCCTCTTCTTCCTCTTCCTCTTCTTCCTCTTCCTCTTCCTCCTCTTCCTCCTCTTCCTCCTCCTCCTCCTCCTCTTCCTCCTCCTCCGGAGAGTAACGGAGCACCGACACGACGAACCGCCGCCTGAAAAAAAACAGACGGAGAAGTGACTTCCGGTCAAGCGTTTCAAAATAAAAACCTTTGTTCCGCCTGAAACATCCTCCCCTCAGAACGTTCCGGGATTAAACTCACAAGTTTTATCAACATGAATGTAATGATGAGTGATGACGTCATGTTTTAGTGTATTTGCACTAGGGCTGCAACTAACGATTATTTTAATAATCGATTAATCTGTCGATTATTTTTACGATTAATCGATGAATCGGATAAAAAAAAAAGCATTAATTTCCAACCCTTTATTCAAAAACAGTATGCTTTATGCTTTACATCTGCCAATTATATCGTTTTTTTTAAATAAAGTGCACAAAAATATGTATATTTTTGTTTAAAGGGACCTGAGCTGTCAGAACAATAAATCATTTATAAAAAATAAAGAAAAATACAAATCAGAAAACTTAACAGGATTTGTTTGAACGTCAGAACTTGTTCTCTACACTACACTCACAGATGCACAGACTCTCACACTCACAGACACACACACACACTCAAGTTCACTTGAAGCTTATTCATTAAATTATTACCATCATTGTAGTAAGTGCAAGTTAAGTTAATTTATACACCACATTTAAACACAGTTTAAGATGACCAAGTGCTATAAAAAAAAATAAAAAGTACAACACACACAAATATATTTGTCAACAATAACCGATATGGGACAAAGCACAGAATATATATACATGACAACAGATTGAAAAATGAATGGGCCAAAAAAGGCGAGTGAATAAAAACGTGTCTTTAGTCCTGCTTTACTACTGTTATTAACGAGCTAACGCTAACTTGTCATGCTTGTCAAACTGGATAACGAGTAAACACCGGCACCAGAAGAGCTACTGGAGGGACGTTACGTCCCTGATAGCAGTCGACTCCGGGGCGGCTGATCCGCCGTACTGTCGCACTCGGTTCGGCCATGCACGCCGGATACACCCTGCCTACGGATCGCGCACCGTCAAACAGCGTTACGGGTCTCCGGTGGTCTTTCCTCTACCTCCGCTCTGCTCTGCTCTGCTCCGCGCTCAACTCAACTTTTTTTTTTATACTCAAACATCTCCGCGACTTATTGAGTGGCGTAATAATCGCGCGACACAACGAATCGATAATGAAATTCGTTGCCAACTCTTTTAATAATCAAATTTTATCGATTTTATCGATTCGTTGTTGCAGCCCTAATTTGCACGTGAACCTGTAACGGTTAAAGTAAAAAGGTTCATGAAGATACATCCCATAATAACAATAACTGTGATTTATAATAAATAATTAGATGACAAACTAGACTAAAATAACTCAAATTATATCCAACCAAACAAAAACAAAACAAATAAACTATGAAATCATGATGAGTTATTATATTATTAGCATACAGTAGAGAAATAAATAGAAAGATATGAAAACATAGTCACACAATTATATGTAGTAGAATAAAATACACTATTGTATTTATATTTTAAGTCAATGTTATGGTTGTATTTGTAAGCAACAGAGTAAATAAATGAAGGGTTACGTTTTCTATTAATTTGTATTAGTTTTTGTTAATTTAAAGGACAAATTGTTTTCAAACAACACGTTTCTAAGTTTAGTTTTATTTTGAATGAAATAAATACATCGTTTCCGGTCCTTACTGTATAACTATGGTAACTTGATGACGCTCTAATAATGAACTGCAGTCTGAAGTTCAGCCGCTGGAGGTCGCTGCTGCTGTAGAATACATGATATCATATTTAATCAAAGTAAAGAGAAGCAGCAGTGAGCTCACCTGTGTGGGAGGACTACAGGTGACCCTAACCCTAACCCTAACCCTTTCACATCCTTCATCCACTGTGATGCATTACTGCTGCAAACACTCTGTTACAAGCTCTGTTTATGTGTCATATACATATATATATATATGAATAATAATGAGTATATATGGAGGACAGAAGCTGCTCTGAACTCTGCTGGTTCAGCAGCTGATACTTCTGAACTGTGTTTTTCCTAAACTCAACGATCATCTCGTTGGTTTCACTGACGTTGAGCAGCAGCTTGTTCTCTGAGCTCCGCTCTGTAACCTTGTTGATTTCTTCTCCATATGAAGTCTCCTTGTTGTTTTGAGTCATCTGAACACTTTAAACAGAGTTCTCTTCATGTCGGAGTATCAGTCGAGGGTGTGCAGCGTGAACAGCAGGGGGCCCGGCACACGGCCCTGGGGGGCTCCGGTGTTCATCACTAGAGTGGAGGAGGTGCTGGTCTGTTAGTGAGGAGGTCTAAGAACCTGTTACAGAGTGAGGAACTCAAGACCAGAGTGCTCAGTTTACCAGCATCAGCTTCATGTTGAAGGCTGAGCTGAAGTACTAACATTGTGATGAAGGTGTGGTTGTTTTCAGGAGGAGTGACGGCTGAGAGGAGACGGCATTGTTGGGATCTATCAGGAGCGTGTTTGGTTATCAGCAAGTATAAAAATACATTATTGACATTATCATTATTAATATCCATAAGATTATTAACAATTATTAATAATAACGGGGCACCACCCTGAGAACAGGGACCAATAACAAACTATAAACTAAGTCTCATAATGAATATTCACTCACAATGTTTATAGTCAAAGTACTATTACACATTCAGAGTGAACAGTGAAGGTTTGATATCAGCTGTTATCACAATACACATGAACACAGTAATCACAGACAGCTGCTCTTTATGTACAACAGAGTTTATTAAGTTCTGATAATAATGATCAAGTCAACTAAGATCTAAGACTATACAATTATGAGCTTCCTATCTAACATCAACAAACAATGTGTGTGTGTGTGTGTGTGTGTGTGTGTGTGTGTGTGTGTGTGAGGTAGTGTGTGTGTGTGTGTGTGTGTGTGTGTGTGTGTACGCCGTCCTTCAATCAGAGGATCGGCGGTTTGATCCCCGGCTCTGGCTCCGCTAGTCGCATTTCGATGTGTCCTTGAGCAAGACACTTAACCCTGAATTGTAAGTCGCTTTGGGTAAAAGCATCTGCTAAATGACTGTAATGTCATGTGTGTGTGTGTGTTCTCTGATTTAAAGATATCTATAGAGCAAGAGAAATAGAAATATAGGAATGAGTTAGATTCGAGTTTTGAGTCTCTTTGTAGTAGTTTTGAGTCTCTTTGTGGTAGTTTTGAGTCTCTTTGTAGTAGTTTTGAGTCTATTTGTAGTAGTTTTGAGTCTATTTGTGGTAGTTTTGAGTCTCTTTGTAGTAGTTTTGAGTCTATTTGTAGTAGTTTTGAGTCTATTTGTGGTAGTTTTGAGTCTCTTTGTAGTAGTTTTGAGTCTCTTTGTAGTAGTTTTGAGTCTCTTTGTAGTAGTTTTGAGTCTCTTTGTAGTAGTTTTGAGTCTCTTTGTAGTAGTTTTGAGTCTCTTTGTAGTAGTTTTGAGACTCTTTGTGGTAGTTTTGAGTCTCTTTGTGGTAGTTTTGAGTCTCTTTGTTGTAGTTTTGAGTCTCTTTGTAATAGTTTTGAGTCTCTTTGTAGTAGTTTTGAGTCTCTTTGTGGTAGTTTTGAGTCTCTTTGTTGTAGTTTTGAGTCTCTTTGTAGTAGTTTTGAGTCTCTTTGTGGTAGGTTTGAGTCTCTTTGTAGTAGTTTTGAGTCTCTTTGTAGTAGTTTTGAGTCTCTTTGTGGTAGTTTTGAGTCTCTTTGTGGTAGTTTTGAGTCTCTTTGTAGTAGTTTTGAGTCTCTTTGTGGTAGTTTTACGTCTCTTTGTGGTAGTTTTACGTCTCGTTGTGGTTGTTTTAAAGCTTTTGTGGTAGTTTTGAGTCTCTTTGTAGTAGTTTTGAGTCTCTTTGTGGTAGTTTTAAAGCTTTTGTGGTTGTTTGGAGTCTCTCTGTAGCTGCATTATGTCTCTTTGTAGTCATTTTGTTACAGTTTGTTGTTGTTTTGAGTCTCTTCATAGTCACTTTATGTCTCTTTGGGGTTGCTTTTTAACTTTCTGTGGTTGTTTGGAGTCTCTTACTCGCTGCCTTTGTTAAATCGGTCCATTTAAGATGATATTTACACTGTGAATTTTGGCAAACCTTTCTGAACTGTGTTTCTGTGACATTGATCATCTTTAATTTCACAAGAAGCTGCTGACTGATTGCAGATTATGACTGTTTCCATGACAACCAGGCCAGGCTGAGATGTTCCTATCAGATTGATGATGTCAGCGTCCTCTTGTTATTTCCTGTAAATGTTTCAACATCAGCAGAGAGTCATTCAGAGAAGACATTACAGCTGCAACTAAGCATAATATGAATAGTTGATGAATCCATATGTTTTTAAAGTGATCATTGAGTCTATGAAACACGAGTGGTGTTCAGTGCAGCACACATTGTTGAGATTGAGTCCAAGGAGACATCTTCAAATGTCTGGGTTTGTCTGACCGAGAGTCCAAAAGCCAAAGATATTCAGTAGAGTCAAACTTACACACCTGCCTTTCACTTTTCAGAGGTCAAATACAAGAAAGTCTTGTTGGAGTCCTGATCCAGACCCCTCCAGAGCCAGTTCTATCAGAACCAATGCTCTACAGTCCAGCTCCTTTCTTTACAGCTCTTCAAGAGAAGTCCTTTGGCTGCGACCATTCCAAACTTCCACCAGTTTTCTGTTCATTTAAAAGCTGCCACAGAGCATCTGAATCATAATCCACCTCCATCTTTCTGTCAGAACTTAAAGAACAGTAGTGAAAGTGTCCTGATAATCAACCAGACAACAGAGGTGAGTGTGTGTGTCCTCACATACTTTACATCGAACACAGAAAGGTGATCAAACTATTATTTCAGCTGTTTGGGAATATTAATGTAAACGATGGATCACTTTGAGGATCTGGTTCAGGTCTACTTTCTGACCCCAAAGTCCAAACTAAACCTGTAGAAGCAGCATTCAGTTCTTATGATCCACAAATCTGAAACAATCTGCAGCTCTGCTCCAACTCTCAGTTCTCTGAGACTTCTCTGTTTGACACTGAAAATATGAATGTTATGAAGTTAAATCTGAGACTTTGTATTCATATCTTGCGCTACACTGTAGCTGTGGGATTTCACTTTGAGGTTAGTTTCACTTTTTATTTTGCACGTGCATCAAATAAGTCAAACTAAACAAGAATCACCAATAAAGTGAACATTAAATATATCAAACTGTCAATAAACAAATACTCATAAACAACATCAATAATATATTATTTCCTAAAAGGAGTTCAAAGAAGAATAAACGTATATGTTCCTCTTCATAACTCTCTCATAACTCAACATTGATCTATAAACCTTTGTGACTGGCAGCCTGTCCTCATGAATTCTGGACTTGTTAAACCGCAGCCCTTGAGTTCAGGTTGTTGACGACTCTGGACTTTCACATTCAATCTAAAGTAAAGACTAACAACTAATCCTAGAATAAGTTAGAGATAGATATCATCATCATCATCATGTCTCTGTGTCCCCACTGGAAGAAGCCTTCCACTACACCATGCACACTGTCTCTATACCACAGTGCTTCACATCCTGTACTGCAGGTTCAACTTGTAAAGAACGAGAAGGAACTCTGAAAAGTGTTCATGTTTAAGACACCAAGTCTGGAATGATGTCGTCTCTTATTATTACTAGTATTATTAATATATTAGTACATATTAATACCTTTGAACAGCTCTTTTTCCAGTGGTGCAATGGAACCAAGTACTCAAGTACTGTACTTTTGAGGTACTTATTAATACTAAATATCATCAATACTTCTTCCACCGCTGCTTTTCTTCTGACACATTTTGTTTCCCAGAAAACTACAAATGATTTTAGTATTTCAGAAGTAAAAGTTATTCAGAAGTCAACAGCACCATCTTTAGTCCATGTGCATACACTTCATATATAAACATCAATAATCATCAGTTTACTGAGCAGCACTCAGTCCTCTCCTGTTACTGAACTGATGGAAATGTTATCAGTGTCCACAGGGACCGTTGTTGTGTGTCACACCTCTTCTCTCTCCACTCGTTTCCTGTCATCTCTCTGCTCTCACCATCAATATTAAGATAATAATGAATGAAAAGAAGCTGCTGCTGAATGTTAAACGTCTGGTTTGAAGGTTCTAACTCTGCAAAAAGAGCAGTTTTGCTGCCATCTGCAGAGCATCTCTGCTAAAGTCATACTAATAATACTAATAATGTTGTGCAGAGCGTCCTCTTCTGCTGGAGGAAGAGAATCACAAAAGTCAAATAATCTGAAGACTTTTCAACACCTGCATGACTGAACTGAAACATACTCCTTTTACTGTCATTTTAAGATATTTAGTCTATTTAACAGGACACAGAAGGACAGAACACTGATTATTAAAAACACAGAAACAAACTCAAATGAGCTTTTTATTGTTTAGAAGTCATTTCAGCAGAAATACCAACAAAAGATCATTGTTGATTCTCTATAAATGGAGGATGTACTAGCTTTGTTACAATAATGTGTTCGAGTTACTAAAAGAGAAACGCTCAGGGAGGCGAGTTGTGTGCATAGCTTATGATCAACCTCCAGACACAAATCTATAAATAAATGCTTTTAAAGAATACTAAAGGCTGTGGCCACGTGAACCCAAATCCAGACTCTTCAGGTCAGTGGTTCATCATGTGATTAATAAAACATAAAGCTGCAAAATACAAAGTAGCGTGAATACAAGTGATTGAACTTTGATATAATGAGCTGGATTCAACCGGCGTAGTGAGAAGAAGAGACGACGAGCTGGAAACACTGCAGCTTCACTGGAACAATAACGCTCTACTGATGAAGAAGTGATTTAAAGAACTCGATGAAGAGTCTTAAAAGACTTTCTTTTTGTAAATGAGGTAACATATTCTGCCTGTTTCCAGATTGCTTCTTCTATTCATTGAGTATGATTGTGAACTGAATGTGAAGATCACAAACTGGAAAACTTTCACTATCTTTCACCGTTTTCTGTCACTTTATAGTCTAAACGATTAACCAATTTAGAGATTACTGAACAAATGAAACAGATTTAAATTGATGAGGAGAGTCATCATTAGTAGCAGCCCGATGATGGAACATAACGTCTGAGTCATTTAAGGAAAGTCAAGACTTGTTTCACCGTTTTTTACAAACAGAAAAATAAGATTTTAAGACTCTGCACAAGATAAAAGTTCAAAGTCCAAACAAAAAGCGTCTAAAACTTACCAATAAAAAGCATCAACCAGCCAGCTGGTTAACCAACAATTGAATTCCAAAACGTGTCCTTTTTTGATCCTCTTTGGTGTTTGTTCATCTGAAGACTGCTGTAAACAAACCGGAGGTAAACATCCTCGTAAACACCAAAGGGGCGAGAAATGTGCACGAACCTTGTTGCTGCACCAGGGGGCAACAAAGACCTCTACAGTCTGCACAAACTCTTCAAAATAAAAGCAGAAGAGTTTGTAGCACAGAACTAGTGTCTTCCAGCTGACGTCACGTTTACTTTTGACTCTTGTTGGCTGAGAAGAGAGGAGAGAACTAACCCTCGTACAAGTCATCCTTCATGGAGCAACAGAGCAGCAGCATGCAGACTGACAGCAAACAGAACAACAGAAACAACAACAACACACAGGAAACAGTGTTTCTCTCCTCACCATCAGCAGCACTCTGTTCTCACAGTTGTCGTGGTGCTTTAGGGTCATTCAAGAGAAGCTTTACAGGCACAAAGTGGTTCCACTGCTGTTCCACCGATCAACAGGGAACAGCAGCAAATACTAAAGAAAAGAGACAAAACGCGTTTTGCATCTTCACGGCCGCTCAGTGGTTTTCTAAACTCTTGAATCACATTCAGTGTTTGATGTGCTGCCTGTCGGTGGAACGTAAAAGGATCCACATTTACACCTCAGACTTGTTGTTGCGCGATGCATGAAACAGGAAGTGACGTCATCCTGTTGGGACTCGTTGTAGAAGGTTTAAACGTTTCCCTGCTGAATCTAAATCAAAACATGACACATGACCTGAACTCCCAGTGAGAGTCTTGCTTCTGCAGCAACAGATATGTGTCTGATAGACGTGTTTAAAATAATAACACAAATCCAAAGTGCATCGTGCACAACGTGTTACACACCGAAAAAACCCTTTTATCACCCAAACGTATACAATGAGTCCCAGCAGGATAACATGACGTTCTTGTTTGAAGCTGATGTCTATGCTCTCTTCACAGCCACCAGACTCCACTGACAACATCACTTATTTCATCTCTCAGAACACTGAACTACCGCTGCCTCTTTATGTTAGTTAGTTTGTGTTACTGTGTAACTTTGGTGAATCCAAACTAACCCTTTAAAACACCAAAGTCACAAAATAACACAAAACTAACCGATCGATGCAGAGGTCGGTCTCGCGCCATTTTGTGGTCTCACGATATCTTCACGTGCAGACTCCATGTTGATAGTCTGAAGCTATCTTCAACGTGTAGTCCCACGTGACGTAGCCACGTTTTAGATTACATCACACTTTGTCTGAAGCTGTTCTTTCACCTCTACCCCCCCACACACACACACACTACATGCACACACACGTACACACACACACACACACACACACACACACACACACATACACTACATGCATGCACACACACACACACACACACACACACACACACACACATACACTACATGCATGCACACACACACACACACACACACACACACACACACACACACACACACACACACACACACACACACACATACACTACATGCATGCACACACACACACACACACACACATACACTACATGCATGCACACACACACACACACACACACACACACACACACACACACACACACACACACACACACACACACACACACACACACACACACACACACACTCTCTCCCCCCCCCTTACCACAGTGTGTTGATTGTAGATAGCGTGCTCATGAGTGTATAGTATGATCATAGTATTATGACTTACAATCTGTTAGATTCAGCTCATTCACAGAGTTTCATCGTTTATTAAACTGGTTTAGTTTTCTTTGAACATAGATGATAGAGACACATTGATCACAGTGATCTTCATCATTTCATCTCTCTGTGTGTGGGACACATGAAAACTGATCATGTGCACATATTTGAACACAGATGTGCACATGTGAGTTTAAAGTGCTTCTCATGACGCTCAGGTTTGGTTTCGGTTGGTAAACGGTCACATGTTGTCTGTTCCACGTCCAGATATGATCCGACTGGACCCAAGTTCAACAACCCTTAAAGTACTTTGTTAAAGTAGTACTAGTACTACATGTATCTGTGCAGTACAAGTATGTGTGTTTACTTTTACATATGTGTTCATATTTAATTCAGATTGTTTGATTAGGAGGATATTTTGTATCAAAATCCTTTTCGCACAAAAGTAATCAAAATACTGAAGAACAACAATAAGCAAAGTTCTTATGAAACATACAAAATCCTTATTTAGAAAATTAAGTCAACTTGTGAAATAAGAAAAACCCATAATTACAACATTCTTATTACTAAGAAAAACCCATAATTACAACTTTCTTATTACTAAGAAAAACCCATAATTACAACTTTCTTAAATTCATGAAGTACAAAATAAGCAAAATATGAATGAAAAAGGTAATTTCGTTAATTACAAAATCAAGCGAAACGCTCATGATTTAAGCAAAATCCTTTATTATATATTTTTTTAATTCCTTAATTACAAAATGAAGTCAATTTACGAAGAACAAAAATAAGCAAAATCCTTGATGATAAAAAACAAGCTAAATCCATAATGACAATGTTCTTAAGAAATAAGCAAAATCCTTAACTTTAAGACAAATAAATCCCTTTATTAGCACAATAATAAGCAAAAATCTGATGAAATAAGTAATATCCTGAATTATGATTTAAGTAAATCCCTCTAATTATAAAAAACAAGCAAAATCAATGATTACAATGTTCTTAAGATGAAAGCAAAATCCTTAATTATAAAAAATAAGTAAAATCCTTAATTACTAAATGAAGTAAAATCATCAAGTACAACAATGAGCAAAATAGTAAAACTTCTGAATCTCAAATAAATGAGTTTTTAGTGGCTGATCACAGCGGGACGTTGTTCCTATTTGTATTATTATGATTATCTTTGAGCTAAATGTGACAAAATCTTGCTCACTACAATAAGTGAAGTCATGAAGTTCATTATATGTTTAAAGGACAAACAGCAACAGATTGTCAACATTGAGTATCGTTCTACAGAATGTAGAAGATAGAAGTCAATGTTTCATGTTTATTCTAATATCTCACATTCACATTGTTCCTCATAGTCTTTGGTTTCTGCTTGGACTCTGGTAAACCTGCTCTCAAGTCTACTTTTAAATGAAACTTTATATCTGTGAGGTGTTTTTAAAGAGTCACGTCTTCAGCAGGAACCAATGGGCTTGGAGCTGAGAGCCACAGACAGGAAGTCAGAACGTGTGGAGAGACCAACACATTGTTGAGAGGAAGAAAGACGGGCTGTAATAATGTGATATCATATTCAGCCTTCTGGTTTAAGGGAACATGCGTATCAAAGGGAGCTGGTGGTGGTTGTGTGGTAGAAATCATCTGGATGTGAGATGAGCTCCTTGGAGGAGCTACTCTGCTCCCTGAGCTCCTTCTTCTTCTTCTTCTTCTTCAGCTGCAGGAACACACAGGATATAATGATCCAGCTCAGTGTTCTTCTGTCTGCACGGCATCTGCCCCCTGTTGGCCTGCAGAGACATGACAGCACAGTCCTGTTAGAGACATAGTTTTAGTTTTGATTACAAATCATCATTTCTAATTTCGATAAAATGTTTGTATGACCTAAACACATTCCTTTAATCTATGAATGAAGGTTACATTTGCATTCTGTATAATTATTTTCTTTAGGAACGTTTGTTATTAATCAGATGAGGATCAGCTGGTATCAGAGGAAGAGGTGCGACTGAGTCTCGAGTTGGTTTTTCCTTTGTGTAGACCGGGGCATCGGGACAGTCTTTGACCTCACGTTAAACTCATTATGTTTTGCTGTTAAATTTGTCGAAAGTGAAAATAAATCAATCAAGTGACGGCAAAGGAATCAGCGTCTGCAAGAGTTTAATGTGTGAGTCATAAACGGAGCCCCGTAACGTGGCCCAGTATAGAGGAAGAAGAACAAAGAACGGGCCACCACACCTGTCTTCAGTTCACTGAACACAGAGCGAGAGCTTCATTTCAGTGGCTGGTCTAAACAACAGACGTGTGTCAGTACCTTACAGTAGAAGTAAAGGGCAACGGTCACCACCAGCAGAAACAGCGGCAGGACGATCGCTTTGATGATCAGAGGTGTTGGATCTGAACAAACACATGGACAGTCATCACATCACACGACATCATGAGTCCAACAGCTCCCATTGACCCTGAAATCTACAATCACTGACACGTATTACTCTTCATGTTTACTTCATGTTCACTGTTTGAACCACAGACGTTATAGAAGAAGTGGACGTAGTCGTCGTCACGTCACTCAATGGTTTGTGGACTGTGGCCGTCGCCATCTTGGTTTTTTGCAACCAGTGAACAGGAAGTGACCATATCTGGACTGAGGAGGAGTGACGTAGAGATGCAGTATACGTCTCTGGTAGAGACCTGTCAATCACTGTGTAGCCCCGCCCTAAAGCATACCCTGCTTTATGGTCTGTTTGACTCTAAATGGACCATCATTTACTAAATGAACATCATGCTGTATTGAAGAAGACTTGAAACTAGAGATTGAGACCATAAACTCATGTTTACAATGTTTACTGAGGTAATAAATCAAGAGAGAAGTAGAGTCATTTTCTATAGACTTCTATACAACCAGAGGAGTCGCCCCCTGGTGGACACTAGAGAGAATCTGGTTAGTCTTGGTTTCATGTTACAATGTCTGCAAAAGCTGCAGCTCCTCTTCTACCTGAGCAGGTGAGTCCAACAGCTTTGCCAGGTGAGCAGGTGTTTCTATCTGAGCCTGAGCTTCTACAGTCCAGGAGAGCAGACTCATTGCCTCCACACTGGAACTCTTTGGTCCACATTGGAGCCTCCACTTCTCCATAGAGCGCCCCCTGGAGGACTGAAGGAGCCCCACAGCCAAGCTCCCTACAGACCACCTCTGCATCCTGCTGGTCAAAGTCATCTTCACACACTGAGGACCACCACTGGTTAGACTGGTTAGACTGGTTAGACTTCACCTCCAGTCTGCCTGAGCACAGACTAGTCCCATTCACCAGCCTGACAGAGTCTGGAGAGATGAGAGAGAGAGAGAGAGAGAGAGAGAGAGAGAGAGAGAGAGAGCGGCGAGAGAGAGAGAGAGACAGAGAGACAGAGAGAGAGAGAGACAGAGAGAGAGAGAGAGACAGAGAGAGAGACAGAGAGAGACAGAGAGAGAGAGAGAGACAGAGAGAGAGAGAGAGACAGAGAGAGAGACAGAGAGAGACAGAGAGAGAGAGAGAGACAGAGAGAGAGAGAGAGAGAGAGAGAGAGAGAGAGAGAGACACAGAGAGAGAGAGAGAGAGAGACAGAGAGAGAGAGAGAGAGAGAGAGACACAGAGAGAGAGAGAGAGAGAGACAGAGAGAGAGAGAGAGAGATTTTTTTGATTTTTGAAAAAACACTTTATTTACATATTTATAGTTGAAAACAATTTCAACAATTCAAATAAAGTGCTGTTGCATAAAATTCACAGGTTTGTTAAAAAAAAACATTATATATTCACTACTACCTGATAAAAACTTGTGCAAACATTAATTCCTCGTTGACCACAGAACAAACAATTTCATTAAAACACCAGCGCTGTTTAAAAGCATCCAAATCTCCAATGTGTTTATAAAACCTAAACTCCAGCCAGAGTCTGGCCCTGATGTTACACAGCCAGACTGACCTGGCCTCCTGCCCCTCCCTGTTCTCCACTCTGTTCTTCCTACTTAAATAAATTGCCATCTTGGCCTCTCCTGAAAGATAGTTGAGGAGCTGCCACTTTTCTTTTCCCGTTTTCTTGTAGGCAGCTCCCATGATAAAAACCCTTTCAGTAAAAACCACATTAAAAAGACTAAAAACCAATGTTAAAAGAGAGAAGAACTCTGTGAGTCTCTTACACTCAGTAAAAACATGGTACACAGTCTCTCTAAGGTTACAAAACGGGCACTGGCTAAGAACAGAGGGATTAAGAACAGAGATAAAAGCATTGGAGGCGACAGCACCATGTAAAATCCTCCACTGGAGGTCGGCAGTCCGTTTTTTGAGGGGAGGTTTATATAAAATCCTCCACTGTGGGCCAGGTCCGTTTTGTCCCAGTCTGTCTGACCACACAGTGGGGAGCCGGTTGCACAGTCCGCTCTTGTTCGTGCCCTTCACACAGTTAAAATACAAGGTCTTTTTGTCTGCCTTGTACAGTGTCAGTTTGTCTGGTTGCGTTGTAGCAAGCAGGGGGCCGGTGAGTTCCCCTAGCCCCGGGCTCAGGGAGATGTCCGGGAAAGGGTCTGCAGGGTCCGGCTCGACTTTTCTTTGGCTGTAGTTCGTGAGGAGGCTCCTCTCCTTCCCCGTCAGCCTCTGGCTCCACAGCTCCAGGAGCCTCCTCGCCACCCGGACAGAATGCAGACCCAGCAGAGAACCCAGGGCCGGGGCGTCGCTCAGCGTCGGCCCCACTGCATCCACCAGCTGCTGCAGGCACAGGGTTCGGGACTTGCGCAGTGCCCCCATCAGGCCAGGGGTGACGCTGCTGCTGATGTCCAGCTTGGCCCTGTGAATCAACGGTTCTCTCAACAACCAGTACAGAGAGTTAGACTCTGGGCACCTTTTATGAGTAAAAAGGGCCCAAGACTTAAAAACACCCTGATAAAACGGAGGCAGCCCACTTAACTTTAAAACACTAGGATCAATTAAAAACAGAGCAGTATCCAGCCCCAGGTTATCTGCACGTCTGAGGATGCAGCTGGCCACATCTCTCCACACTAAACCATCCGGACTTGTGAGGTATTTTTGAACAAACTGAATTCTAAAAGTGGCCGTCCGGCTGGCCAGGTGGACGAGGCCCTGTCCCCCCTCCTCTCTGGCTAAAAACAGCACCCCTTGTGGCACCCAGTGTAGACCCTCCCAAAAGAAATCAACCATTCTCCTCTGTATATCGGCTAAAAAGCCTGAGGGAGGGTCTAGGCAGGTCAGACGGTGCCACAGTTGGGATGCTATAAGATTGTTTAAAACCAATACTCTACCTTTAAAAGACATCTGAGGGAGCAGCCATTTCCATTTGGAAAGTTTTCCTTCAATCTTCTCTGTGACGCCCTCCCAGTTCTTCTGGACTATGTTTTGGTGTCCAAGATGTATTCCCAGGTACTTAAAGCCGTCCCTTTTCCACACCAGGCTCTGGGGAAGAACTGGGAGACCGTCACGCCATTCACCGACAGCGAGGGCTTCACTTTTCTTCCAGTTCACCCTCGCTGCCGATGCTGTGCTAAAATCCTCCACAATATTGTTTAAAAGGTCTGCATCCCTCTGGTCCCTAATAAAAACAACAATATCATCTGCATACGCTGATAAAATCATGTTCTTACTAAAACCAGGTAAAACCAGACCCTGTAGGCTGGAGCGTATTCTGATGAGGAGGGGTTCCAGGGAGAGTGCATAGAGCATCCCGGACAGAGGACAACCCTGCCGGACCCCTCTACACACTCTAAAAGGAGCACACAGACTGCCGTTTATCTTCAGCACACTCTCAACCTCACTGTACAACACTTTGATCTTAGCTATGAAACCAGCGCTGAACCCAAACTTCCCCATGACTTTCCAGAGGAAGTTGTGTTCAACGCGGTCAAAAGCCTTTTCCTGATCTAGAGAAATCAGACCAGTGTTAATACCCAAAGAACTGGAGACCTCCAAAACATCCCGAATGAGGTAGACATTGTCTACCATGGACCTGCCGGGCACACAGTAGGTCTGGTCCCGATGGATGACCTGCTCCATAGCTTCCCTCAGCCTGGAGGCAAAGACTTTGGACAGAAGCTTGTAATCCACACACAGTAGAGACACAGGACGCCAATTGCCGATGTCCTGCAGGTTTCCTTTTTTTGGCAGCAGCGTTATTACAGCTCTCCGGCAGGACATCGGCATGGAACCAGAGGCCAGACTTTCATTAAAAACGTCTAAAATGTCATATGCGAAGACATCCCAGAACGCTTTAAAAAACTCTGCAGAGAGGCCGTCAATGCCGGGAGCACGCCGTCCCTGCATACCCTGGAGGGCGGCCTTCAGCTCCTGCAAAGTTATGGGCCTGTTGAGCTCTTTGTTGGTCTCCTCAGAGACCTGAGGTAGTTCGCCATTGAACCCCTCCGTCAGTGCTTCCTCCTCCCTGTACTCACTGGTATACAGGGAGGAGTAAAAGCTGACCGCTCGCTTTCTGATCTGGCTTGGTTCCACAACCGGCTGCCCTGTGTCTGCTAAAAGTGAGTGGATTACCCTCCTCTGCCCACTCTTCTTCTCCGGGCCGAAGAAGAAGCTAGAGGGAGTGTCCATCTCTGTGATGGTCTGGAATCGGGACCGGACCAGTGCACCCTGAACTTTAACATCTAACAGGTCGGCCAACGCCATTTTTTTTATCTTGAGGACTTCAATATGTCCTCGATCTCCTGTGGACTCGCTTAAACTCTCTAGTTCCACTATATCAGTCTCCAGGTCCTTCATAGATCTGGTGATGTCTCGGGTGACGTTGAAGGTGTGCTGCTGGCAGAGGAGCCTAATCTCAATCTTACCATGGTCCCACCACTGCCTAAGACTGTTAAAATCACTCTTCCTCTGCCTAAAAACACCCCAGAAATAAATAAGGACCTCTCTAAACTTCTTATCAAAGGTTAAGACTGAATTAAAATGCCAGTATGCACTTTTAGGCAAGATGTTCCTAATGAACACATCACATAAAAGCAAAGAATGATCCGTAAAACCAGCAGGTACAATACTACACATTTTAAAAATATTAAAATGATGCTTAAAAACATAAAAACGGTCTAACCTGGCTGAGGAGATCCTACCCTCTCTAAGGTGGGACCATGTGTACTGTCGGCAGTCTGCATGCATCCTCCTCCACACATCCACCAGGCCATGAGAATGGACCAGCTGCCTCAGAACATGCTGTGAAGCTGGATGTGGCTCTGCGTGGTTGCGGTCTGCAGACGCATCCTCTGTACAGTTAAAATCCCCCCCTAAGAATAAAAAATCCTCCGAGGCACAGCCATTTAAAACATCATTAACTTTTTGTAAAAACAGCTTCCTCTCTGCACCGATTGTTGGAGCATACACATTGATAAAAACAGCAGTAAAAAGGTCAAACCGTGCTTTAACTAAAAACAACCTCCCCTCGATGATGTGTTTGACCTCCAGTGAGACTGGAGTAAAGGACCTGGAGAAGAGGAAGCCCACTCCTCCACTGAGGTTTGTGTTGTGACTTAAGAGGACTTCCCCTTCCCACTCCCTCCTCCAGTCTGCCTCATTGGTGCTGTCGCTGTGTGTTTCCTGTAAGAAGAGAACATCAATACCTTTCATTTTTTTAAATTCATAAATAGATGTTCTCTTCTTAACATTTCTGGCTCCATTTACGTTTAAACTGCCGACTTTAAAAGTATCCATTGTGAGTAAAGAAATAAAACCAAAAATAAAAACCAATAAATTAAATAAAACACACATTGGAGTTTTTTCCATGGCCATCGTTAATTGCTTTTTTAGCTTTCAGCACAAGTTTTTTCAGTCTCGTAACCTCCTGATCAGTGAAGCCAGACTCCTTCTGGCTCATGTGGAGTCTGGCTGAGGTGAAAAATAAACCCAGATCTGGGAGATACTGCTCAATTTGTAGTTTTTTCTTGTTTTTTACTTTTTCTAAAAAGGCTTGTATGAACTCGACAGTGTACGTTTCTTCCCTCTGACTGTTACTTGGATTAAAACTCTGAACCTCGCTGCTGTCTGACACACAGTCCTCACTGTCACTGTCATCAGACTGTGCCTGCCTCCTCCCCGTCTCTTTGTTCTCCTCAACCTTACTGGCTTTAGCCTCACTGCCTGTGTTTTGTTTCCTATTTTTTCTTTTAGTTGCAGATTTTGGTTCCCCTGCTTCCTCCTCCAGCATCCCAACCTCTTCCACCTGCTCCTCCCCCGTATTCAGTTCTGCACCCGCCTGTGCTTCTCCTCCCTCACCTGACTCCTGTGTTCCACTAACCTGCTCCGTTAGGTCTACAGGTTTATCATTATCACCGTTTTCACCCTTTTTCTTTCTTTCTCCTCCATCCTCACCACCTCCCACCTTACCGAAAGCGTCTCTCCCACTGTCCTGGACAACCTCACTCACACCATGCACCTCATTCATACTCACCCCGTGTGGGTCAGGCACAGCAGCGGCACGGCTCGGCGCGGCCCGCGGTGCCGGAACCGGCCGCTCAGATGCCGCAGCCGGGCCCGCAGCGGGAGGCACCCCCGCCGCGTCCGTGCCCGCAGCGGGAGGTGTCCCCGCCGCGGCCCCGGGCGCCATCCCCGGGTCAGGTGGAGCCGGGTCCCCCCGCCTCGGACAGGCCCTCACGGTATGCCCCTCCTCACCGCAACCGAAACATTTCATCGCTGACGATGATGCGAAAATCACGTAATCATAATCATCTACTTTAACGTGGAAGCGGAGGTTGAGCTCCTCATTCCGGTTGTTAAGTATCATATACAGGTGTCTGCGGTGAGACACTACGTGCTTCAGCAACTGAGACTTACATCCAGACAAGATCTTCTTGATCGGTGACACCACTTTTCCGTGTCTGGAGAGTTCTCTGCTGAGAAACTCGTCAGTGATGAACGGAGGGACGTTAGATAGAACCACCTTCGTGGCCGGTTGCACCAGCGGCAACACCTGTACGAACATGTCGTTTACCGTGAGGCCCGTCTCGATGACTCGGTTCACCTTCTCCACCTGGTCCAGGAAAATGACCACGGCGCCGTTCATCCGAGCGGCCGATTTCACGCTGCTGTGTCCGACCATCTCCCCCACAGCCAGCCCAATGTCCTCCACGCTGCACGGGAAGCCGACGCTGATCTTAATGCCGTGCTTTCTCGTGAGGTGGGACAAACTTTCCCCATTTACCATGGCGTCTTAGGACGCCGACCGGCGAGACACCGGCAGGAGGAAAAACACACCAAACAAACAACCCAACAAAGATTAAACCAACTTAAAGTGAAAACCAACTAACAAACCACATTAAAGTAATACACATAAACTAGGGAAAAGAAAATATATAGGTCGAAAAAACCCACTCGCTCAGCAACTCACTCACACACGCTCACTCCCAGCATGCACTGCAGAGAGAGAGAGAGAGAGAGAGACAGAGAGAGAGAGAGACAGAGAGAGACAGAGAGAGAGACAGAGAGAGAGAGAGACAGAGAGAGAGAGAGAGAGAGAGAGAGAGAGAGAGAGAGAGACAGAGAGAGACAGAGAGAGAGAGACACAGAGAGAGAGAGAGAGAGAGAGAGAGAGAGAGAGAGAGAGATATAAAAGACACCAGACCAGTGGAGCTGGTGGAACATGTTCTAGGTAGGGCCATCCAATCAATTTCAGCAAGAAATAGTACGTGTATGTGTAACGTTCCTCAGTGTGACTGTCATCAGGAACGCAAAAAAAAATTGCCGTGAAATGAGTTTTGGTGCACCCACACACACAAACGCACACAAAAACTGATGTGGGTGTGTGCGTTTGTGTGTGTGTGTGTGTGTGTTTGTGTGTGTGAGTGTGTGTGTGTGAGTGTGTGCGTTTGTGTGTGTGGGTGTGTGTGTTTGTGTGTGTGAGTGTGTGCGTTTGTGCGTCATCCACACAGCACAATTTGGTGTGTGGATGAGGTATTGAACTGGGCAGCTTCTCACTGGGCTCGTTTCGCTTGTCATAAAACACACTCCCTTTATTGGCCTGGCCATACACACACACACACACACACACACACACACACACACACACACACACACACACACACACACACACACACACACACACACACACACACACACACACACACACACACACACACACACACACACACACACACCAAGCACTTAGTGCCCCCCCCCCTTAATCCACTTCTAACAGAACAATCTCCTAGGTTTTGACTTGTGTACTTGTGTACTGTGTGTGTGTGTGTGTGTGTGTGTGTGTGTGTGTGTGTGTGTGTGTGTGAGATGACCAGGATCAATGGCGTGTTGTTGTCAGGACAGCGTGTATTTAAAGTACAGGGCAGTCCAGGGAGCAGGAAGATGGAGAGGGGATGGGAGGAGGTGGAGCGGGAGAGGGAGGGATGACATATTTAATGCTTAATGTTTGCTCTACTTGCTGTTAAGTAATGATTCCCATATCCACCAAACCCCTGGAGGGGAAAGTTGTTCATGTTCACAGATCAGGACCGGAGCGTCTGACAGAGAAAAAAAAACACATGCGGAATTTATTTCACAATATCTGTTTGCTTCAAGCACTTCTTTAAGAATATATATATACGGCCACGCTGCTTTAATGTCCGACACATAACCTATCGCCCGCCGAGTAGGAACATGAGTAATGGGATTTCATCAACGCAGTATATCAGTAGTAAGGTGTTCAGACTGCAGCAGCCCTTCAAAAGATGACTTTTTAAAATGTTTTAAAAAAGGCTCAACTTTTCAGGAAAGTGTCAAGAGATGTCCGCCAACATGAGAGACAAGCACATGGGCGTGGTAGAGGAGGTCAGTCACCTGAAGCCCTTCTGAAGCAATGCAGAGAGAGAGAGAGAGGGGGGGGGGACTGATGGGTGAATGATGAGCTGACAACATGAGAGACAAAAGTCAGAGTCAAATAACACACAGAAGAACTCTGACATCGGTCGACACTGACGAGGGTTTTCTAATGACTACCTATGACAGACCGGGTCTGTTCTGTGGATGTATTGCGACTATCTGTCATGTCGGGTATTTTAACGGCTTCGGGGGTTTTGCTGACACAGCATGTTTTACCGCTTTAAGTGCAACGCAATTAAACCCCCGTGACGTTTACAAAAACAAAAGTGACAAGATGTGCTTACGCTGATTTCTTTGTGACTCCATCCACATCCACATATACATGTAAATATACAAATATACATATACATACAGCATTACAAATATATACATATATATATATATATAAACATGTATGTATATACCAATATACTGTACATACAAAATGTGCTTCTTCTCCCAGTATGAATTAAGTACATCGTTTGTCATATTGTTTCAAGATGCTAAAACCTCCCGTAAACAAGAGGAAGTAGCTGTTCCACTTGAGAATTGTGCGTATTGTAATGCAAACTTTCCTAGCAACCCCCCCCCCCCAAATAAAAAGAGGTATTTACTACACCAACAAGCCTTTAGAGCCATTCAAGCATGGGACATAACATCTGTGTAAGATGTTTCATTGTGTCCGCTACACACTTAAAGAAGCATTGCAGCAGCGAGTCAACAATGGAAGAGGGAGTTGTGTAGCCATTTACATAAAGAAGACATAGAACTTTACACAATTTTCTTGCTTCCTAAACTGTTAAATTCTTTTGTACGCGTACGATTGATTCACAGTATTCCCTTAAAGTCATAGTGCTTAGTGTATGCTGCTGAAGACGAGAAAGACAACAGCAACCATGCCTCACACTGCATACATACTCTGTGATCAACAGCAGGCCTGGAGACGGCTGTTCACACACTCACACACACACACACACACACACACACACACACACACACACACACACACCTACACACACACACACACACACACACACACACCTACACACACACACACACACACACACACCCACACACACACACACACACACACACCTACACACACACACACACACACACACACCCACACACACACACACACACACACACCTACACACACACACACACACACACACACACACACACACACACACACACACACACACACACACACACACACACACACACACACACACACACACACACACACACACACACCTACACACACACACACACACACACACACACACACACACACACACACACACACACACACACACACACACACACACCTACACACACACACACACACACACACACACACACACACACACACACACACACACACACACACACACACCTACACACACACACACACACACACACACACACACACACACACACACACACACACACACACACACCTACACACACACACACACACACACACACCTACACACACACACACACACACACACACACACACACACACACACACACACACACACACACACACACACACACAGACAGATATGTGCGCACATGTACCTGTAAACAGACTTTTTTTAGGCCTCACATACTCACAAAAACAAATATATACATACCAGTAGGCACATAATGATATTCCTACAAACACACACACACACACACACACACACACACACACACACCTGCACATGTCAACACAGGTAAAAATACATCTTCACTTCACACTATAAGATGGCATATACATGGCATGTGTGCACCTATATGCAGACAAAGAATTGCCGGCACACACATACATACATCCCAGACTTTCCTCTCCAAGGTAGGTCTACCCCCCCCCCTCACTGCTGAGACGGGGCCATTCATCCATCCTTGCTCCCTCCCTCCCTCCCTCCCTTGGCGCCTACCGCTTTATTTATTTATTCACTGGCTCACGGCCGGTTTGTTTTTTAAGCAAGACAAATTGAAAGGAATAAAAGTCCAGGCTTGTACAGGCTGCTGCTCCTATCGCCTTTGTGTCAAAAGGCAGCACACTGGGTTATGAATCACGGTGCATGCGAGTGTGTGTGTGTGTGTGTGTGTGTGTGTGTGTGTGTGCAGGTAGTTAGTCCTGTGTGTTCTCCAAACCTCACAGCCGGCTGCTTTTCAGAGGGGTTGGTTAGTCTCTAACTGCTACACAACAAGCTCAGCTAAACTGAAACTACGCTTATACCTGGCTGCAGCTAAACAGGGTCAGTGCAAAGCTTCCATTAAGAGCTCAAAGGGACAATGGTTTTATATTACACCACACCAAATTTCATTCTCAAATTTAAATCTTTAAAAGGTTTCTTTTCATATTCTAGTTACTTTACTTTTAGTTACATATCGGCATGAATTATATCCACCGCACAGCATTTATTTAAAAAGAAAACGTCACTTTTAAAGCTGTTTTTTTGTTAACAGTCAACTTTAGGCCTTTTTTTGGCTTCTGCTCGAAAATACTATACCCATACTCAAAGGGGCCTTACTCTCTAACTACAAGGTCTATTTGAATAATTTCAGTTGATTAATAACACTCAGGTGGGTGAGCTTTGGTGAGAGGTGTAACTATTGTGTATATGTTACTGGTTAATAGCAAATGAAGATGGAACACAGCTCCACTTTGAAAATGTCAGGTTTGCATGGTAAAAAAGCACTATTATTGATAATACTATATTAAATGAGACTCAGTAAAGCCTAAAAACCACCCAGCATCATAGCAAACAATGGCAGTAGTCATACACAAAAGAATTGGAGTGAATAGAGTGAAGTAGGCCAGAGCAAGAGACATAAACGTACGAGAGGTCACGAAAGGTCGTCATTTGAGAAACAGCCTCTCCAGCTGTTCCATTGTACTTTTATAACTTAAATAACGATATATTTAACTTCCTTTATCCTTGTACAATCTATCACATACACAATCTATCACATGCACAATCTATCACATGCAGCAGTTTGGAATCATTTTTGAGAGCTAGAATCCTCTCCAAAGCCCCTCTGGGCCGCCGACTCACGGCTAGCGGTTCTGATAGGTTCTGTTAGATCGTGTTTAATTGTGTTTTCAGTGTGTAAAATGTTATACATGGTTCTGTTCATCAGAAGTTCTTCGTTAAGCCGGTATGCAACATGGTTGTAGGATTGTTATATTTGTTTCTGAAAATTGCTTTGTGCGGTACCGCTCGGTACCGCTCGGTACCGCTCGGTACCGCTCGGTTAATAACAGTTAATGCCAAGTGGCCTCCAAAGTTACCACATCACTGGCATCTGACAAACAATGTAGCATTTAAAAAGCACTTTTTTTCAAAAATGGAGTGCGGCGCAGCGCTCACTCCACATAGAACGCAGCGGGTCTACGTTACATCACTTCCATTAAACATCACGGTTATCTTCTCCTTAGTTGAGTGTCTGTTAGCTATAATGCTAAAGTCTTGTGTTATTACAGACATTTGAACTCACACTTGCCTCGAGGTTCCCCTCTACCTGGCGGCCTGTACAATTAAAGGGGAAGCACTGTATGCTATGGGATGGGATAGCACACGGCCCTGCAGGACCCTGGCCTGATGAAGCAGTCTAGAAAATGGACGATAGTCCTAATTAGCAATACATCCTCCTCCTGTATCACTTGATGTTCCCCCTTTGTGTTGTAAAGCAATCCTCCACGTTTCTAGTGTGATTTTACCAGAGCAATGAAAAACTAACAGCAACACAGAATTCATATTTGTTTCACCCTGATGATTTTGTCGTATCATGAATTAAAACAAGTATTGCACTTGCAGGAGCTTTTAAAAAGAACAATGTGGTCCACCCAAAACACACACACACACACACACACACACACACCACACGCACAGACAGACAGCATCTTAACCACAACCTTTATACATCCGTCTACTGCAAAGACAGCGGGGCCTGAAACAAGCTATTTTCTTCAAGAGGTCAGTTGGGGAAAACGAAACACAACGGCGCGCTGCATCGAGAGTGTGTGTG
This sequence comes from Leptoclinus maculatus, assembly GCA_032191485.1. Classification (NCBI taxonomy): domain Eukaryota; kingdom Metazoa; phylum Chordata; class Actinopteri; order Perciformes; family Stichaeidae; genus Leptoclinus; species Leptoclinus maculatus. The sequence goes on from JAVDOI010000203.1 coordinate 224,613, forward strand.
AGCTGCTGAGACCGCCGTTAGATGCGCTGTCACACGCCGCCTTCATATCTCGCTGTGTGTGTTTCTGCGTGACTGACGGACTGGAAACAGAAACAACTGTGTGTGTGTGTGTGTGTTGTGTGTGTGTGTGTGTGTGTGTGTGTGTGTGTGTGTCTGTGTTCAAGGAGGTGTAGGTGTGTTTTTTCTGTGAGTGAGTGACAGAGTGGAAACAGAATCAGAGGCCTGGCAGTGAAAGACGAGCCGAGTGGAAGCGTCTGGAAGACAGAGAGGGGCCCATCAATCACGACTGTAATGCCAGCGCTCTCACACACACACACACACACACACACACACACACACACACACACACACACACACACACACACACACACACAAACTGTACCGTACT
>JAVDOI010000204.1:7500-12500 GCA_032191485.1 Leptoclinus maculatus
AGGCACTCAGGCGCTCAGTGCCTCCTCCCTAGCCCGAGATAAGATAGCTCTACTTTATGGAGAAAAGAACTCACCGGGAAAATTCAGGACCACCTCCCCGTGATAAGTGTGCAGTCCCGGGATAAAATACCTCCGGGAAGTACCGGTAAAAATTTTAAACACCTCGCAAAAATCACATTAAATTCACTAAAAATGGGCAAAATGGTTAAAATGAAGGAAAGAACCATACCGGGAAATTCAACAACACCTCCCCGTGATAAGTGTGCAGTCCCGGGATAAAATACCTCCGGGAAGTACCGGTAAAAATTAAAAACACCTCGCAAAAATCACATTAAATTCACGAAAAATGGGCAAAATGGTTAAAATGAAGGAAATAACCACCCACGTACAACCAGGACCACCTCCCCGTAAACCATGTGCAGTCTTGGGATAAAATACCTCCGGGAAGTACCGGTAATATAGACAAACACCGAGCAAAACACATATTAAAGTGCTCAAAATGGGCAAAATGGGCAAAATTAACAAAAGAACCATACTGGTACACGCAGAAATGATGGCCAGAGGTGTTTAGGCACTTTAAACCCGAACCTGATCCGATCTAGAGGCTCAAAACCCGGTTTAGTGGTCACAGCCAATAGGCTGGAGGAAAATACTTCTACATTACACTTTTGACACATTTTTAGACCGATTTTCACGGGGTCTTTTCCCCAGGGCCATGGAGGCTCTCGGGAGGTATACTGGAGCCGAGTTTGAGAAAAAACAACCGCTTCTTTCACCTCCAAATCGATTTTAAGGCCGTTTTTAGTTGAAAATTCATCCAGGCTGGAGGAAAATACTTCTACATTACACTTTTGACCCATTTTTAGACCGATTTTCACGGGGTCTTTTCCCCAGGGCCATGGAGGCTCTCGGGAGGTATACTGGAGCCGAGTTTGAGAAAAAACAACCGCTTAGTTCACCTCCAAATCGATTTTAAGGCCGTTTTTAGTTGAAAATTCATCCAGGCTGCCATACATTTATCTGTCCACCGGAGGGGCATTTGCGGGAGGGAGCAAAAACTTGGAAAAATGATTAAAAGGGTTAAAACGCTTCAAATCAAGAAAACAACTCACCGGGAAAGTCAAGAATAATACCCCCGTAAAGCATGTGCATTATTGGGATAAAATACCTCCGGGAAGTACCGGTAAAAATTAAAAACACCGAGCAAAACACATATTAAATTCACCAAAAATCACCAAAATGCTTAAAATGAAGGAAAGAACCATACCGATAAATGCAAGACCACCTACCCGTAAACCATGTCACGTATTGGGATAAAATACCTCCGGGAAGTACCGCTAATAAATTAAAACACCTCGCAAAACACATATTAAAATTGATAAAAATGCTCAAAATGGGCCAAATTAACAAAAGAACCATGCTGGTACACGCAGAAATGATGGCCAGAGGTGATTAGGCACTTTAAACCCGAACCTGATCCGATCTAGAGGCTCAAAACCCGGTTTAGGTGCCACAGCCAATAGGCTGGACGAAAATACTTCTACATTACACTTTTGACACATTTTTAGACCGATTTTCACGGGGTCTTTTCCCCAGGGCCATGGAGGCTCTCGGGAGGTATACTGGAGCCGAGTTTGAGAAAAAACAACCGCTTCTTTCACCTCCAAATCGATTTTAAGGCCGTTTTTAGTTGAAAATTCATCCAGGCTGCCATACATTTATCTGTCCACCGGAGGGGCATTTGCGGGAGGGAGCAAAAACTTGGAAAAATGATTAAAAGGGTTAAAACGCTTAAAATGAAGAAAACAACTCACCGGGAAAGTCGAGAATAATACCCCCGTAAAGCATGTGCATTATTGGGATAAAATACATCCGGGAAGTACCGGTAAAAATTAAAAACACCGAGCAAAACACATATTAAAATTGATAAAAATGCTCAAAATGGGCCAAATTCAGAAAAGAACCACCCACGTACAACCAGGACCACCTCCCCGTAAAGCATGTGCATTATTGGGATAAAATACCTCCGGGAAGTACCGGTAATAAATTAAAACACCTCGCAAAACACATATTAAAATTGATAAAAATGGGCAAAATGGGCCAAATTCAGAAAAGAACCACCCACGTACAACCAGGACCACCTCCCCGTAAACCATGTCACGTATTGGGATAAAATACCTCCGGGAAGTACCGGTAATATACACAAACACCGAGCAAAACACATATTAAAGTGCTCAAAATGGGCAAAATGGGCAAAATGGTCAAAAGAACCATGCTGGTACACGCAGAAATGATGGCCAGAGGTGATTAGTCACTTTAAACCCCAACCTGATCCGATCTAGAGCCTCAAAACCCGGTTTAGGTGCCACAGCCAATAGGCTGGACGAAAATACTTCTACATTACACTTTTGACCCATTTTTAGACCGATTTGCACGGGGTCTTTTCCCCAGGGCCGTGGAGGCTCTCGGGAGGTATACTGGAGCCGAGTTTGAGAAAAAACAACCGCTTCTTTCACCTCCAAATCGATTTTAAGGCCGTTTTTAGTTGAACATTCATCCAGGCTGCCATACATTTATCTGTCCACCGGAGGGGCATTTGCGGGAGGGAGCAAAAACTTGGAAAAATGATTAAAAGGGTTAAAACGCTTAAAATGAAGAAAACAACTCACCAGGAAAGTCAAGAATAATACCCCCGTAAACCATGTGCAGTCCCGGGGGAAAATACCTCCGGGAAGTACCGGTAAAAATTAACAACACCTCGCTAAACACATATTAAATTCACCAAAAATCACCAAAATGCTTAAAATGAAGGAAAGAACCATACCGATAAATGCAAGACCACCTACCCGTAAACCATGTCGCGTATTGGGATAAAATACCTCCGGGAAGTACCGCTAATAAATTAAAACACCTCGCTAAACACATATTAAATGCACCAAACAGGTCAAAATTCACAAAAGAACCACCCACGGACAACCAGGAACACCTACCCGGGAAACGAGTGCAGTCCCAGGCGAAAATTCATCCGGGAAGTATCGATGCACCTTAAATACACCTCACAAACACAACATTTTAATCAACAAAAGTGGCCAAAATGGTTAAAATTAATAAAAGAACCATACAGGAATATTCAGGACCACCTCCCCGTGATGCATGTGCAGTGGCTGGATAAAATTCATCCGGGAAGTACCGGTAAAAAATTACAACACCTCGCAAAAAACACATTAAATTCACTAAAAATGGGCAAAATGGTTAAAATGAAGAAAATAACCCCCCACCTACACTCAGGGACACCTACCCGGGAAACGAGTGCAGTCCCAGGCTAAAAGTCATCCGGGAAGTATCGATGCACCTCACAAACACCTGGAAAGCTCAATATTAGAAGTACCAAAAAATGACCCAAATCACCAAAGTCACTTTAATTACCCACAAAACAGGTACTTTCCCCGGGTAAACTACCTCCACAACCACCCCCTGGACCTCCCAGCACCTCCCAGCACCTTCCAGCACCCTAACTGGGGTCAGAATTAAGAAAATCAGCCTCCCTCCACACTCCGAGACAAGCCAACACTTGAACATACACTTACCCGGACACCCCCCACCCCAACCCCGCAGAAACACCTCCGCAACATGCCCCTGGGACCCCGTGCTCCAGGGGGTCCCGTGCCCCCACTCTTAAGCCCCCTCCCTGGGTTAAAACCCATCCTCGGCCGCCCCAGAGTTTCGTGGTCCTGGTAGTCCAACTCGACTTTCGTGGTCCTGGTAGTATAAATCGAAAATATGACAGAGTACTGGTGGTCCTGGTAGTCCAACTCGAAAATATGTGAAAATATGACAGAGTACTGGTGGTCCTGGTAGTCCAACTCACTTGCGTTAGACTACCAGGGGCACCAAAACGAAAATATGACAGAGTACTGGTGGTCCTGGTAGTCCAACTCGAAAATTTGTGAAAATATGACAGAGTACTGGTGGTCCTGGTAGTCCAACTCACTTGCGTTGGACTACCAGGGGCACCAAAACGAAAATATGACAGAGTACAAACAGCACTGAGCCTGTCAGCGCTTACAGCACCCTATCCCGCTCCAGCACTTCTATCTTTTATTTCGTGGTCCTGGTAGTATAGATGATGTGAAAATATGACAGAGTACTGGTGGTCCTGGTAGTCCAACTCACTTGCGTTGGACTACCAGGCGCACCAAAACGAAAATATGACAGAGTACAAACAGCACTGAGCCTGTCAGCGCTTACAGCACCCTATCCCGCTCCGGCACTTCTATCTTTTTTTTCGTGGTCCTGGTAGTATAGATGGCCCGCAAATATGACAGAGTACAAACAGCACTGAGCCTGTCAGCGCTTCCATCACCCTATCCCGCTCCGGCACTTCTATCTTTTTTTTCGTGGTCCTGGTAGTATAGATGGCCCGCAAATATGACAGAGTACAAACAGCACTGAGGCAGCCAGTGCTTCCATCACCCTATCCCGCTCCGGCACTTCTATCTTTTATTTCGTGGTCCTGGTAGTATAGATGGCGCGCAAATATGACAGAGTACTGGTGCCCCTGGTAGTCTAACTCACTTGGACTACCAGGGGCACCAAACGATGGCCCGCAAATGTGACAGAGTACTGGTGCCCCTGGTAGTCTAACTTGGACTACCAGGGGCACCAAACGATGGCCCGCAAATGTGACAGAGTACTGGTGCCCCTGGTAGTCTAACTCACTTCCAGACCAAAGGGGACCCCCTTTGGTCTGGTACTGAGTTGGACTACCAGGGGCACCAAAATATGGAACGCAAATGTGACAGAGTACTGGTGCCCCTGGTAGTCTAACTTGGACTACCAGGGGCACCAAACGATGGCCCGCAAATGTGACAGAGTACTGGTGCCCCTGGTAGTCTAACTTGGACTACCAGGGGCACCAAACGATGTGACAGAGTACTGGTGCCCCTGGTAGTCTAACTTGGACTACCAGGGGCACCAAACGATGTGACAGAGTACTGGTG
>JAVDOI010000204.1:25000-30000 GCA_032191485.1 Leptoclinus maculatus
CACTCAGGCGCTCAGTGCCTCCTCCCTAGCCCGAGATAAGATAGCTCTACTTTATGGAGAAAAGAACTCACCGGGAAAATTCAGGACCACCTCCCCGTGATAAGTGTGCAGTCCCGGGATAAAATACCTCCGGGAAGTACCGGTAAAAATTAACAACACCTCGCAAAAATCACATTAAATTCACTAAAAATGGGCAAAATGGTTAAAATGAAGGAAAGAACCATACCGGGAAATTCAACAACACCTCCCCGTGATAAGTGTGCAGTCCCGGGATAAAATACCTCCGGGAAGTACCGGTAAAAATTAAAAACACCTCGCAAAAATCACATTAAATTCACGAAAAATGGGCAAAATGGTTAAAATGAAGGAAATAACCACCCACGTACAACCAGGACCACCTCCCCGTAAACCATGTGCAGTCTTGGGATAAAATACCTCCGGGAAGTACCGGTAATATAGACAAACACCGAGCAAAACACATATTAAAGTGCTCAAAATGGGCAAAATGGGCAAAATTAACAAAAGAACCATACTGGTACACGCAGAAATGATGGCCAGAGGTGTTTAGGCACTTTAAACCCGAACCTGATCCGATCTAGAGGCTCAAAACCCGGTTTAGTGGTCACAGCCAATAGGCTGGAGGAAAATACTTCTACATTACACTTTTGACACATTTTTAGACCGATTTTCACGGGGTCTTTTCCCCAGTGCCATGGAGGCTCTCGGGAGGTATACTGGAGCCGAGTTTGAGAAAAAACAACCGCTTCTTTCACCTCCAAATCGATTTTAAGGCCGTTTTTAGTTGAAAATTCATCCAGGCTGGAGGAAAATACTTCTACATTACACTTTTGACCCATTTTTAGACCGATTTTCACGGGGTCTTTTCCCCAGGGCCATGGAGGCTCTCGGGAGGTATACTGGAGCCGAGTTTGAGAAAAAACAACCGCTTAGTTCACCTCCAAATCGATTTTAAGGCCGTTTTTAGTTGAAAATTCATCCAGGCTGCCATACATTTATCTGTCCACCGGAGGGGCATTTGCGGGAGGGAGCAAAAACTTGGAAAAATGATTAAAAGGGTTAAAACGCTTCAAATCAAGAAAACAACTCACCGGGAAAGTCAAGAATAATACCCCCGTAAAGCATGTGCATTATTGGGATAAAATACCTCCGGGAAGTACCGGTAAAAATTAAAAACACCGAGCAAAACACATATTAAATTCACCAAAAATCACCAAAATGCTTAAAATGAAGGAAAGAACCATACCGATAAATGCAAGACCACCTACCCGTAAACCATGTCACGTATTGGGATAAAATACCTCCGGGAAGTACCGCTAATAAATTAAAACACCTCGCAAAACACATATTAAAATTGATAAAAATGCTCAAAATGGGCCAAATTAACAAAAGAACCATGCTGGTACACGCAGAAATGATGGCCAGAGGTGATTAGGCACTTTAAACCCGAACCTGATCCGATCTAGAGGCTCAAAACCCGGTTTAGGTGCCACAGCCAATAGGCTGGACGAAAATACTTCTACATTACACTTTTGACACATTTTTAGACCGATTTTCACGGGGTCTTTTCCCCAGGGCCATGGAGGCTCTCGGGAGGTATACTGGAGCCGAGTTTGAGAAAAAACAACCGCTTCTTTCACCTCCAAATCGATTTTAAGGCCGTTTTTAGTTGAAAATTCATCCAGGCTGCCATACATTTATCTGTCCACCGGAGGGGCATTTGCGGGAGGGAGCAAAAACTTGGAAAAATGATTAAAAGGGTTAAAACGCTTAAAATGAAGAAAACAACTCACCGGGAAAGTCGAGAATAATACCCCCGTAAAGCATGTGCATTATTGGGATAAAATACATCCGGGAAGTACCGGTAAAAATTAAAAACACCGAGCAAAACACATATTAAAATTGATAAAAATGCTCAAAATGGGCCAAATTCAGAAAAGAACCACCCACGTACAACCAGGACCACCTCCCCGTAAAGCATGTGCATTATTGGGATAAAATACCTCCGGGAAGTACCGGTAATAAATTAAAACACCTCGCAAAACACATATTAAAATTGATAAAAATGGGCAAAATGGGCCAAATTCAGAAAAGAACCACCCACGTACAACCAGGACCACCTCCCCGTAAACCATGTCACGTATTGGGATAAAATACCTCCGGGAAGTACCGGTAATATACACAAACACCGAGCAAAACACATATTAAAGTGCTCAAAATGGGCAAAATGGGCAAAATGGTCAAAAGAACCATGCTGGTACACGCAGAAATGATGGCCAGAGGTGATTAGTCACTTTAAACCCCAACCTGATCCGATCTAGAGCCTCAAAACCCGGTTTAGGTGCCACAGCCAATAGGCTGGACGAAAATACTTCTACATTACACTTTTGACCCATTTTTAGACCGATTTGCACGGGGTCTTTTCCCCAGGGCCGTGGAGGCTCTCGGGAGGTATACTGGAGCCGAGTTTGAGAAAAAACAACCGCTTCTTTCACCTCCAAATCGATTTTAAGGCCGTTTTTAGTTGAACATTCATCCAGGCTGCCATACATTTATCTGTCCACCGGAGGGGCATTTGCGGGAGGGAGCAAAAACTTGGAAAAATGATTAAAAGGGTTAAAACGCTTAAAATGAAGAAAACAACTCACCAGGAAAGTCAAGAATAATACCCCCGTAAACCATGTGCAGTCCCGGGGGAAAATACCTCCGGGAAGTACCGGTAAAAATTAACAACACCTCGCTAAACACATATTAAATTCACCAAAAATCACCAAAATGCTTAAAATGAAGGAAAGAACCATACCGATAAATGCAAGACCACCTACCCGTAAACCATGTCGCGTATTGGGATAAAATACCTCCGGGAAGTACCGCTAATAAATTAAAACACCTCGCTAAACACATATTAAATGCACCAAACAGGTCAAAATTCACAAAAGAACCACCCACGGACAACCAGGAACACCTACCCGGGAAACGAGTGCAGTCCCAGGCGAAAATTCATCCGGGAAGTATCGATGCACCTTAAATACACCTCACAAACACAACATTTTAATCAACAAAAGTGGCCAAAATGGTTAAAATTAATAAAAGAACCATACAGGAATATTCAGGACCACCTCCCCGTGATGCATGTGCAGTGGCTGGATAAAATTCATCCGGGAAGTACCGGTAAAAAATTACAACACCTCGCAAAAAACACATTAAATTCACTAAAAATGGGCAAAATGGTTAAAATGAAGAAAATAACCCCCCACCTACACTCAGGGACACCTACCCGGGAAACGAGTGCAGTCCCAGGCTAAAAGTCATCCGGGAAGTATCGATGCACCTCACAAACACCTGGAAAGCTCAATATTAGAAGTACCAAAAAATGACCCAAATCACCAAAGTCACTTTAATTACCCACAAAACAGGTACTTTCCCCGGGTAAACTACCTCCACAACCACCCCCTGGACCTCCCAGCACCTCCCAGCACCTTCCAGCACCCTAACTGGGGTCAGAATTAAGAAAATCAGCCTCCCTCCACACTCCGAGACAAGCCAACACTTGAACATACACTTACCCGGACACCCCCCACCCCAACCCCGCAGAAACACCTCCGCAACATGCCCCTGGGACCCCGTGCTCCAGGGGGTCCCGTGCCCCCACTCTTAAGCCCCCTCCCTGGGTTAAAACCCATCCTCGGCCGCCCCAGAGTTTCGTGGTCCTGGTAGTCCAACTCGACTTTCGTGGTCCTGGTAGTATAAATCGAAAATATGACAGAGTACTGGTGGTCCTGGTAGTCCAACTCGAAAATATGTGAAAATATGACAGAGTACTGGTGGTCCTGGTAGTCCAACTCACTTGCGTTAGACTACCAGGGGCACCAAAACGAAAATATGACAGAGTACTGGTGGTCCTGGTAGTCCAACTCGAAAATTTGTGAAAATATGACAGAGTACTGGTGGTCCTGGTAGTCCAACTCACTTGCGTTGGACTACCAGGGGCACCAAAACGAAAATATGACAGAGTACAAACAGCACTGAGCCTGTCAGCGCTTACAGCACCCTATCCCGCTCCAGCACTTCTATCTTTTATTTCGTGGTCCTGGTAGTATAGATGATGTGAAAATATGACAGAGTACTGGTGGTCCTGGTAGTCCAACTCACTTGCGTTGGACTACCAGGCGCACCAAAACGAAAATATGACAGAGTACAAACAGCACTGAGCCTGTCAGCGCTTACAGCACCCTATCCCGCTCCGGCACTTCTATCTTTTTTTTCGTGGTCCTGGTAGTATAGATGGCCCGCAAATATGACAGAGTACAAACAGCACTGAGCCTGTCAGCGCTTCCATCACCCTATCCCGCTCCGGCACTTCTATCTTTTTTTTCGTGGTCCTGGTAGTATAGATGGCCCGCAAATATGACAGAGTACAAACAGCACTGAGGCAGCCAGTGCTTCCATCACCCTATCCCGCTCCGGCACTTCTATCTTTTATTTCGTGGTCCTGGTAGTATAGATGGCGCGCAAATATGACAGAGTACTGGTGCCCCTGGTAGTCTAACTCACTTGGACTACCAGGGGCACCAAACGATGGCCCGCAAATGTGACAGAGTACTGGTGCCCCTGGTAGTCTAACTTGGACTACCAGGGGCACCAAACGATGGCCCGCAAATGTGACAGAGTACTGGTGCCCCTGGTAGTCTAACTCACTTCCAGACCAAAGGGGACCCCCTTTGGTCTGGTACTGAGTTGGACTACCAGGGGCACCAAAATATGGAACGCAAATGTGACAGAGTACTGGTGCCCCTGGTAGTCTAACTTGGACTACCAGGGGCACCAAACGATGGCCCGCAAATGTGACAGAGTACTGGTGCCCCTGGTAGTCTAACTTGGACTACCAGGGGCACCAAACGATGTGACAGAGTACTGGTGCCCCTGGTAGTCTAACTTGGACTACCAGGGGCACCAAACGATGTGACAGAGTACTGGTGCCC
>JAVDOI010000204.1:35000-45000 GCA_032191485.1 Leptoclinus maculatus
ACTCCAAAAAAACTTCAAAGTATTTTGAAGTTTTTAGAGGTTTTATAGGTTACTAACAGTAAGCCTTAGGTTACTAAATGTAACCCATTCCTGTCATTCCGACTACATTTGTATGGGCCGACCATGTAGGCCAAGAATCCCAACCCGTATGGCAGTAATGGTCCCGGGTTTCAATGCCTTTCGGGTTATTTTGTGTCATTCGGGTTGGGATTTTCGGCCTACATGGATAGCCCATTGAAATGTAGTTGAAATGGCCGTTTTTGAGTTGTAACTTATCCTTACAATTCAAAGTGTCATTCCGACTACATTTGTATGGGCCGACCATGTAGGCCAAGAATCCCAACCCGTATGGCAGTAATGGTCCCTGGTTCCAAATGCCTTTCGGGTTATTTTGTGTCATTCGGGTTGGGATTTTTGGCCTACATGGATAGCCCATTGAAATGTAGTTGAAATGGCAGTTTTTGAGTTGTAACTTATCCTTACAATTCAAAAAGTGTCATTCCGACTACATTTATATGGGCCAACCATGTAGGCCAATTGTCCTAAAGGAGATTTGGGAAACTGTCCCTTAGATGGCACTTTTCGGCCCTAAACTCCCGGGCGTTAAGGGATCTAAACTGCCATTTGGGGGGGAGTTATGGGACATATACTGCCATTTGGTGGGAGTTATGGGAAGATTAGGGACATTTCATGGACAGCTCCCAGGAGTTCTGGATTGATATTTTAAACTGCCGTATCTTCTCAACCGTTCGATATCCCGCTTTGAAACGTAGATATCTTGGACCAACGCGTAATTGTATGGAATCAATGTTTTGGGACAAATGTTGCCATTTGGGCCACATGAGATTCCAATGTAGTGGGAACACAAAAAAGTGTCATTCCGACTACATTTGTATGGGTTGACCATGTAGGCCAATTGTCCTCAGGTTAAGGTTACTAAATGTAACCCTTAACACAAAAAACTCCAAAAAAACTTCAAAGTATTTTGAAGTTTTTAGAGGTTTTATAGGTTACTAACAGTAAGCCTTAGGTTACTAAATGTAACCCATTCCTGTCATTCCGACTACATTTGTATGGGCCGACCATGTAGGCCAAGAATCCCAACCCGTATGGCAGTAATGGTCCCGGGTTTCAATGCCTTTCGGGTTATTTTGTGTCATTCGGGTTGGGATTTTCGGCCTACATGGATAGCCCATTGAAATGTAGTTGAAATGGCCGTTTTTGAGTTGTAACTTATCCTTACAATTCAAAGTGTCATTCCGACTACATTTGTATGGGCCGACCATGTAGGCCAAGAATCCCAACCCGTATGGCAGTAATGGTCCCTGGTTCCAAATGCCTTTCGGGTTATTTTGTGTCATTTGGGTTGGGATTTTTGGCCTACATGGATAGCCCATTGAAATGTAGTTGAAATGGCCGTTTTGAGTTTAACTTATCCTTACAATTCAAAAAGTGTCATTCCGACTACATTTATATGGGCCAACCATGTAGGCCAATTGTCCTAAAGGGCATTTGGGAAACTGTCCCTTAGATGGCACTTTTCGGCCCTAAAGTCCCGGGCGTTAAGGGACCTAAACTGCCATTTGGAGGGGAGTTATGGGACAAATACTGCCATTTGGTGGGAGTTATGGGAAGATTAGGGACATTTCATGGACAGCTCCCAGGAGTTCTGGATTGATATTTTAAACTGCTGTATCTTCTCAACCGTTCGATATCCCGCTTTGAAACGTAGATATCTTGGACCAACGCGTAATTGTATGGAATCAATGTTTTGGGACAAATGTTGCCATTTGGGCCACATGAGATTCCAATGTAGTGGGAACACAAAAAAGTGTCATTCCGACTACATTTGTATGGGTTGACCATGTAGGCCAATTGTCCTAAGGGTTAGGTTACTAAATGTAACCCATGACACAAAAAACTCCAAAAAAACTTCAAAGTATTTCGAAGTTTTTAGAGGTTTCATAGGTTACTAACAGTAAGCCTTAGGTTACTAAATGTAACCCATTCCTGTCATTCCGACTACATTTGTATGGGCCGACCATGTAGGCCAGGAATCCCAACCCGTATGGCAGTAATGGTCCCGGGTTTAAATGCCTTTCGGGTTATTTTGTGTCATTCGGGTTGGGATTTTCGGCCTACATGGATAGCCCATTGAAATGTAGTTGAAATGGCCGTTTTTGAGTTGTAACTTATCCTTACAATTCAAAGTGTCATTCCGACTACATTTGTATGGGCCGACCATGTAGGCCAAGAATCCCAACCCGTATGGCAGTAATGGTCCCGGGTTTCAATGCCTTTCGGGTTATTTTGTGTCATTCGGGTTGGGATTTTCGGCCTACATGGATAGCCCATTGAAATGTAGTTGAAATGGCCGTTTTTGAGTTGTAACTTATCCTTACAATTCAAAGTGTCATTCCGACTACATTTGTATGGGCCGACCATGTAGGCCAAGAATCCCAACCCGTATGGCAGTAATGGTCCCTGGTTCCAAATGCCTTTCGGGTTATTTTGTGTCATTTGGGTTGGGATTTTTGGCCTACATGGATAGCCCATTGAAATGTAGTTGAAATGGCCGTTTTGAGTTTAACTTATCCTTACAATTCAAAGAGTGTCATTCCGACTACATTTATATGGGCCAACCATGTAGGCCAATTGTCCTAAAGGGCATTTGGGAAACTGTCCCTTAGATGGCACTTTTCGGCCCTAAAGTCCCGGGCGTTAAGGGACCTAAACTGCCATTTGGGGGGGAGTTATGGGACATATACTGCCATTTGGTGGGAGTTATGGGAAGATTAGGGACATTTCATGGACAGCTCCCAGGAGTTCTGGATTGATATTTTAAACTGCTGTATCTTCTCAACCGTTCGATATCCCGCTTTGAAACGTAGATATCTTGGACCAACGCGTAATTGTATGGAATCAATGTTTTGGGACAAATGTTGCCATTTGGGCCACATGAGATTCCAATGTAGTGGGAACACAAAAAAGTGTCATTCCGACTACATTTTTATGGGCCTACCATGTAGTCCAATTGTCCTAAGGGTTAGGTTACTAAACGTAACCCTTAACACAAAAAACTCCAAAGTATTTCGAATTTTTTTTTGCACCCCTGGTACTCTAAATGACTTCCAGGACGATGGGGGAAGTCAGGCAACTGCTCTAGACCGCGCCAGGGCCTCGAAATGGGCCAGAACTCCAAAAACACAAAAAAACACAAAAAAAACTTCAAAGTATTTCGAATTTTTGTTTGCGCCCCTGGTACTCTAAATGACTTCCAGGACGATGGGGGAAGTCAGGCAACTGCTCTAGACCGCGCCAGGGCCTCGAAATGGGCCAGAACTCCAAAAACACAAAAAAACACAAAAAAAACTTCAAAGTATTTCGAATTTTTTTTTGCACCCCTGGTACTCTAAATGACTTCCAGGACGATGGGGGAAGTCAGGCAACTGCTCTAGACCGCGCCAGGGCCTCGAAATGGGCCAGAACTCCAAAAACACAAAAAAACACAAAAAAAACTTCAAAGTATTTCGAATTTTTTTTTGCACCCCTGGTACTCTAAATGACTTCCAGGACGATGGGGGAAGTCAGGCAACTGCTCTAGACCGCGCCAGGGCCTCGAAATGGGCCAGAACTCCAAAAACACAAAAAAACACAAAAAAAACTTCAAAGTATTTCGAATTTTTGTTTGCGCCCCTGGTACTCTAAATGACTTCCAGGACGATGGGGGAAGTCAGGCAACTGCTCTAGACCGCGCCAGGGCCTCGAAATGGGCCAGAACTCCAAAAACACAAAAAAACACAAAAAAAACTTCAAAGTATTTCGAATTTTTTTTTGCACCCCTGGTACTCTAAATGACTTCCAGGACGATGGGGGAAGTCAGGCAACTGCTCTAGACCGCGCCAGGGCCTCGAAATGGGCCAGAACTCCAAAAACACAAAAAAACACAAAAAAAACTTCAAAGTATTTCGAATTTTTTTTTGCACCCCTGGTACTCTAAATGACTTCCAGGACGATGGGGGAAGTCAGGCAACTGCTCTAGACCGCGCCAGGGCCTCGAAATGGGCCAGAACTCCAAAAACACAAAAAAACACAAAAAAAACTTCAAAGTATTTCGAATTTTTTTTTGCACCCCTGGTACTCTAAATGACTTCCAGGACGATGGGGGAAGTCAGGCAACTGCTCTAGACCGCGCCAGGGCCTCGAAATGGGCCAGAACTCCAAAAACACAAAAAAACACAAAAAAAACTTCAAAGTATTTCGAATTTTTTTTTGCGCCCCTGGTACTCTAAATGACTTCCAGGACGATGGGGGGAGTCAGTCAACTGCTCTGGACCGTGCCACAGCCTCGAAATCGGCCTGCACTCCAAAAACACAGCCTGGAGTAAAATACTTTGAAAAATACAGTATCCCATCCTTACGATTCAAAAAGTGTCATTCCGACTACATTTGTATGGGCCGACCATGTAGGCCAGGAATCCCATCCCGTATGGCAGTAATGGTCCCTGGTTCCAAATGCCTTTCGGGTTATTTTGTGTCATTTGGGTTGGGATTTTTGGCCTACATGGATAGCCCATTGAAATGTAGTTGAAATGGCCGTTTTGAGTTTAACTTATCCTTACAATTCAAAAAGTGTCATTCCGACTACATTTATATGGGCCAACCATGTAGGCCAATTGTCCTAAAGGGCATTTGGGAAACTGTCCCTTAGATGGCACTTTTCGGCCCTAAAGTCCCGGGCGTTAAGGGACCTAAACTGCCATTTGGGGGGGAGTTATGGGACAAATACTGCCATTTGGTGGGGAGTAATGGGAAGATTAGGGACATTTCAGGGACAGCTCCCAGGAGTTCTGGATTGATATTTTAAACTGCCGTATCTTCTCAACCGTTCGATATCCCGCTTTGAAACGTAGATATCTTGGACCAACGCGTAATTGTATGGAATCAATGTTTTAAGACAAATGTTGCCATTTGGGCCACATGAGATTCCAATGTAGTGGGAACACAAAAAAGTGTCATTCCGACTACATTTGTATGGGTTGACCATGTAGGCCAATTGTCCTAAGGGTTAGGTTACTAAATGTAACCCATTTGTGTCATTTCGACTACATTTGTATGGGCCTACCATGTAGGCCAATTGTCCTAAGGGTTAGGTTACTAAATGTAACCCATAACACAAAAAACTCCAAAAAAACTTCAAAGTATTTCGAAGTTTTATAGGTTACTAACAGTAAGCCATAGGTTACTAAATGTAACCCATTCGTGTCATTTCGACTACATTTGTATGGGCCTACCATGTAGGCCAGGAATCCCAACCCGTATGGCAGTAATGGTCCCGGGTTTAAATGTCTTTCGGGTTATTTTGTGTCATTCGGGTTGGGATTTTTGGCCTACCTGGGAGCCCCGTCAAATGTAGTTGAAATGGCCGTTTTTGAGTTTTAACTTATCCTTACAATTCAAAGTGTCATTCCGACTACATTTGTATGGGCCGACCATGTAGGCCAGGAATCCCAACCCGTATGGCAGTAATGGTCCCTGGTTCCAAATGTCTTTCGGGTTATTTTGTGTCATTCGGGTTGGGATTTTTGGCCTACATGGGAGCCCTGTCAAATGTAGGCCAAATGGCAGTTTTTGAGTTGTTAGGGAAATGGCAGCTTCAACTTTGTTTGACGTATAATCCCATAGAACACAAGGTTCAATGAGGCTGAGATTTTCACAGTAATTCAAGCTTTGCCCAACAATTCATTTTTATGAAAATCAATGGGAAATTCCTTACACTTTTACTATGTTTTTTTGACTATGTTTGACCTATTATCCCATAGAAAACAAGGTTCAATGAGGTTGAGATTTTCACAGTAATTCGTCCTTTGCCCAACGATTAATTTTCAAGAAAATCAATCGGAAATTCCTTAAACTTTTTCCATAGTAATGTATGGCATTTTGACTTTGTTTGACTTATTATCCCATAGAAAACAAGGTTCAATGATGCTGACATTTTAACAGTAATTCAAGCTTTGCCCAACGATCAATTGTTATGAAAATCAATGGGAAATTCTTTACACTTTTACTATAGTAATGTATGGCATTTTGACTTTGTTTGACCAATTATCCCATAGAAAACAAGGTTCAATGAAGCTGAGATTTTCACAGTAATTCAAGCTTTGCCCAACAATTCATTTTCATGAAAATCAATGGGAAATTCGTTAAACTTTTTCCATAGTAATGTATGGCATTTTGACTATGTTTGACCAATTATCCCATAGAAAACAAGGTTCAATGAGGTTGAGATTTTCACAGTAATTCAACCTTTGCCCAAAGATTAATTTTCATGAAAATCAATGGGAAATTCTTTACACTTTTTCCATAGTAATGTATTGCATTTCGACTATGTTTGACCTATTATCCCATAGAAAACAAGGTTCAATGAAGCTGAGATTTTCACAGTAATTCAACCTTTGCCCAACGATCAATTGTTATGAAAATCAATGGGAAATTCCTTACACTTTTACTATGGCATTTTGACTATGTTTGACCAATTATCCCATAGAAAACAAGGTTCAATGAAGCTGACATTTTAACAGTAATTCAAGCTTTGCCCAACAATCAATTGTTATGAAAATCAATGGGAAATTCGTTAAACTTTTTCCATAGTAATGTATGGCATTTCGACTATGTTTGACCTATTTACCCATAGAAAACAAGGTTAAATGAGGCTGAAATTCTCACAGTAATTCAACCTTTTCCCAATGATTGATTGTTATGAAAATCAATGGGAAATTCTTTACACTTTTTCCATAGTAATGTATGGCATTTTGACTTTGTTTGACTTATTATCCCATAGAAAACAAGGTTCAATGATGCTGACATTTTAACAGTAATTCAAGCGTTTCCCAACGATCAATTGTTATTAAAATCAATGGGAAATTCCTTACACTTTTACTATAGTAATGTATGGCATTTCGACTATGTTTGACCTATTTACCCATAGAAAACAAGGTTCAATGAGGCTGAAATTCTCACAGTAATTCAAGCTTTGCCCAACAATCAATTGTTATGAAAATCAATGGGAAATTCGTTAAACTTTTTCCAAAGTAATGTATGGCATTTCGACTATGTTTGACCTATTATCCCATAGAAAACAAGGTTCAATGAGGTTGAGATTTTCACAGTATTTCAATCTTTGCCCATAGATTACATGGTGTGAATATCAATGGGAAATTCACTGTTTTTTGTGAATGTCTCCAGTCTTTTAATTCATTAAAAATACTTTAAAGGCAAATAAAGGGATGCATTCTTTTTGTCAATGAAGAGGGGGTTGTGGAGATGAAATGGCTGAAATTTAGAGTTCGTAGGTCCAAGTAAAGGTGCCCAAAACCAGGCGTTTAGGTCAAAGGTCAAAAGGTCGTAATTGGTGCATTATGTAAAAATGGCCATAGAGTCTGAGAAAAAGGTTGAAACTGCCTGAATTTTGCACCACACCTTCCCCCTTATGTGTAGAGTACATATGTCCAAGTTAAAGTGCCCGAAAACAGCAACAAATGTGTAAATTGGGCCTAAAGTATGTTAAAGGGCCGGTACATTTGACCTATGTACAAACGGTCATAGAATCTGAGACAAAGGTTGAAACTGCCTGCATTTTGCAACACACATTCTCCCTGATACCTTGATTCATGCTGAGAAGTAAGAAGTCTGTAGACCCTAGGGAAAGCTATCTCCTGTTAGCAACATGCTAACAAGATCAATCCAATTCATGCTAGTAGAGCTTCCTCTGGTGTCCACCATATATCATTTCCATCAACATCTGTCTTGTAGAAATGGTTTTATGGCACCCAACAGAAACAGACACATGTGGACGTAATTTACAGTCTTTTAATTAATTAAAAATACTTTAAAGCAAAATAGAGGAATTCTTTCTTTTTGTTAATGAAGAGAGGGTCGTGGAGATGAAATGCCTAAAATTTTGAGTTTGTAGGTCCAAGTTAAGGTGCCCAAAAACAGTAAAAAAGGTCTTAATTGGCTCTAAATCCTCTTAAAGGGCCGGTAAATTTGACCTATGCAAAAATGGCCATAATCTCTTAAATATGGGTCCCAGAAACCACAGATTACGGACACACATTGTGGACTAGGCCTACAATGAGGTCACGTGAACAAAATCCCTCTAAAATGTCTAGAAAAGAAATTTGCCTGTATGAAACTCAGAGAACAGGAGGGTGAACATCTTAGCAAGATGTACACCCTGTCGTGCTGTTAAGTCAGATTGGAGCAATTTTGTTCTAAACATCTGAGAGCTCTGCTTTTTTAATATGTTGTAGCCATGCTACTGCTGTCCATCATATATCATTTTCATCAACATCTGTCATGTAAATCGGGCCTAAATTACCATAAAGAGCAGTCAATTTGACCTATGTAAACGGTCATAGCATCTGAGAAAAAGGTTGAAACTGCCTGGATTTCACAGGACACCTTCCCCCTGATACCTTAATTCAGTCTGGAAAGTAAGAAGTCTGTAGACCCTTGGGAAAGCTATCTCCTGTTAGCAGCATGCTAATGAGATCAATCCAATTCATGCTAGTAGAGTGTCCTTTTTTGTCCAACATATGTGAATTTCATTAAAGAAAGTCGTTTATTAGTGTTTTTACAGGACCCAACAAAAACCCTCTTGACTCTAAACACTGAAACAGGCTTTTTTTTTAAAAGGCCCGTATTCCGAATGGCCCAATTCATCCCAAAACACACTAGGCCCGTTTTCATAACAGTCTTTTCTCTTTATTTTTATACTTTAAATCAAAGTAGAGATTTAAATCCTTTTCCTCTTCAAAGAGGGGCTTGTGACCATTAAATATCTACAATGTGGATCTCGTAGCTGCAAGTTAAGGTCCCCAAAAACAGCAACAAAGGTCTAAATTAAGCTAAATTTAATTCTCTTAAAGGGCCGGTAAATTTGAAACGGCCATAAAATCTGAGAAAAAGGTTGAAACTGCCTGCATTTTACAACACACATTCTCCCTGATACCTTGATTCATCCTGCGAAGTAAGAAGTCTGTAGACCCTAGGGAAAGCTATCTCCTGTTAGCAACATGCTAACAAGATCAATCTAATTCATGCTAGTAGAGCTTCCTCTGGTGTCCACCATATATCATTTCCATCAACATCTGTCTTGTAGAAATGGTTTTATGGCACCCAACAGAAACAGACACATGTGGACGTAATTTACAGTCTTTTAATTAATTAAAAATACTTTAAAGCAAAATAGAGGGATGCATTCTTTTTGTCAATGAAGAGGGGGTTGTGGAGATGAAATGGCTGAAATTTAGAGTTCGTAGGTCCAAGTTAAGGTGCCCAAAACCAGGCGTTTAGGTCAAAGGTCAAAAGGTCGTAATTGGTGCATTATGTAAAAATGGCCATAGAGTCTGAGAAAAAGGTTGAAACTGCCTGCATTTTGCAACACACATTCTCCCTGATACCTTGATTCATGCTGAGAAGTAAGAAGTCTGTAGACCCTAGGGAAAGCTATCTCCTGTTAGCAACATGCTAACAAGATCAATCCAATTCATGCTAGTAGAGCTTCCTCTGCTGTCCACCATATATCATTTCCATCAACATCTGTCTTGTAGAAATGGTTTTATGGCACCCAACAGAAACAGACACATGTGGACGTAATTTACAGTCTTTTAATTAATTAAAAATACTTTAAAGCAAAATAGAGGAATTCTTTCTTTTTGTTAATGAAGAGAGGGTTGTGGAGATGAAATGGCTGAAATTTAGAGTTCGTAGGTCCAAGTTAAGGTGCCCAAAACCAGGCGTTTAGGTCAAAGGTCAAAAGGTCGTAATTGGTGCATTATGTAAAAATGGCCATAGAGTCTGAGAAAAAAGTTGAAACTGCCTGCATTTTGCAACACACATTCTCCCTGATACCTTGATTCATGCTGCGAAGTAAGAAGTCTGTAGACCCTAGGGAAAGCTATCTCCTGTTAGCAACATGCTAACAAGATCAATCCAA
>JAVDOI010000204.1:55000-60000 GCA_032191485.1 Leptoclinus maculatus
AACTCGTGATAGGGACTAGGCACTGACAGGCTCAGTGCTTCCACCCTATCCCGAGCTAAGCTAAC
Organism: Leptoclinus maculatus; assembly: GCA_032191485.1. Lineage (NCBI taxonomy): Eukaryota > Metazoa > Chordata > Actinopteri > Perciformes > Stichaeidae > Leptoclinus > Leptoclinus maculatus. Next base: position 55,066 of record JAVDOI010000204.1, read on the forward strand.
TCGTGATAGGGACTAGGCACTGACAGGCTCAGTGCTTCCACCCTATCCCGCTGCACCTGTTAACTGCTGATAGGGAGGAGGCACTGACAGGTGCAGCGCTTCTCCCCTATCACGCTCCGGCACTTCTATCTTTTATTTCGTGGTCCTGGTAGTACAGATGGCGGTCCTGGTAGTACAGATGGCTCGCAAATATGACAGAGTACAAACAGCGCTGACAGGCTCAGCGCTTCAGCGCTTCTCCCCTATCACGCTCCGGCACTTCTATCTTTTATTTCGTGGTCCTGGTAGTACAGATGGCGGTCCTGGTAGTACAGATGGCTCGCAAATATGGCAGAGTACAAACAGCACTGAGGCTTCCAGTGCTTCCACCCTATCCCGCTGCACCTGTTAGCTGCGGATAGGGAGGAGGCACTCAGGCGCTCAGTGCCTCCTCCCTAGCCCGAGATAAGATAGCTCTACTTTATGGAGAAAAGAACTCACCGGGAAAATTCAGGACCACCTCCCCGTGATAAGTGTGCAGTCCCGGGATAAAATACCTCCGGGAAGTACCGGTAAAAATTTTAAACACCTCGCAAAAATCACATTAAATTCACTAAAAATGGGCAAAATGGTTAAAATGAAGGAAAGAACCATACCGGGAAATTCAACAACACCTCCCCGTGATAAGTGTGCAGTCCCGGGATAAAATACCTCCGGGAAGTACCGGTAAAAATTAAAAACACCTCGCAAAAATCACATTAAATTCACGAAAAATGGGCAAAATGGTTAAAATGAAGGAAATAACCACCCACGTACAACCAGGACCACCTCCCCGTAAACCATGTGCAGTCTTGGGATAAAATACCTCCGGGAAGTACCGGTAATATAGACAAACACCGAGCAAAACACATATTAAAGTGCTCAAAATGGGCAAAATGGGCAAAATTAACAAAAGAACCATACTGGTACACGCAGAAATGATGGCCAGAGGTGTTTAGGCACTTTAAACCCGAACCTGATCCGATCTAGAGGCTCAAAACCCGGTTTAGTGGTCACAGCCAATAGGCTGGAGGAAAATACTTCTACATTACACTTTTGACACATTTTTAGACCGATTTTCACGGGGTCTTTTCCCCAGGGCCATGGAGGCTCTCGGGAGGTATACTGGAGCCGAGTTTGAGAAAAAACAACCGCTTCTTTCACCTCCAAATCGATTTTAAGGCCGTTTTTAGTTGAAAATTCATCCAGGCTGGAGGAAAATACTTCTACATTACACTTTTGACCCATTTTTAGACCGATTTTCACGGGGTCTTTTCCCCAGGGCCATGGAGGCTCTCGGGAGGTATACTGGAGCCGAGTTTGAGAAAAAACAACCGCTTAGTTCACCTCCAAATCGATTTTAAGGCCGTTTTTAGTTGAAAATTCATCCAGGCTGCCATACATTTATCTGTCCACCGGAGGGGCATTTGCGGGAGGGAGCAAAAACTTGGAAAAATGATTAAAAGGGTTAAAACGCTTCAAATCAAGAAAACAACTCACCGGGAAAGTCAAGAATAATACCCCCGTAAAGCATGTGCATTATTGGGATAAAATACCTCCGGGAAGTACCGGTAAAAATTAAAAACACCGAGCAAAACACATATTAAATTCACCAAAAATCACCAAAATGCTTAAAATGAAGGAAAGAACCATACCGATAAATGCAAGACCACCTACCCGTAAACCATGTCACGTATTGGGATAAAATACCTCCGGGAAGTACCGCTAATAAATTAAAACACCTCGCAAAACACATATTAAAATTGATAAAAATGCTCAAAATGGGCCAAATTAACAAAAGAACCATGCTGGTACACGCAGAAATGATGGCCAGAGGTGATTAGGCACTTTAAACCCGAACCTGATCCGATCTAGAGGCTCAAAACCCGGTTTAGGTGCCACAGCCAATAGGCTGGACGAAAATACTTCTACATTACACTTTTGACACATTTTTAGACCGATTTTCACGGGGTCTTTTCCCCAGGGCCATGGAGGCTCTCGGGAGGTATACTGGAGCCGAGTTTGAGAAAAAACAACCGCTTCTTTCACCTCCAAATCGATTTTAAGGCCGTTTTTAGTTGAAAATTCATCCAGGCTGCCATACATTTATCTGTCCACCGGAGGGGCATTTGCGGGAGGGAGCAAAAACTTGGAAAAATGATTAAAAGGGTTAAAACGCTTAAAATGAAGAAAACAACTCACCGGGAAAGTCGAGAATAATACCCCCGTAAAGCATGTGCATTATTGGGATAAAATACATCCGGGAAGTACCGGTAAAAATTAAAAACACCGAGCAAAACACATATTAAAATTGATAAAAATGCTCAAAATGGGCCAAATTCAGAAAAGAACCACCCACGTACAACCAGGACCACCTCCCCGTAAAGCATGTGCATTATTGGGATAAAATACCTCCGGGAAGTACCGGTAATAAATTAAAACACCTCGCAAAACACATATTAAAATTGATAAAAATGGGCAAAATGGGCCAAATTCAGAAAAGAACCACCCACGTACAACCAGGACCACCTCCCCGTAAACCATGTCACGTATTGGGATAAAATACCTCCGGGAAGTACCGGTAATATACACAAACACCGAGCAAAACACATATTAAAGTGCTCAAAATGGGCAAAATGGGCAAAATGGTCAAAAGAACCATGCTGGTACACGCAGAAATGATGGCCAGAGGTGATTAGTCACTTTAAACCCCAACCTGATCCGATCTAGAGCCTCAAAACCCGGTTTAGGTGCCACAGCCAATAGGCTGGACGAAAATACTTCTACATTACACTTTTGACCCATTTTTAGACCGATTTGCACGGGGTCTTTTCCCCAGGGCCGTGGAGGCTCTCGGGAGGTATACTGGAGCCGAGTTTGAGAAAAAACAACCGCTTCTTTCACCTCCAAATCGATTTTAAGGCCGTTTTTAGTTGAACATTCATCCAGGCTGCCATACATTTATCTGTCCACCGGAGGGGCATTTGCGGGAGGGAGCAAAAACTTGGAAAAATGATTAAAAGGGTTAAAACGCTTAAAATGAAGAAAACAACTCACCAGGAAAGTCAAGAATAATACCCCCGTAAACCATGTGCAGTCCCGGGGGAAAATACCTCCGGGAAGTACCGGTAAAAATTAACAACACCTCGCTAAACACATATTAAATTCACCAAAAATCACCAAAATGCTTAAAATGAAGGAAAGAACCATACCGATAAATGCAAGACCACCTACCCGTAAACCATGTCGCGTATTGGGATAAAATACCTCCGGGAAGTACCGCTAATAAATTAAAACACCTCGCTAAACACATATTAAATGCACCAAACAGGTCAAAATTCACAAAAGAACCACCCACGGACAACCAGGAACACCTACCCGGGAAACGAGTGCAGTCCCAGGCGAAAATTCATCCGGGAAGTATCGATGCACCTTAAATACACCTCACAAACACAACATTTTAATCAACAAAAGTGGCCAAAATGGTTAAAATTAATAAAAGAACCATACAGGAATATTCAGGACCACCTCCCCGTGATGCATGTGCAGTGGCTGGATAAAATTCATCCGGGAAGTACCGGTAAAAAATTACAACACCTCGCAAAAAACACATTAAATTCACTAAAAATGGGCAAAATGGTTAAAATGAAGAAAATAACCCCCCACCTACACTCAGGGACACCTACCCGGGAAACGAGTGCAGTCCCAGGCTAAAAGTCATCCGGGAAGTATCGATGCACCTCACAAACACCTGGAAAGCTCAATATTAGAAGTACCAAAAAATGACCCAAATCACCAAAGTCACTTTAATTACCCACAAAACAGGTACTTTCCCCGGGTAAACTACCTCCACAACCACCCCCTGGACCTCCCAGCACCTCCCAGCACCTTCCAGCACCCTAACTGGGGTCAGAATTAAGAAAATCAGCCTCCCTCCACACTCCGAGACAAGCCAACACTTGAACATACACTTACCCGGACACCCCCCACCCCAACCCCGCAGAAACACCTCCGCAACATGCCCCTGGGACCCCGTGCTCCAGGGGGTCCCGTGCCCCCACTCTTAAGCCCCCTCCCTGGGTTAAAACCCATCCTCGGCCGCCCCAGAGTTTCGTGGTCCTGGTAGTCCAACTCGACTTTCGTGGTCCTGGTAGTATAAATCGAAAATATGACAGAGTACTGGTGGTCCTGGTAGTCCAACTCGAAAATATGTGAAAATATGACAGAGTACTGGTGGTCCTGGTAGTCCAACTCACTTGCGTTAGACTACCAGGGGCACCAAAACGAAAATATGACAGAGTACTGGTGGTCCTGGTAGTCCAACTCGAAAATTTGTGAAAATATGACAGAGTACTGGTGGTCCTGGTAGTCCAACTCACTTGCGTTGGACTACCAGGGGCACCAAAACGAAAATATGACAGAGTACAAACAGCACTGAGCCTGTCAGCGCTTACAGCACCCTATCCCGCTCCAGCACTTCTATCTTTTATTTCGTGGTCCTGGTAGTATAGATGATGTGAAAATATGACAGAGTACTGGTGGTCCTGGTAGTCCAACTCACTTGCGTTGGACTACCAGGCGCACCAAAACGAAAATATGACAGAGTACAAACAGCACTGAGCCTGTCAGCGCTTACAGCACCCTATCCCGCTCCGGCACTTCTATCTTTTTTTTCGTGGTCCTGGTAGTATAGATGGCCCGCAAATATGACAGAGTACAAACAGCACTGAGCCTGTCAGCGCTTCCATCACCCTATCCCGCTCCGGCACTTCTATCTTTTTTTTCGTGGTCCTGGTAGTATAGATGGCCCGCAAATATGACAGAGTACAAACAGCACTGAGGCAGCCAGTGCTTCCATCACCCTATCCCGCTCCGGCACTTCTATCTTTTATTTCGTGGTCCTGGTAGTATAGATGG
>JAVDOI010000204.1:67500-75000 GCA_032191485.1 Leptoclinus maculatus
CTACATTTGTATGGGCCGACCATGTAGGCCAGGAATCCCAACCCGTATGGCAGTAATGGTCCCGGGTTTAAATGCCTTTCGGGTTATTTTGTGTCATTCGGGTTGGGATTTTCGGCCTACATGGATAGCCCATTGAAATGTAGTTGAAATGGCCGTTTTTGAGTTGTAACTTATCCTTACAATTCAAAGTGTCATTCCGACTACATTTGTATGGGCCGACCATGTAGGCCAAGAATCCCAACCCGTATGGCAGTAATGGTCCCGGGTTTAAATGCCTTTCGGGTTATTTTGTGTCATTTGGGTTGGGATTTTTGGCCTACATGGATAGCCCATTGAAATGTAGTTGAAATGGCCGTTTTGAGTTTAACTTATCCTTACAATTCAAAAAGTGTCATTCCGACTACATTTATATGGGCCAACCATGTAGGCCAATTGTCCTAAAGGGCATTTGGGAAACTGTCCCTTAGATGGCACTTTTCGGCCCTAAAGTCCCGGGCGTTAAGGGACCTAAACTGCCATTTGGGGGGGAGTTATGGGACAAATACTGCCATTTGGTGGGGAGTAATGGGAAGATTAGGGACATTTCAGGGACAGCTGCCAGGAGTTCTGGATTGATATTTTAAACTGCCGTATCTTCTCAACCGTTCGATATCCCGCTTTGAAACGTAGATATCTTGGACCAACGCGTAATTGTATGGAATCAATGTTTTGGGACAAATGTTGCCATTTGGGCCACATGAGATTCCAATGTAGTGGGAACACAAAAAAGTGTCATTCCGACTACATTTGTATGGGTTGACCATGTAGGCCAATTGTCCTAAGGGTTAGGTTACTAAACGTAACCCTTAACACAAAAAACTCAAAAAAAACTTCAAAGTATTTCAAAGTATTTCGAAGTTTAATTGGTTACTAACAGTAAGCCTTAGGTTACTAAATGTAACCTATTCCTGTCATTTCGACTACATTTGTATGGGCCTACCATGTAGGCCAATTGTCCTCAGGTTTAGGTTACTAAATGTAACCCAATCGTGTCATTTCGACTACATTTGTATGGGCCTACCATGTAGGCCAATTGTCCTAAGGGTTAGGTTACTAAATGTAACCCATTTGTGTCATTTCGACTACATTTGTATGGGCCTACCATGTAGGCCAATTGTCCTAAGGGTTAGGTTACTAAATGTAACCCTTAACACAAAAAACTCCAAAGTATTTCGAAGTTTATTTGCACCCCTGGTACTCTAAATGACTTCCAGGACGATGGGGGAAGTCAGGCAACTGCTCTAGACCGCGCCAGGGCCTCGAAATGGGCCAGAACTCCAAAAACACAAAAAAACACAAAAAAAACTTCAAAGTATTTCGAATTATTTTTTTGCACCCCTGGTACTCTAAATGACTTCCAGGACGATGGGGGAAGTCAGGCAACTGCTCTAGACCGCGCCAGGGCCTCGAAATGGGCCAGAACTCCAAAAACACAAAAAAACACAAAAAAAACTTCAAAGTATTTCGAATTTTTTTTTGCGCCCCTGGTACTCTAAATGACTTCCAGGACGATGGGGGAAGTCAGGCAACTGCTCTAGACCGCGCCAGGGCCTCGAAATGGGCCAGAACTCCAAAAACACAAAAAAACACAAAAAAAACTTCAAAGTATTTCGAATTTTTTTTTGCACCCCTGGTACTCTAAATGACTTCCAGGACGATGGGGGAAGTCAGGCAACTGCTCTAGACCGCGCCAGGGCCTCGAAATGGGCCAGAACTCCAAAAACACAAAAAAACACAAAAAAAACTTCAAAGTATTTCGAATTTTTTTTTGCGCCCCTGGTACTCTAAATGACTTCCAGGACGATGGGGGGAGTCAGTCAACTGCTCTGGACCGTGCCACAGCCTCGAAATCGGCCTGCACTCCAAAAACACAGCCTGGAGTAAAATACTTTGAAAAATACAGTATCCCATCCTTACGATTCAAAAAGTGTCATTCCGACTACATTTGTATGGGCCGACCATGTAGGCCAGGAATCCCATCCCGTATGGCAGTAATGGTCCCTGGTTCCAAATGCCTTTCGGGTTATTTTGTGTCATTTGGGTTGGGATTTTTGGCCTACATGGATAGCCCATTGAAATGTAGTTGAAATGGCCGTTTTGAGTTTAACTTATCCTTACAATTCAAAAAGTGTCATTCCGACTACATTTATATGGGCCAACCATGTAGGCCAATTGTCCTAAAGGGCATTTGGGAAACTGTCCCTTAGATGGCACTTTTCGGCCCTAAAGTCCCGGGCGTTAAGGGACCTAAACTGCCATTTGGGGGGGAGTTATGGGACAAATACTGCCATTTGGTGGGGAGTAATGGGAAGATTAGGGACATTTCAGGGACAGCTCCCAGGAGTTCTGGATTGATATTTTAAACTGCCGTATCTTCTCAACCGTTCGATATCCCGCTTTGAAACGTAGATATCTTGGACCAACGCGTAATTGTATGGAATCAATGTTTTGGGACAAATGTTGCCATTTGGGCCACATGAGATTCCAATGTAGTGGGAACACAAAAAAGTGTCATTTCGACTACATTTGTATGGGCCTACCATGTAGGCCAATTGTCCTAAGGGTTAGGTTACTAAATGTAACCCATTTGTGTCATTTCGACTACATTTGTATGGGCCTACCATGTAGGCCAATTGTCCTAAGGGTTAGGTTACTAAATGTAACCCATAACACAAAAAACTCCAAAAAAACTTCAAAGTATTTCGAAGTTTTATAGGTTACTAACAGTAAGCCATAGGTTACTAAATGTAACCCATTTGTGTCATTTCGACTACATTTGTATGGGCCTACCATGTAGGCCAGGAATCCCAACCCGTATGGCAGTAATGGTCCCGGGTTTAAATGTCTTTCGGGTTATTTTGTGTCATTCGGGTTGGGATTTTTGGCCTACCTGGGAGCCCCGTCAAATGTAGTTGAAATGGCCGTTTTTGAGTTTTAACTTATCCTTACAATTCAAAGTGTCATTCCGACTACATTTGTATGGGCCGACCATGTAGGCCAGGAATCCCAACCCGTATGGCAGTAATGGTCCCTGGTTCCAAATGTCTTTCGGGTTATTTTGTGTCATTCGGGTTGGGATTTTTGGCCTACATGGGAGCCCTGTCAAATGTAGGCCAAATGGCAGTTTTTGAGTTGTTAGGGAAATGGCAGCTTCAACTTTGTTTGACGTATAATCCCATAGAACACAAGGTTCAATGAGGCTGAGATTTTCACAGTAATTCAAGCTTTGCCCAACAATTCATTTTTATGAAAATCAATGGGAAATTCCTTACACTTTTACTATGGCATTTTGACTATGTTTGACCAATTATCCCATAGAAAACAAGGTTCAATGAGGCTGAGATTTCCACAGTAATTCAACCTCTGCCCAACGATTAATTGTCAGGAAATTCAATGGGAAATTCTTTAAACTTTTTCCATAGTAATGTATGGCATTTTGACTTTGTTTGACCTATTATCCCATAGAAAACAAGGTTCAATGAGGCTGAGATTTCCACAGTAATTCAACCTCTGCCCAACGATTAATTGTCACGAAATTCAATGGGAAATTCTTTAAACTTTTTCCATAGTAATGTATGGCATTTTGACTTTGTTTGACCTATTATCCCATAGAAAACAAGGTTCAATGAAGCTGACATTTTAACAGTAAATCGACCTTTGCCCAATGATTGATTGTTATGAAAATCAATGGGAAATTCGTTAAACTTTTTCCATAGTAATGTATGGCATTTTGACTATGTTTGACCAATTATCCCATAGAAAACAAGGTTCAATGAAGCTGAGATTTTCACAGTAATTCAACCTTTGCCCAACGATCAATTGTTATGAAAATCAATGGGAAATTCCTTACACTTTTTCCATAGTAATGTATGGCATTTTGACTTTGTTTGACCTATTATCCCATAGAAAACAAGGTTCAATGAAGCTGAGATTTTCACAGTAATTCAACCTTTTCCCAACAATTCATTTTCATGAAAATCAATGGGAAATTCCTTACACTTTTACTATGGCATTTTGACTATGTTTGACCTATTATCCCATAGAAAACAAGGTTCAATGAGGTTGAGATTTTCACAGTAATTCGTCCTTTGCCCAACGATTAATTTTCATGAAAATCAATGGGAAATTCCTTAAACTTTTTCCATAGTAATGTATGGCATTTTGACTTTGTTTGACTTATTATCCCATAGAAAACAAGGTTCAATGATGCTGACATTTTAACAGTAATTCAAACTTTGCCCAACGATCAATTGTTATGAAAATCAATGGGAAATTCCTTACACTTTTACTATAGTAATGTATGGCATTTTGACTTTGTTTGACCAATTATCCCATAGAAAACAAGGTTCAATGAAGCTGAGATTTTCACAGTATTTCAACCTTTGCCCAACAATACAGTTTTATGAAAATCAATGGGAAATTCCTTACACTTTTACTATGGCATTTTGACTATGTTTGACCAATTATCCCATAGAAAACAAGGTTCAATGAAGCTGACATTTTAACAGTAATTCGACCTTTGCCCAACGATTAATTTTCATGAAAATCAATGGGAAATTCCTTAAACTTTTTCCATAGTAATGTATGGCATTTTGACTTTGTTTGACCAATTATCCCATAGAAAACAAGGTTCAATGAGGCTGAAATTCTCAAAGTAATTCAACCTTTTCCCAATGATTGATTATTATGAAAATCAATGGGAAATTCTTTACACTTTTTCCATAGTAATGTATGGCATTTCGACTATGTTTGACCTATTTACCCATAGAAAACAAGGTTCAATGATGCTGACATTTTAACAGTAATTCAAGCGTTGCCCAACGATCAATTGTTATTAAAATCAATGGGAAATTCCTTACACTTTTACTATAGTAATGTATGGCATTTCGACTATGTTTGACCTATTTACCCATAGAAAACAAGGTTCAATGAGGCTGAAATTCTCACAGTAATTCAAGCTTTGCCCAACAATCAATTGTTATGAAAATCAATGGGAAATTCGTTAAACTTTTTCCAAAGTAATGTATGGCATTTCGACTATGTTTGACCTATTATCCCATAGAAAACAAGGTTCAATGAGGTTGAGATTTTCACAGTATTTCAATCTTTGCCCATAGATTACATGGTGTGAATATCAATGGGAAATTCACTGTTTTTTGTGAATGTCTCCAGTCTTTTAATTCATTAAAAATACTTTAAAGGCAAATAAAGGGATGCATTCTTTTTGTCAATGAAGAGGGGGTTGTGGAGATGAAATGGCTGAAATTTAGAGTTCGTAGGTCCAAGTAAAGGTGCCCAAAACCAGGCGTTTAGGTCAAAGGTCAAAAGGTCGTAATTGGTGCATTATGTAAAAATGGCCATAGAGTCTGAGAAAAAGGTTGAAACTGCCTGAATTTTGCACCACACCTTCCCCCTTATGTGTAGAGTACATATGTCCAAGTTAAAGTGCCCGAAAACAGCAACAAATGTGTAAATTGGGCCTAAAGTATGTTAAAGGGCCGGTACATTTGACCTATGTACAAACGGTCATAGAATCTGAGACAAAGGTTGAAACTGCCTGCATTTTGCAACACACATTCTCCCTGATACCTTGATTCATGCTGAGAAGTAAGAAGTCTGTAGACCCTAGGGAAAGCTATCTCCTGTTAGCAACATGCTAACAAGATCAATCCAATTCATGCTAGTAGAGCTTCCTCTGGTGTCCACCATATATCATTTCCATCAACATCTGTCTTGTAGAAATGGTTTTATGGCACCCAACAGAAACAGACACATGTGGACGTAATTTACAGTCTTTTAATTAATTAAAAATACTTTAAAGCAAAATAGAGGAATTCTTTCTTTTTGTTAATGAAGAGAGGGTCGTGGAGATGAAATGCCTAAAATTTTGAGTTTGTAGGTCCAAGTTAAGGTGCCCAAAAACAGTAAAAAAGGTCTTAATTGGCTCTAAATCCTCTTAAAGGGCCGGTAAATTTGACCTATGCAAAAATGGCCATAATCTCTTAAATATGGGTCCCAGAAACCACAGATTACGGACACACATTGTGGACTAGGCCTACAATGAGGTCACGTGAACAAAATCCCTCTAAAATGTCTAGAAAAGAAATTTGCCTGTATGAAACTCAGAGAACAGGAGGGTGAACATCTTAGCAAGATGTACACCCTGTCGTGCTGTTAAGTCAGATTGGAGCAATTTTGTTCTAAACATCTGAGAGCTCTGATTTTTTAATATGTTGTAGCCATGCTACTGCTGTCCATCATATATCATTTTCATCAACATCTGTCATGTAAATCAGGCCTAAATTACCATAAAGAGCAGTCAATTTGACCTATGTAAACGGTCATAGCATCTGAGAAAAAGGTTGAAACTGCCTGGATTTCACAGGACACCTTCCCCCTGATACCTTAATTCAGTCTGGAAAGTAAGAAGTCTGTAGACCCTTGGGAAAGCTATCTCCTGTTAGCAGCATGCTAATGAGATCAATCCAATTCATGCTAGTAGAGTGTCCTTTTTTGTCCAACATATGTGAATTTCATTAAAGAAAGTCGTTTATTAGTGTTTTTACAGGACCCAACAAAAACCCTCTTGACTCTAAACACTGAAACAGGCTTTTTTTTTAAAAGGCCCGTTATCCGAATGGCCCAATTCATCCCAAAACACACTAGGCCCGTTTTCATAACAGTCTTTTCTCTTTATTTTTATACTTTAAATCAAAGTAGAGATTTAAATCCTTTTCCTCTTCAAAGAGGGGCTTGTGACCATTAAATATCTACAATGTGGATCTCGTAGCTGCAAGTTAAGGTCCCCAAAAACAGCAACAAAGGTCTAAATTAAGCTAAATTTAATTCTCTTAAAGGGCCGGTAAATTTGAAACGGCCATAAAATCTGAGAAAAAGGTTGAAACTGCCTGCATTTTACAACACACATTCTCCCTGATACCTTGATTCATCCTGCGAAGTAAGAAGTCTGTAGACCCTAGGGAAAGCTATCTCCTGTTAGCAACATGCTAACAAGATCAATCTAATTCATGCTAGTAGAGCTTCCTCTGGTGTCCACCATATATCATTTCCATCAACATCTGTCTTGTAGAAATGGTTTTATGGCACCCAACAGAAACAGACACATGTGGACGTAATTTACAGTCTTTTAATTAATTAAAAATACTTTAAAGCAAAATAGAGGAATTCTTTCTTTTTGTTAATGAAGAGAGGGTTGTGGAGATGAAATGGCTGAAATTTAGAGTTCGTAGGTCCAAGTTAAGGTGCCCAAAACCAGGCGTTTAAGTCAAAGGTCAAAAGGTCGTAATTGGTGCATTATGTAAAAATGGCCATAGAGTCTGAGAAAAAAGTTGAAACTGCCTGCATTTTGCAACACACATTCTCCCTGATACCTTGATTCATGCTGCGAAGTAAGAAGTCTGTAGACCCTAGGGAAAGCTATCTCCTGTTAGCAACATGCTA
>JAVDOI010000204.1:85000-90000 GCA_032191485.1 Leptoclinus maculatus
ATGGCTCGCAAATATGACAGAGTACAAACAGCGCTGACAGGCTCAGCGCTTCAGCGCTTCTCCCCTATCACGCTCCGGCACTTCTATCTTTTATTTCGTGGTCCTGGTAGTACAGATGGCGGTCCTGGTAGTACAGATGGCTCGCAAATATGGCAGAGTACAAACAGCACTGAGGCTTCCAGTGCTTCCACCCTATCCCGCTGCACCTGTTAGCTGCGGATAGGGAGGAGGCACTCAGGCGCTCAGTGCCTCCTCCCTAGCCCGAGATAAGATAGCTCTACTTTATGGAGAAAAGAACTCACCGGGAAAATTCAGGACCACCTCCCCGTGATAAGTGTGCAGTCCCGGGATAAAATACCTCCGGGAAGTACCGGTAAAAATTTTAAACACCTCGCAAAAATCACATTAAATTCACTAAAAATGGGCAAAATGGTTAAAATGAAGGAAAGAACCATACCGGGAAATTCAACAACACCTCCCCGTGATAAGTGTGCAGTCCCGGGATAAAATACCTCCGGGAAGTACCGGTAAAAATTAAAAACACCTCGCAAAAATCACATTAAATTCACGAAAAATGGGCAAAATGGTTAAAATGAAGGAAATAACCACCCACGTACAACCAGGACCACCTCCCCGTAAACCATGTGCAGTCTTGGGATAAAATACCTCCGGGAAGTACCGGTAATATAGACAAACACCGAGCAAAACACATATTAAAGTGCTCAAAATGGGCAAAATGGGCAAAATTAACAAAAGAACCATACTGGTACACGCAGAAATGATGGCCAGAGGTGTTTAGGCACTTTAAACCCGAACCTGATCCGATCTAGAGGCTCAAAACCCGGTTTAGTGGTCACAGCCAATAGGCTGGAGGAAAATACTTCTACATTACACTTTTGACACATTTTTAGACCGATTTTCACGGGGTCTTTTCCCCAGGGCCATGGAGGCTCTCGGGAGGTATACTGGAGCCGAGTTTGAGAAAAAACAACCGCTTCTTTCACCTCCAAATCGATTTTAAGGCCGTTTTTAGTTGAAAATTCATCCAGGCTGGAGGAAAATACTTCTACATTACACTTTTGACCCATTTTTAGACCGATTTTCACGGGGTCTTTTCCCCAGGGCCATGGAGGCTCTCGGGAGGTATACTGGAGCCGAGTTTGAGAAAAAACAACCGCTTAGTTCACCTCCAAATCGATTTTAAGGCCGTTTTTAGTTGAAAATTCATCCAGGCTGCCATACATTTATCTGTCCACCGGAGGGGCATTTGCGGGAGGGAGCAAAAACTTGGAAAAATGATTAAAAGGGTTAAAACGCTTCAAATCAAGAAAACAACTCACCGGGAAAGTCAAGAATAATACCCCCGTAAAGCATGTGCATTATTGGGATAAAATACCTCCGGGAAGTACCGGTAAAAATTAAAAACACCGAGCAAAACACATATTAAATTCACCAAAAATCACCAAAATGCTTAAAATGAAGGAAAGAACCATACCGATAAATGCAAGACCACCTACCCGTAAACCATGTCACGTATTGGGATAAAATACCTCCGGGAAGTACCGCTAATAAATTAAAACACCTCGCAAAACACATATTAAAATTGATAAAAATGCTCAAAATGGGCCAAATTAACAAAAGAACCATGCTGGTACACGCAGAAATGATGGCCAGAGGTGATTAGGCACTTTAAACCCGAACCTGATCCGATCTAGAGGCTCAAAACCCGGTTTAGGTGCCACAGCCAATAGGCTGGACGAAAATACTTCTACATTACACTTTTGACACATTTTTAGACCGATTTTCACGGGGTCTTTTCCCCAGGGCCATGGAGGCTCTCGGGAGGTATACTGGAGCCGAGTTTGAGAAAAAACAACCGCTTCTTTCACCTCCAAATCGATTTTAAGGCCGTTTTTAGTTGAAAATTCATCCAGGCTGCCATACATTTATCTGTCCACCGGAGGGGCATTTGCGGGAGGGAGCAAAAACTTGGAAAAATGATTAAAAGGGTTAAAACGCTTAAAATGAAGAAAACAACTCACCGGGAAAGTCGAGAATAATACCCCCGTAAAGCATGTGCATTATTGGGATAAAATACATCCGGGAAGTACCGGTAAAAATTAAAAACACCGAGCAAAACACATATTAAAATTGATAAAAATGCTCAAAATGGGCCAAATTCAGAAAAGAACCACCCACGTACAACCAGGACCACCTCCCCGTAAAGCATGTGCATTATTGGGATAAAATACCTCCGGGAAGTACCGGTAATAAATTAAAACACCTCGCAAAACACATATTAAAATTGATAAAAATGGGCAAAATGGGCCAAATTCAGAAAAGAACCACCCACGTACAACCAGGACCACCTCCCCGTAAACCATGTCACGTATTGGGATAAAATACCTCCGGGAAGTACCGGTAATATACACAAACACCGAGCAAAACACATATTAAAGTGCTCAAAATGGGCAAAATGGGCAAAATGGTCAAAAGAACCATGCTGGTACACGCAGAAATGATGGCCAGAGGTGATTAGTCACTTTAAACCCCAACCTGATCCGATCTAGAGCCTCAAAACCCGGTTTAGGTGCCACAGCCAATAGGCTGGACGAAAATACTTCTACATTACACTTTTGACCCATTTTTAGACCGATTTGCACGGGGTCTTTTCCCCAGGGCCGTGGAGGCTCTCGGGAGGTATACTGGAGCCGAGTTTGAGAAAAAACAACCGCTTCTTTCACCTCCAAATCGATTTTAAGGCCGTTTTTAGTTGAACATTCATCCAGGCTGCCATACATTTATCTGTCCACCGGAGGGGCATTTGCGGGAGGGAGCAAAAACTTGGAAAAATGATTAAAAGGGTTAAAACGCTTAAAATGAAGAAAACAACTCACCAGGAAAGTCAAGAATAATACCCCCGTAAACCATGTGCAGTCCCGGGGGAAAATACCTCCGGGAAGTACCGGTAAAAATTAACAACACCTCGCTAAACACATATTAAATTCACCAAAAATCACCAAAATGCTTAAAATGAAGGAAAGAACCATACCGATAAATGCAAGACCACCTACCCGTAAACCATGTCGCGTATTGGGATAAAATACCTCCGGGAAGTACCGCTAATAAATTAAAACACCTCGCTAAACACATATTAAATGCACCAAACAGGTCAAAATTCACAAAAGAACCACCCACGGACAACCAGGAACACCTACCCGGGAAACGAGTGCAGTCCCAGGCGAAAATTCATCCGGGAAGTATCGATGCACCTTAAATACACCTCACAAACACAACATTTTAATCAACAAAAGTGGCCAAAATGGTTAAAATTAATAAAAGAACCATACAGGAATATTCAGGACCACCTCCCCGTGATGCATGTGCAGTGGCTGGATAAAATTCATCCGGGAAGTACCGGTAAAAAATTACAACACCTCGCAAAAAACACATTAAATTCACTAAAAATGGGCAAAATGGTTAAAATGAAGAAAATAACCCCCCACCTACACTCAGGGACACCTACCCGGGAAACGAGTGCAGTCCCAGGCTAAAAGTCATCCGGGAAGTATCGATGCACCTCACAAACACCTGGAAAGCTCAATATTAGAAGTACCAAAAAATGACCCAAATCACCAAAGTCACTTTAATTACCCACAAAACAGGTACTTTCCCCGGGTAAACTACCTCCACAACCACCCCCTGGACCTCCCAGCACCTCCCAGCACCTTCCAGCACCCTAACTGGGGTCAGAATTAAGAAAATCAGCCTCCCTCCACACTCCGAGACAAGCCAACACTTGAACATACACTTACCCGGACACCCCCCACCCCAACCCCGCAGAAACACCTCCGCAACATGCCCCTGGGACCCCGTGCTCCAGGGGGTCCCGTGCCCCCACTCTTAAGCCCCCTCCCTGGGTTAAAACCCATCCTCGGCCGCCCCAGAGTTTCGTGGTCCTGGTAGTCCAACTCGACTTTCGTGGTCCTGGTAGTATAAATCGAAAATATGACAGAGTACTGGTGGTCCTGGTAGTCCAACTCGAAAATATGTGAAAATATGACAGAGTACTGGTGGTCCTGGTAGTCCAACTCACTTGCGTTAGACTACCAGGGGCACCAAAACGAAAATATGACAGAGTACTGGTGGTCCTGGTAGTCCAACTCGAAAATTTGTGAAAATATGACAGAGTACTGGTGGTCCTGGTAGTCCAACTCACTTGCGTTGGACTACCAGGGGCACCAAAACGAAAATATGACAGAGTACAAACAGCACTGAGCCTGTCAGCGCTTACAGCACCCTATCCCGCTCCAGCACTTCTATCTTTTATTTCGTGGTCCTGGTAGTATAGATGATGTGAAAATATGACAGAGTACTGGTGGTCCTGGTAGTCCAACTCACTTGCGTTGGACTACCAGGCGCACCAAAACGAAAATATGACAGAGTACAAACAGCACTGAGCCTGTCAGCGCTTACAGCACCCTATCCCGCTCCGGCACTTCTATCTTTTTTTTCGTGGTCCTGGTAGTATAGATGGCCCGCAAATATGACAGAGTACAAACAGCACTGAGCCTGTCAGCGCTTCCATCACCCTATCCCGCTCCGGCACTTCTATCTTTTTTTTCGTGGTCCTGGTAGTATAGATGGCCCGCAAATATGACAGAGTACAAACAGCACTGAGGCAGCCAGTGCTTCCATCACCCTATCCCGCTCCGGCACTTCTATCTTTTATTTCGTGGTCCTGGTAGTATAGATGGCGCGCAAATATGACAGAGTACTGGTGCCCCTGGTAGTCTAACTCACTTGGACTACCAGGGGCACCAAACGATGGCCCGCAAATGTGACAGAGTACTGGTGCCCCTGGTAGTCTAACTTGGACTACCAGGGGCACCAAACGATGGCCCGCAAATGTGACAGAGTACTGGTGCCCCTGGTAGTCTAACTCACTTCCAGACCAAAGGGGACCCCCTTTGGTCTGGTACTGAGTTGGACTACCAGGG
>JAVDOI010000204.1:102500-107500 GCA_032191485.1 Leptoclinus maculatus
CTATCACGCTCCGGCACTTCTATCTTTTATTTCGTGGTCCTGGTAGTACAGATGGCGGTCCTGGTAGTACAGATGGCTCGCAAATATGGCAGAGTACAAACAGCACTGAGGCTTCCAGTGCTTCCACCCTATCCCGCTGCACCTGTTAGCTGCGGATAGGGAGGAGGCACTCAGGCGCTCAGTGCCTCCTCCCTAGCCCGAGATAAGATAGCTCTACTTTATGGAGAAAAGAACTCACCGGGAAAATTCAGGACCACCTCCCCGTGATAAGTGTGCAGTCCCGGGATAAAATACCTCCGGGAAGTACCGGTAAAAATTTTAAACACCTCGCAAAAATCACATTAAATTCACTAAAAATGGGCAAAATGGTTAAAATGAAGGAAAGAACCATACCGGGAAATTCAACAACACCTCCCCGTGATAAGTGTGCAGTCCCGGGATAAAATACCTCCGGGAAGTACCGGTAAAAATTAAAAACACCTCGCAAAAATCACATTAAATTCACGAAAAATGGGCAAAATGGTTAAAATGAAGGAAATAACCACCCACGTACAACCAGGACCACCTCCCCGTAAACCATGTGCAGTCTTGGGATAAAATACCTCCGGGAAGTACCGGTAATATAGACAAACACCGAGCAAAACACATATTAAAGTGCTCAAAATGGGCAAAATGGGCAAAATTAACAAAAGAACCATACTGGTACACGCAGAAATGATGGCCAGAGGTGTTTAGGCACTTTAAACCCGAACCTGATCCGATCTAGAGGCTCAAAACCCGGTTTAGTGGTCACAGCCAATAGGCTGGAGGAAAATACTTCTACATTACACTTTTGACACATTTTTAGACCGATTTTCACGGGGTCTTTTCCCCAGGGCCATGGAGGCTCTCGGGAGGTATACTGGAGCCGAGTTTGAGAAAAAACAACCGCTTCTTTCACCTCCAAATCGATTTTAAGGCCGTTTTTAGTTGAAAATTCATCCAGGCTGGAGGAAAATACTTCTACATTACACTTTTGACCCATTTTTAGACCGATTTTCACGGGGTCTTTTCCCCAGGGCCATGGAGGCTCTCGGGAGGTATACTGGAGCCGAGTTTGAGAAAAAACAACCGCTTAGTTCACCTCCAAATCGATTTTAAGGCCGTTTTTAGTTGAAAATTCATCCAGGCTGCCATACATGTATCTGTCCACCGGAGGGGCATTTGCGGGAGGGAGCAAAAACTTGGAAAAATGATTAAAAGGGTTAAAACGCTTCAAATCAAGAAAACAACTCACCGGGAAAGTCAAGAATAATACCCCCGTAAAGCATGTGCATTATTGGGATAAAATACCTCCGGGAAGTACCGGTAAAAATTAAAAACACCGAGCAAAACACATATTAAATTCACCAAAAATCACCAAAATGCTTAAAATGAAGGAAAGAACCATACCGATAAATGCAAGACCACCTACCCGTAAACCATGTCACGTATTGGGATAAAATACCTCCGGGAAGTACCGCTAATAAATTAAAACACCTCGCAAAACACATATTAAAATTGATAAAAATGCTCAAAATGGGCCAAATTAACAAAAGAACCATGCTGGTACACGCAGAAATGATGGCCAGAGGTGATTAGGCACTTTAAACCCGAACCTGATCCGATCTAGAGGCTCAAAACCCGGTTTAGGTGCCACAGCCAATAGGCTGGACGAAAATACTTCTACATTACACTTTTGACACATTTTTAGACCGATTTTCACGGGGTCTTTTCCCCAGGGCCATGGAGGCTCTCGGGAGGTATACTGGAGCCGAGTTTGAGAAAAAACAACCGCTTCTTTCACCTCCAAATCGATTTTAAGGCCGTTTTTAGTTGAAAATTCATCCAGGCTGCCATACATTTATCTGTCCACCGGAGGGGCATTTGCGGGAGGGAGCAAAAACTTGGAAAAATGATTAAAAGGGTTAAAACGCTTAAAATGAAGAAAACAACTCACCGGGAAAGTCGAGAATAATACCCCCGTAAAGCATGTGCATTATTGGGATAAAATACATCCGGGAAGTACCGGTAAAAATTAAAAACACCGAGCAAAACACATATTAAAATTGATAAAAATGCTCAAAATGGGCCAAATTCAGAAAAGAACCACCCACGTACAACCAGGACCACCTCCCCGTAAAGCATGTGCATTATTGGGATAAAATACCTCCGGGAAGTACCGGTAATAAATTAAAACACCTCGCAAAACACATATTAAAATTGATAAAAATGGGCAAAATGGGCCAAATTCAGAAAAGAACCACCCACGTACAACCAGGACCACCTCCCCGTAAACCATGTCACGTATTGGGATAAAATACCTCCGGGAAGTACCGGTAATATACACAAACACCGAGCAAAACACATATTAAAGTGCTCAAAATGGGCAAAATGGGCAAAATGGTCAAAAGAACCATGCTGGTACACGCAGAAATGATGGCCAGAGGTGATTAGTCACTTTAAACCCCAACCTGATCCGATCTAGAGCCTCAAAACCCGGTTTAGGTGCCACAGCCAATAGGCTGGACGAAAATACTTCTACATTACACTTTTGACCCATTTTTAGACCGATTTGCACGGGGTCTTTTCCCCAGGGCCGTGGAGGCTCTCGGGAGGTATACTGGAGCCGAGTTTGAGAAAAAACAACCGCTTCTTTCACCTCCAAATCGATTTTAAGGCCGTTTTTAGTTGAACATTCATCCAGGCTGCCATACATTTATCTGTCCACCGGAGGGGCATTTGCGGGAGGGAGCAAAAACTTGGAAAAATGATTAAAAGGGTTAAAACGCTTAAAATGAAGAAAACAACTCACCAGGAAAGTCAAGAATAATACCCCCGTAAACCATGTGCAGTCCCGGGGGAAAATACCTCCGGGAAGTACCGGTAAAAATTAACAACACCTCGCTAAACACATATTAAATTCACCAAAAATCACCAAAATGCTTAAAATGAAGGAAAGAACCATACCGATAAATGCAAGACCACCTACCCGTAAACCATGTCGCGTATTGGGATAAAATACCTCCGGGAAGTACCGCTAATAAATTAAAACACCTCGCTAAACACATATTAAATGCACCAAACAGGTCAAAATTCACAAAAGAACCACCCACGGACAACCAGGAACACCTACCCGGGAAACGAGTGCAGTCCCAGGCGAAAATTCATCCGGGAAGTATCGATGCACCTTAAATACACCTCACAAACACAACATTTTAATCAACAAAAGTGGCCAAAATGGTTAAAATTAATAAAAGAACCATACAGGAATATTCAGGACCACCTCCCCGTGATGCATGTGCAGTGGCTGGATAAAATTCATCCGGGAAGTACCGGTAAAAAATTACAACACCTCGCAAAAAACACATTAAATTCACTAAAAATGGGCAAAATGGTTAAAATGAAGAAAATAACCCCCCACCTACACTCAGGGACACCTACCCGGGAAACGAGTGCAGTCCCAGGCTAAAAGTCATCCGGGAAGTATCGATGCACCTCACAAACACCTGGAAAGCTCAATATTAGAAGTACCAAAAAATGACCCAAATCACCAAAGTCACTTTAATTACCCACAAAACAGGTACTTTCCCCGGGTAAACTACCTCCACAACCACCCCCTGGACCTCCCAGCACCTCCCAGCACCTTCCAGCACCCTAACTGGGGTCAGAATTAAGAAAATCAGCCTCCCTCCACACTCCGAGACAAGCCAACACTTGAACATACACTTACCCGGACACCCCCCACCCCAACCCCGCAGAAACACCTCCGCAACATGCCCCTGGGACCCCGTGCTCCAGGGGGTCCCGTGCCCCCACTCTTAAGCCCCCTCCCTGGGTTAAAACCCATCCTCGGCCGCCCCAGAGTTTCGTGGTCCTGGTAGTCCAACTCGACTTTCGTGGTCCTGGTAGTATAAATCGAAAATATGACAGAGTACTGGTGGTCCTGGTAGTCCAACTCGAAAATATGTGAAAATATGACAGAGTACTGGTGGTCCTGGTAGTCCAACTCACTTGCGTTAGACTACCAGGGGCACCAAAACGAAAATATGACAGAGTACTGGTGGTCCTGGTAGTCCAACTCGAAAATTTGTGAAAATATGACAGAGTACTGGTGGTCCTGGTAGTCCAACTCACTTGCGTTGGACTACCAGGGGCACCAAAACGAAAATATGACAGAGTACAAACAGCACTGAGCCTGTCAGCGCTTACAGCACCCTATCCCGCTCCAGCACTTCTATCTTTTATTTCGTGGTCCTGGTAGTATAGATGATGTGAAAATATGACAGAGTACTGGTGGTCCTGGTAGTCCAACTCACTTGCGTTGGACTACCAGGCGCACCAAAACGAAAATATGACAGAGTACAAACAGCACTGAGCCTGTCAGCGCTTACAGCACCCTATCCCGCTCCGGCACTTCTATCTTTTTTTTCGTGGTCCTGGTAGTATAGATGGCCCGCAAATATGACAGAGTACAAACAGCACTGAGCCTGTCAGCGCTTCCATCACCCTATCCCGCTCCGGCACTTCTATCTTTTTTTTCGTGGTCCTGGTAGTATAGATGGCCCGCAAATATGACAGAGTACAAACAGCACTGAGGCAGCCAGTGCTTCCATCACCCTATCCCGCTCCGGCACTTCTATCTTTTATTTCGTGGTCCTGGTAGTATAGATGGCGCGCAAATATGACAGAGTACTGGTGCCCCTGGTAGTCTAACTCACTTGGACTACCAGGGGCACCAAACGATGGCCCGCAAATGTGACAGAGTACTGGTGCCCCTGGTAGTCTAACTTGGACTACCAGGGGCACCAAACGATGGCCCGCAAATGTGACAGAGTACTGGTGCCCCTGGTAGTCTAACTCACTTCCAGACCAAAGGGGACCCCCTTTGGTCTGGTACTGAGTTGGACTACCAGGGGCACCAAAATATGGAACGCAAATGTGACAGAGTACTGGTGCCCCTGGTAGTCTAACTTGGACTA
>JAVDOI010000204.1:120000-127500 GCA_032191485.1 Leptoclinus maculatus
CACTGAGCCTGTCAGCGCTTCATCACCCTATCCCGACCTAAGCTAACTCGGGATAGGGACTAGGCACTGACTGGCTCAGTGCTTCAGCGCTTCTCCCCTATCACGCTCCAGCACTTTTATCTTTTTTTTCGTGGTCCTGGTAGTACAGATGGCTCGCAAATATGACAGAGTACAAACAGCACTGAGCCTGTCAGCGCTTCATCACCCTATCCCGACCTAAGCTAACTCGGGATAGGGACTAGGCACTGACAGGCTCAGTGCTTCCACCCTATCCCGAGCTAAGCTAACTCGTGATAGGGACTAGGCACTGACAGGCTCAGTGCTTCCACCCTATCCCGAGCTAAGCTAACTCGTGATAGGGACTAGGCACTGACAGGCTCAGTGCTTCCACCCTATCCCGCTGCACCTGTTAACTGCTGATAGGGAGGAGGCACTGACAGGTGCAGCGCTTCTCCCCTATCACGCTCCGGCACTTCTATCTTTTATTTCGTGGTCCTGGTAGTACAGATGGCGGTCCTGGTAGTACAGATGGCTCGCAAATATGACAGAGTACAAACAGCGCTGACAGGCTCAGCGCTTCAGCGCTTCTCCCCTATCACGCTCCGGCACTTCTATCTTTTATTTCGTGGTCCTGGTAGTACAGATGGCGGTCCTGGTAGTACAGATGGCTCGCAAATATGGCAGAGTACAAACAGCACTGAGGCTTCCAGTGCTTCCACCCTATCCCGCTGCACCTGTTAGCTGCGGATAGGGAGGAGGCACTCAGGCGCTCAGTGCCTCCTCCCTAGCCCGAGATAAGATAGCTCTACTTTATGGAGAAAAGAACTCACCGGGAAAATTCAGGACCACCTCCCCGTGATAAGTGTGCAGTCCCGGGATAAAATACCTCCGGGAAGTACCGGTAAAAATTTTAAACACCTCGCAAAAATCACATTAAATTCACTAAAAATGGGCAAAATGGTTAAAATGAAGGAAAGAACCATACCGGGAAATTCAACAACACCTCCCCGTGATAAGTGTGCAGTCCCGGGATAAAATACCTCCGGGAAGTACCGGTAAAAATTAAAAACACCTCGCAAAAATCACATTAAATTCACGAAAAATGGGCAAAATGGTTAAAATGAAGGAAATAACCACCCACGTACAACCAGGACCACCTCCCCGTAAACCATGTGCAGTCTTGGGATAAAATACCTCCGGGAAGTACCGGTAATATAGACAAACACCGAGCAAAACACATATTAAAGTGCTCAAAATGGGCAAAATGGGCAAAATTAACAAAAGAACCATACTGGTACACGCAGAAATGATGGCCAGAGGTGTTTAGGCACTTTAAACCCGAACCTGATCCGATCTAGAGGCTCAAAACCCGGTTTAGTGGTCACAGCCAATAGGCTGGAGGAAAATACTTCTACATTACACTTTTGACACATTTTTAGACCGATTTTCACGGGGTCTTTTCCCCAGGGCCATGGAGGCTCTCGGGAGGTATACTGGAGCCGAGTTTGAGAAAAAACAACCGCTTCTTTCACCTCCAAATCGATTTTAAGGCCGTTTTTAGTTGAAAATTCATCCAGGCTGGAGGAAAATACTTCTACATTACACTTTTGACCCATTTTTAGACCGATTTTCACGGGGTCTTTTCCCCAGGGCCATGGAGGCTCTCGGGAGGTATACTGGAGCCGAGTTTGAGAAAAAACAACCGCTTAGTTCACCTCCAAATCGATTTTAAGGCCGTTTTTAGTTGAAAATTCATCCAGGCTGCCATACATTTATCTGTCCACCGGAGGGGCATTTGCGGGAGGGAGCAAAAACTTGGAAAAATGATTAAAAGGGTTAAAACGCTTCAAATCAAGAAAACAACTCACCGGGAAAGTCAAGAATAATACCCCCGTAAAGCATGTGCATTATTGGGATAAAATACCTCCGGGAAGTACCGGTAAAAATTAAAAACACCGAGCAAAACACATATTAAATTCACCAAAAATCACCAAAATGCTTAAAATGAAGGAAAGAACCATACCGATAAATGCAAGACCACCTACCCGTAAACCATGTCACGTATTGGGATAAAATACCTCCGGGAAGTACCGCTAATAAATTAAAACACCTCGCAAAACACATATTAAAATTGATAAAAATGCTCAAAATGGGCCAAATTAACAAAAGAACCATGCTGGTACACGCAGAAATGATGGCCAGAGGTGATTAGGCACTTTAAACCCGAACCTGATCCGATCTAGAGGCTCAAAACCCGGTTTAGGTGCCACAGCCAATAGGCTGGACGAAAATACTTCTACATTACACTTTTGACACATTTTTAGACCGATTTTCACGGGGTCTTTTCCCCAGGGCCATGGAGGCTCTCGGGAGGTATACTGGAGCCGAGTTTGAGAAAAAACAACCGCTTCTTTCACCTCCAAATCGATTTTAAGGCCGTTTTTAGTTGAAAATTCATCCAGGCTGCCATACATTTATCTGTCCACCGGAGGGGCATTTGCGGGAGGGAGCAAAAACTTGGAAAAATGATTAAAAGGGTTAAAACGCTTAAAATGAAGAAAACAACTCACCGGGAAAGTCGAGAATAATACCCCCGTAAAGCATGTGCATTATTGGGATAAAATACATCCGGGAAGTACCGGTAAAAATTAAAAACACCGAGCAAAACACATATTAAAATTGATAAAAATGCTCAAAATGGGCCAAATTCAGAAAAGAACCACCCACGTACAACCAGGACCACCTCCCCGTAAAGCATGTGCATTATTGGGATAAAATACCTCCGGGAAGTACCGGTAATAAATTAAAACACCTCGCAAAACACATATTAAAATTGATAAAAATGGGCAAAATGGGCCAAATTCAGAAAAGAACCACCCACGTACAACCAGGACCACCTCCCCGTAAACCATGTCACGTATTGGGATAAAATACCTCCGGGAAGTACCGGTAATATACACAAACACCGAGCAAAACACATATTAAAGTGCTCAAAATGGGCAAAATGGGCAAAATGGTCAAAAGAACCATGCTGGTACACGCAGAAATGATGGCCAGAGGTGATTAGTCACTTTAAACCCCAACCTGATCCGATCTAGAGCCTCAAAACCCGGTTTAGGTGCCACAGCCAATAGGCTGGACGAAAATACTTCTACATTACACTTTTGACCCATTTTTAGACCGATTTGCACGGGGTCTTTTCCCCAGGGCCGTGGAGGCTCTCGGGAGGTATACTGGAGCCGAGTTTGAGAAAAAACAACCGCTTCTTTCACCTCCAAATCGATTTTAAGGCCGTTTTTAGTTGAACATTCATCCAGGCTGCCATACATTTATCTGTCCACCGGAGGGGCATTTGCGGGAGGGAGCAAAAACTTGGAAAAATGATTAAAAGGGTTAAAACGCTTAAAATGAAGAAAACAACTCACCAGGAAAGTCAAGAATAATACCCCCGTAAACCATGTGCAGTCCCGGGGGAAAATACCTCCGGGAAGTACCGGTAAAAATTAACAACACCTCGCTAAACACATATTAAATTCACCAAAAATCACCAAAATGCTTAAAATGAAGGAAAGAACCATACCGATAAATGCAAGACCACCTACCCGTAAACCATGTCGCGTATTGGGATAAAATACCTCCGGGAAGTACCGCTAATAAATTAAAACACCTCGCTAAACACATATTAAATGCACCAAACAGGTCAAAATTCACAAAAGAACCACCCACGGACAACCAGGAACACCTACCCGGGAAACGAGTGCAGTCCCAGGCGAAAATTCATCCGGGAAGTATCGATGCACCTTAAATACACCTCACAAACACAACATTTTAATCAACAAAAGTGGCCAAAATGGTTAAAATTAATAAAAGAACCATACAGGAATATTCAGGACCACCTCCCCGTGATGCATGTGCAGTGGCTGGATAAAATTCATCCGGGAAGTACCGGTAAAAAATTACAACACCTCGCAAAAAACACATTAAATTCACTAAAAATGGGCAAAATGGTTAAAATGAAGAAAATAACCCCCCACCTACACTCAGGGACACCTACCCGGGAAACGAGTGCAGTCCCAGGCTAAAAGTCATCCGGGAAGTATCGATGCACCTCACAAACACCTGGAAAGCTCAATATTAGAAGTACCAAAAAATGACCCAAATCACCAAAGTCACTTTAATTACCCACAAAACAGGTACTTTCCCCGGGTAAACTACCTCCACAACCACCCCCTGGACCTCCCAGCACCTCCCAGCACCTTCCAGCACCCTAACTGGGGTCAGAATTAAGAAAATCAGCCTCCCTCCACACTCCGAGACAAGCCAACACTTGAACATACACTTACCCGGACACCCCCCACCCCAACCCCGCAGAAACACCTCCGCAACATGCCCCTGGGACCCCGTGCTCCAGGGGGTCCCGTGCCCCCACTCTTAAGCCCCCTCCCTGGGTTAAAACCCATCCTCGGCCGCCCCAGAGTTTCGTGGTCCTGGTAGTCCAACTCGACTTTCGTGGTCCTGGTAGTATAAATCGAAAATATGACAGAGTACTGGTGGTCCTGGTAGTCCAACTCGAAAATATGTGAAAATATGACAGAGTACTGGTGGTCCTGGTAGTCCAACTCACTTGCGTTAGACTACCAGGGGCACCAAAACGAAAATATGACAGAGTACTGGTGGTCCTGGTAGTCCAACTCGAAAATTTGTGAAAATATGACAGAGTACTGGTGGTCCTGGTAGTCCAACTCACTTGCGTTGGACTACCAGGGGCACCAAAACGAAAATATGACAGAGTACAAACAGCACTGAGCCTGTCAGCGCTTACAGCACCCTATCCCGCTCCAGCACTTCTATCTTTTATTTCGTGGTCCTGGTAGTATAGATGATGTGAAAATATGACAGAGTACTGGTGGTCCTGGTAGTCCAACTCACTTGCGTTGGACTACCAGGCGCACCAAAACGAAAATATGACAGAGTACAAACAGCACTGAGCCTGTCAGCGCTTACAGCACCCTATCCCGCTCCGGCACTTCTATCTTTTTTTTCGTGGTCCTGGTAGTATAGATGGCCCGCAAATATGACAGAGTACAAACAGCACTGAGCCTGTCAGCGCTTCCATCACCCTATCCCGCTCCGGCACTTCTATCTTTTTTTTCGTGGTCCTGGTAGTATAGATGGCCCGCAAATATGACAGAGTACAAACAGCACTGAGGCAGCCAGTGCTTCCATCACCCTATCCCGCTCCGGCACTTCTATCTTTTATTTCGTGGTCCTGGTAGTATAGATGGCGCGCAAATATGACAGAGTACTGGTGCCCCTGGTAGTCTAACTCACTTGGACTACCAGGGGCACCAAACGATGGCCCGCAAATGTGACAGAGTACTGGTGCCCCTGGTAGTCTAACTTGGACTACCAGGGGCACCAAACGATGGCCCGCAAATGTGACAGAGTACTGGTGCCCCTGGTAGTCTAACTCACTTCCAGACCAAAGGGGACCCCCTTTGGTCTGGTACTGAGTTGGACTACCAGGGGCACCAAAATATGGAACGCAAATGTGACAGAGTACTGGTGCCCCTGGTAGTCTAACTTGGACTACCAGGGGCACCAAACGATGGCCCGCAAATGTGACAGAGTACTGGTGCCCCTGGTAGTCTAACTTGGACTACCAGGGGCACCAAACGATGTGACAGAGTACTGGTGCCCCTGGTAGTCTAACTTGGACTACCAGGGGCACCAAACGATGTGACAGAGTACTGGTGCCCCTGGTAGTCTAACTTGGACTACCAGGGGCACCAAACGATGTGACAGAGTACTGGTGCCCCTGGTAGTCTAACTTGGACTACCAGGGGCACCAAACGATGTGACAGAGTACTGGTGCCCCTGGTAGTCTAACTTGGACTACCAGGGGCACCAAACGATGTGACAGAGTACTGGTGCCCCTGGTAGTCTAACTTGGACTACCAGGGGCACCAAACGATGTGACAGAGTACTGGTGCCCCTGGTAGTCTAACTTGGACTACCAGGGGCACCAAACGATGGCCCGCAAATGTGACAGAGTACTGGTGCCCCTGGTAGTCTAACTTGGACTACCAGGGGCACCAAACGAGGGCCCGCAAATATGACAGAGTACAAACAGCACTGAGGCAGCCAGTGCTTCCATCACCCTATCCCGCTACGGGACTTGTAACTTTGATTTCGTGGTCCTGGTAGTATATATGGCCCGCAAATATGACAGAGTACTGGTGCCCCTGGTAGTCTAACTCACTTCCAGACCAAAGGGGACCCCCTTTGGTCTGGTACTGAGTTGGACTACCAGGGGCACCAAAATATGGAACGCAAATATGACAGAGTACAAATAGCACTGAGGCTGCCAGTGCTTCCATCACCCTATCACGTTTTAACACTTTTGTCTATTTTTTTCGTGCTCCTGGTAGTCTTACTGACTACCAGAACAAGGGGCGTGGTCAGGCAAGTGCCCAGGCCCGATCCCGACCTTCAAAGTCGGCCTGAAACTCCCAAATTACAACATGGAGGATAAACTTTAACAAATACTTTAACAAATACTTTAACTATTTTTTTTTTTCGTGGTCCTGGTAGTCTTGAGGACTACCAGGACAGGGGGGAGTCAGACGACTACTCTGGATCCGCTCCAGAGCCTCTCTAGTCGGCCTGAACTCCCAAAACACAACATGGAGGAAAAACTTTAAAAAATACTTTAACAAATACTTTAACTATTTTTTTTTTTCGTGGTCCTGGTAGTCTTACTGACTACCAGAACAAAGGGGGTGGCCAGGCAAGTGCCGAGGCCCGATCCCGAGCTTCTAAGTCGGTCGGAAACCGAAAAACACAACATGGAGGAAAAAACTTTAAAAAATACTTTAACTATTTTTTTTTTTTTTTTGGCCCTGGAACAAAGGGGTGGCCAGGCAAGTGCCGAGGCCCGATCCCGAGCTCCGTAGTCGGTCGGAAACAAAAGTACACAAACTGGAGGAAAAACTTTAGAAAATACTTTGATTTTTTTTTTTTTTTTTTTTTTTCGTGCCCCTGGTAGTCTTGAGGACTACCAAGGACAGGGGGAGTCAGGC
Organism: Leptoclinus maculatus; assembly: GCA_032191485.1. Taxonomy (NCBI): domain Eukaryota; kingdom Metazoa; phylum Chordata; class Actinopteri; order Perciformes; family Stichaeidae; genus Leptoclinus; species Leptoclinus maculatus. The sequence goes on from JAVDOI010000204.1 coordinate 127,083, forward strand.
CACTGCTCTGGACCGCTCCAGAGCCTCTAAGTCGGCCTGAACTCCCTAAAAACAAGATGGAGGATAAACTCTAACAAATACTTTAACTATTTTTCTTTCGTGGTCCTGGTAGTCTTGAGGACTACCAGGACAGGGGGGAGTCAGACGACTACTCTGGATCCGCTCCAGAGCCTCTAAGTCGGCCTGAACTCCCAAAACACAACCTGGAGGAAAAACTTTTAAAAATACTTTAACAAATACTTTAACTTTTTTTTTTTTTTTTTCGTGCCCCTGGTAGTCTTGAGGACTACCAGGACAGGGGGGAGTCAGCCGACTACTCTGGATCCGCTCCAGAGCCTCTCTAGTCGGACTGAACTCCCAAAACACAACATGGAGGAAAAACTTTAAAAAATACTTTAACAAATAACTTTAACAATTT
>JAVDOI010000204.1:132500-137500 GCA_032191485.1 Leptoclinus maculatus
ATCCCGCTTTGAAACGTAGATATCTTGGACCAACGCGTAATTGTATGGAATCAATGTTTTGGGACAAATGTTGCCATTTGGGCCACATGAGATTCCAATGTAGTGGGAACACAAAAAAGTGTCATTCCGACTACATTTTTATGGGCCTACCATGTAGTCCAATTGTCCTAAGGGTTAGGTTACTAAACGTAACCCTTAACACAAAAAACTCCAAAGTATTTCGAATTTTTTTTTGCACCCCTGGTACTCTAAATGACTTCCAGGACGATGGGGGAAGTCAGGCAACTGCTCTAGACCGCGCCAGGGCCTCGAAATGGGCCAGAACTCCAAAAACACAAAAAAACACAAAAAAAACTTCTAAGTATTTCGAATTTTTGTTTGCGCCCCTGGTACTCTAAATGACTTCCAGGACGATGGGGGAAGTCAGGCAACTGCTCTAGACCGCGCCAGGGCCTCGAAATGGGCCAGAACTCCAAAAACACAAAAAAACACAAAAAAAACTTCAAAGTATTTCGAATTTTTTTTTTCACCCCTGGTACTCTAAATGACTTCCAGGACGATGGGGGAAGTCAGGCAACTGCTCTAGACCGCGCCAGGGCCTCGAAATGGGCCAGAACTCCAAAAACACAAAAAAACACAAAAAAAACTTCAAAGTATTTCGAATTTTTTTTTGCGCCCCTGGTACTCTAAATGACTTCCAGGACGATGGGGGAAGTCAGGCAACTGCTCTAGACCGCGCCAGGGCCTCGAAATGGGCCAGAACTCCAAAAACACAAAAAAACACAAAAAAAACTTCAAAGTATTTCGAATTTTTTTTTGCGCCCCTGGTACTCTAAATGACTTCCAGGACGATGGGGGGAGTCAGTCAACTGCTCTGGACCGTGCCACAGCCTCGAAATCGGCCTGCACTCCAAAAACACAGCCTGGAGTAAAATACTTTGAAAAATACAGTATCCCATCCTTACGATTCAAAAAGTGTCATTCCGACTACATTTGTATGGGCCGACCATGTAGGCCAGGAATCCCATCCCGTATGGCAGTAATGGTCCCTGGTTCCAAATGCCTTTCGGGTTATTTTGTGTCATTTGGGTTGGGATTTTTGGCCTACATGGATAGCCCATTGAAATGTAGTTGAAATGGCCGTTTTGAGTTTAACTTATCCTTACAATTCAAAGAGTGTCATTCCGACTACATTTGTATGGGCCGACCATGTAGGCCAGGAATCCCATCCCGTATGGCAGTAATGGTCCCTGGTTCCAAATGCCATTCGGGTTATTTTGTGTCATTTGGGTTGGGATTTTTGGCCTACATGGATAGCCCATTGAAATGTAGTTGAAATGGCCGTTTTGAGTTTAACTTATCCTTACAATTCAAAGAGTGTCATTCCGACTACATTTATATGGGCCAACCATGTAGGCCAATTGTCCTAAAGGGCATTTGGGAAACTGTCCCTTAGATGGCACTTTTCGGCCCTAAAGTCCCGGGCGTTAAGGGACCTAAACTGCCATTTGGGGGGGAGTTATGGGACAAATACTGCCATTTGGTGGGGAGTAATGGGAAGATTAGGGACATTTCAGGGACAGCTCCCAGGAGTTCTGGATTGATATTTTAAACTGCTGTATCTTCTCAACCGTTCGATATCCCGCTTTGAAACGTAGATATCTTGGACCAACGCGTAATTGTATGGAATCAATGTTTTAAGACAAATGTTGCCATTTGGGCCACATGAGATTCCAATGTAGTGGGAACACAAAAAAGTGTCATTTCGACTACATTTGTATGGGCCTACCATGTAGGCCAATTGTCCTAAGGGTTAGGTTACTAAATGTAACCCATTTGTGTCATTTCGACTACATTTGTATGGGCCGACCATGTAGGCCAGGAATCCCAACCCGTATGGCAGTAATGGTCCCTGGTTCCAAATGTCTTTCGGGTTATTTTGTGTCATTCGGGTTGGGATTTTTGGCCTACATGGGAGCCCTGTCAAATGTAGGCCAAATGGCAGTTTTTGAGTTGTTAGGGAAATGGCAGCTTCAACTTTGTTTGACGTATAATCCCATAGAACACAAGGTTCAATGAGGCTGAGATTTTCACAGTAATTCAAGCTTTGCCCAACGATCAATTGTTATGAAAATCAATGGGAAATTCCTTACACTTTTACTATGGCATTTTGACTATGTTTGACCAATTATCCCATAGAAAACAAGGTTCAATGAGGCTGAGATTTCCACAGTAATTCAACCTCTGCCCAACGATTAATTGTCAGGAAATTCAATGGGAAATTCTTTACACTTTTTCCATAGTAATGTATGGCATTTTGACTTTGTTTGACCAATTATCCCATAGAAAACAAAGTTCAATGAGGCTGAAATTCTCACAGTAATTCTAGCTTTTCCCAACAATTCATTTTCATGAAAATCAATGGGAAATTCCTTACACTTTTACTATAGTAATGTATGGCATTTTGACTTTGTTTGACCAATTATTCCATAGAAAACAAGGTTCAATGAAGCTGAGATTTTCACAGTAATTCAACCTTTGCCCAACAATTCATTTTTATGAAAATCAATGGGAAATTCGTTAAACTTTTTCCATAGTAATGTATGGCATTTTGACTTTGTTTGACCTATTTACCCATAGAAAACAAGGTTCAATGATGCTGACATTTTAACAGTAATTCGACCTTTGCCCAATGATTGATTGTTATAAAAATCAATGGGAAATTCCTTACACTTTTACTATAGTAATGTATGGCATTTTGACTTTGTTTGACCAATTATCCCATAGAAAACAAGGTTCAATGAAGCTGAGATTTTCACAGTATTTCAACCTTTGCCCAACAATACAGTTTTATGAAAATCAATGGGAAATTCCTTACACTTTTACTATGGCATTTTGACTATGTTTGACCAATTATCCCATAGAAAACAAGGTTCAATGAAGCTGACATTTTAACAGTAATTCAAGCTTTGCCCAACAATCAATTGTTATGAAAATCAATGGGAAATTCGTTAAACTTTTTCCATAGTAATGTATGGCATTTCGACTATGTTTGACCTATTTACCCATAGAAAACAAGGTTCAATGAGGCTGAAATTCTCACAGTAATTCAACCTTTTCCCAATGATTGATTGTTATGAAAATCAATGGGAAATTCCTTACACTTTTTCCAAAGTAATGTATGGCATTTCGACTATGTTTGACCTATTATCCCATAGAAAACAAGGGTCAATGAGGCTGAAATTCTCACAGTAATTCAAGCTTTGCCCAACAATCAATTGTTATGAAAATCAATGGGAAATTCGTTAAACTTTTTCCAAAGTAATGTATGGCATTTCGACTATGTTTGACCTATTATCCCATAGAAAACAAGGTTCAATGAGGTTGAGATTTTCACAGTATTTCAATCTTTGCCCATAGATTACATGGTGTGAATATCAATGGGAAATTCACTGTTTTTTGTGAATGTCTCCAGTCTTTTAATTCATTAAAAATACTTTAAAGGCAAATAAAGGGATGCATTCTTTTTGTCAATGAAGAGGGGGTTGTGGAGATGAAATGGCTGAAATTTAGAGTTCGTAGGTCCAAGTAAAGGTGCCCAAAACCAGGCGTTTAGGTCAAAGGTCAAAAGGTCGTAATTGGTGCATTATGTAAAAATGGCCATAGAGTCTGAGAAAAAGGTTGAAACTGCCTGAATTTTGCACCACACCTTCCCCCTTATGTGTAGAGTACATATGTCCAAGTTAAAGTGCCCGAAAACAGCAACAAATGTGTAAATTGGGCCTAAAGTATGTTAAAGGGCCGGTACATTTGACCTATGTACAAACGGTCATAGAATCTGAGACAAAGGTTGAAACTGCCTGCATTTTGCAACACACATTCTCCCTGATACCTTGATTCATGCTGAGAAGTAAGAAGTCTGTAGACCCTAGGGAAAGCTATCTCCTGTTAGCAACATGCTAACAAGATCAATCCAATTCATGCTAGTAGAGCTTCCTCTGGTGTCCACCATATATCATTTCCATCAACATCTGTCTTGTAGAAATGGTTTTATGGCACCCAACAGAAACAGACACATGTGGACGTAATTTACAGTCTTTTAATTAATTAAAAATACTTTAAAGCAAAATAGAGGAATTCTTTCTTTTTGTGAATGAAGAGAGGGTCGTGGAGATGAAATGCCTAAAATTTTGAGTTTGTAGGTCCAAGTTAAGGTGCCCAAAAACAGTAAAAAAGGTCTTAATTGGCTCTAAATCCTCTTAAAGGGCCGGTAAATTTGACCTATGCAAAAATGGCCATAATCTCTTAAATATGGGTCCCAGAAACCACAGATTACGGACACACATTGTGGACTAGGCCTACAATGAGGTCACGTGAACAAAATCCCTCTAAAATGTCTAGAAAAGAAATTTGCCTGTATGAAACTCAGAGAACAGGAGGGTGAACATCTTAGCAAGATGTACACCCTGTCGTGCTGTTAAGTCAGATTGGAGCAATTTTGTTCTAAACATCTGAGAGCTCTGCTTTTTTAATATGTTGTAGCCATGCTACTGCTGTCCATCATATATCATTTTCATCAACATCTGTCATGTAAATCAGGCCTAAATTACCATAAAGAGCAGTCAATTTGACCTATGTAAACGGTCATAGCATCTGAGAAAAAGGTTGAAACTGCCTGGATTTCACAGGACACCTTCCCCCTGATACCTTAATTCAGTCTGGAAAGTAAGAAGTCTGTAGACCCTTGGGAAAGCTATCTCCTGTTAGCAGCATGCTAATGAGATCAATCCAATTCATGCTAGTAGAGTGTCCTTTTTTGTCCAACATATGTGAATTTCATTAAAGAAAGTCGTTTATTAGTGTTTTTACAGGACCCAACAAAAACCCTCTTGACTCTAAACACTGAAACAGGCTTTTTTTTTAAAAGGCCCGTTATCCGAATGGCCCAATTCATCCCAAAACACACTAGGCCCGTTTTCATAACAGTCTTTTCTCTTTAT
>JAVDOI010000204.1:147500-155000 GCA_032191485.1 Leptoclinus maculatus
CACTGACTGGCTCAGTGCTTCAGCGCTTCTCCCCTATCACGCTCCAGCACTTCTATCTTTTTTTTCGTGGTCCTGGTAGTACAGATGGCTCGCAAATATGACAGAGTACAAACAGCACTGAGCCTGTCAGCGCTTCATCACCCTATCCCGACCTAAGCTAACTCGGGATAGGGACTAGGCACTGACTGGCTCAGTGCTTCAGCGCTTCTCCCCTATCACGCTCCAGCACTTTTATCTTTTTTTTCGTGGTCCTGGTAGTACAGATGGCTCGCAAATATGACAGAGTACAAACAGCACTGAGCCTGTCAGCGCTTCATCACCCTATCCCGACCTAAGCTAACTCGGGATAGGGACTAGGCACTGACAGGCTCAGTGCTTCCACCCTATCCCGAGCTAAGCTAACTCGTGATAGGGACTAGGCACTGACAGGCTCAGTGCTTCCACCCTATCCCGAGCTAAGCTAACTCGTGATAGGGACTAGGCACTGACAGGCTCAGTGCTTCCACCCTATCCCGCTGCACCTGTTAACTGCTGATAGGGAGGAGGCACTGACAGGTGCAGCGCTTCTCCCCTATCACGCTCCGGCACTTCTATCTTTTATTTCGTGGTCCTGGTAGTACAGATGGCGGTCCTGGTAGTACAGATGGCTCGCAAATATGACAGAGTACAAACAGCGCTGACAGGCTCAGCGCTTCAGCGCTTCTCCCCTATCACGCTCCGGCACTTCTATCTTTTATTTCGTGGTCCTGGTAGTACAGATGGCGGTCCTGGTAGTACAGATGGCTCGCAAATATGGCAGAGTACAAACAGCACTGAGGCTTCCAGTGCTTCCACCCTATCCCGCTGCACCTGTTAGCTGCGGATAGGGAGGAGGCACTCAGGCGCTCAGTGCCTCCTCCCTAGCCCGAGATAAGATAGCTCTACTTTATGGAGAAAAGAACTCACCGGGAAAATTCAGGACCACCTCCCCGTGATAAGTGTGCAGTCCCGGGATAAAATACCTCCGGGAAGTACCGGTAAAAATTTACAACACCTCGCAAAAATCACATTAAATTCACTAAAAATGGGCAAAATGGTTAAAATGAAGGAAAGAACCATACCGGGAAATTCAACAACACCTCCCCGTGATAAGTGTGCAGTCCCGGGATAAAATACCTCCGGGAAGTACCGGTAAAAATTAAAAACACCTCGCAAAAATCACATTAAATTCACGAAAAATGGGCAAAATGGTTAAAATGAAGGAAATAACCACCCACGTACAACCAGGACCACCTCCCCGTAAACCATGTGCAGTCTTGGGATAAAATACCTCCGGGAAGTACCGGTAATATAGACAAACACCGAGCAAAACACATATTAAAGTGCTCAAAATGGGCAAAATGGGCAAAATTAACAAAAGAACCATACTGGTACACGCAGAAATGATGGCCAGAGGTGTTTAGGCACTTTAAACCCGAACCTGATCCGATCTAGAGGCTCAAAACCCGGTTTAGTGGTCACAGCCAATAGGCTGGAGGAAAATACTTCTACATTACACTTTTGACACATTTTTAGACCGATTTTCACGGGGTCTTTTCCCCAGGGCCATGGAGGCTCTCGGGAGGTATACTGGAGCCGAGTTTGAGAAAAAACAACCGCTTCTTTCACCTCCAAATCGATTTTAAGGCCGTTTTTAGTTGAAAATTCATCCAGGCTGGAGGAAAATACTTCTACATTACACTTTTGACACATTTTTAGACCGATTTTCACGGGGTCTTTTCCCCAGGGCCATGGAGGCTCTCGGGAGGTATACTGGAGCCGAGTTTGAGAAAAAACAACCGCTTAGTTCACCTCCAAATCGATTTTAAGGCCGTTTTTAGTTGAAAATTCATCCAGGCTGGAGGAAAATACTTCTACATTACACTTTTGACCCATTTTTAGACCGATTTTCACGGGGTCTTTTCCCCAGGGCCATGGAGGCTCTCGGGAGGTATACTGGAGCCGAGTTTGAGAAAAAACAACCGCTTAGTTCACCTCCAAATCGATTTTAAGGCCGTTTTTAGTTGAAAATTCATCCAGGCTGCCATACATTTATCTGTCCACCGGAGGGGCATTTGCGGGAGGGAGCAAAAACTTGGAAAAATGATTAAAAGGGTTAAAACGCTTAAAATCAAGAAAACAACTCACCGGGAAAGTCAAGAATAATACCCCCGTAAAGCATGTGCATTATTGGGATAAAATACATCCGGGAAGTACCGGTAAAAATTAAAAACACCGAGCAAAACACATATTAAATTCACCAAAAATCACCAAAATGCTTAAAATGAAGGAAAGAACCATACCGATAAATGCAAGACCACCTACCCGTAAACCATGTCACGTATTGGGATAAAATACCTCCGGGAAGTACCGCTAATAAATTAAAACACCTCGCAAAACACATATTAAAATTGATAAAAATGCTCAAAATGGGCCAAATTCAGAAAAGAACCACCCACGTACAACCAGGACCACCTCCCCGTAAACCATGTGCATTATTGGGATAAAATACCTCCGGGAAGTACCGGTAATAAATTAAAACACCTCGCAAAACACATATTAAAATTGATAAAAATGCTCAAAATGGGCCAAATTAACAAAAGAACCATGCTGGTACACGCAGAAATGATGGCCAGAGGTGATTAGGCACTTTAAACCCGAACCTGATCCGATCTAGAGGCTCAAAACCCGGTTTAGTGGTCACAGCCAATAGGCTGGAGGAAAATACTTCTACATTACACTTTTGACCCATTTTTAGACCGATTTGCACGGGGTCTTTTCCCCAGGGCCATGGAGGCTCTCGGGAGGTATACTGGAGCCGAGTTTGAGAAAAAACAACCGCTTCTTTCACCTCCAAATCGATTTTAAGGCCGTTTTTAGTTGAAAATTCATCCAGGCTGCCATACATTTATCTGTCCACCGGAGGGGCATTTGCGGGAGGGAGCAAAAACTTGGAAAAATGATTAAAAGGGTTAAAACGCTTAAAATGAAGAAAACAACTCACCGGGAAAGTCGAGAATAATACCCCCGTAAAGCATGTGCATTATTGGGATAAAATACCTCCGGGAAGTACCGGTAAAAATTAAAAACACCTCGCAAAACACATATTAAATTCACGAAATTCACGAAAAATCACCAAAATGCTTAAAATAAAGGAAAGAACCATACCGATAAATGCAAGACCACCTACCCGTAAACCATGTCGCGTATTGGGATAAAATACCTCCGGGAAGTACCGCTAATAAATTAAAACACCTCGCAAAACACATATTAAAATTGATAAAAATGGGCAAAATGGGCCAAATTCAGAAAAGAACCACCCACGTACAACCAGGACCACCTCCCCGTAAACCATGTCGCGCATTGGGATAAAATACCTCCGGGAAGTACCGCTAATAAATTAAAACACCTCGCAAAACACATATTAAAATTGATAAAAATGCTCAAAATGGGCCAAATTAACAAAAGAACCATGCTGGTACACGCAGAAATGATGGCCAGAGGTGATTAGGCACTTTAAACCCGAACCTGATCCGATCTAGAGGCTCAAAACCCGGTTTAGGTGCCACAGCCAATAGGCTGGACGAAAATACTTCTACATTACACTTTTGACACATTTTTAGACCGATTTTCACGGGGTCTTTTCCCCAGGGCCATGGAGGCTCTCGGGAGGTATACTGGAGCCGAGTTTGAGAAAAAACAACCGCTTCTTTCACCTCCAAATCGATTTTAAGGCCGTTTTTAGTTGAAAATTCATCCAGGCTGCCATACATTTATCTGTCCACCGGAGGGGCATTTGCGGGACGGAGCAAAAACTTGGAAAAATGATTAAAAGGGTTAAAACGCTTAAAATGAAGAAAACAACTCACCGGGAAAGTCGAGAATAATACCCCCGTAAAGCATGTGCATTATTGGGATAAAATACATCCGGGAAGTACCGGTAAAAATTAAAAACACCGAGCAAAACACATATTAAAATTGATAAAAATGCTCAAAATGGGCCAAATTCAGAAAAGAACCACCCACGTACAACCAGGACCACCTCCCCGTAAAGCATGTGCATTATTGGGATAAAATACCTCCGGGAAGTACCGGTAATAAATTAAAACACCTCGCAAAACACATATTAAAATTGATAAAAATGGGCAAAATGGGCCAAATTCAGAAAAGAACCACCCACGTACAACCAGGACCACCTCCCCGTAAACCATGTCACGTATTGGGATAAAATACCTCCGGGAAGTACCGGTAATATACACAAACACCGAGCAAAACACATATTAAAGTGCTCAAAATGGGCAAAATGGGCAAAATGGTCAAAAGAACCATGCTGGTACACGCAGAAATGATGGCCAGAGGTGATTAGTCACTTTAAACCCCAACCTGATCCGATCTAGAGCCTCAAAACCCGGTTTAGGTGCCACAGCCAATAGGCTGGACGAAAATACTTCTACATTACACTTTTGACCCATTTTTAGACCGATTTGCACGGGGTCTTTTCCCCAGGGCCGTGGAGGCTCTCGGGAGGTATACTGGAGCCGAGTTTGAGAAAAAACAACCGCTTCTTTCACCTCCAAATCGATTTTAAGGCCGTTTTTAGTTGAAAATTCATCCAGGCTGCCATACATTTATCTGTCCACCGGAGGGGCATTTGCGGGAGGGAGCAAAAACTTGGAAAAATGATTAAAAGGGTTAAAACGCTTAAAATGAAGAAAACAACTCACCAGGAAAGTCAAGAATAATACCCCCGTAAACCATGTGCAGTCCCGGGGGAAAATACCTCCGGGAAGTACCGGTAAAAATTAACAACACCTCGCTAAACACATATTAAATTCACCAAAAATCACCAAAATGCTTAAAATGAAGGAAAGAACCATACCGATAAATGCAAGACCACCTACCCGTAAACCATGTCGCGTATTGGGATAAAATACCTCCGGGAAGTACCGCTAATAAATTAAAACACCTCGCTAAACACATATTAAATGCACCAAACAGGTCAAAATTCACAAAAGAACCACCCACGGACAACCAGGAACACCTACCCGGGAAACGAGTGCAGTCCCAGGCGAAAATTCATCCGGGAAGTATCGATGCACCTTAAATACACCTCACAAACACAACATTTTAATCAACAAAAGTGGCCAAAATGGTTAAAATTAATAAAAGAACCATACAGGAATATTCAGGACCACCTCCCCGTGATGCATGTGCAGTGGCTGGATAAAATTCATCCGGGAAGTACCGGTAAAAAATTACAACACCTCGCAAAAAACACATTAAATTCACTAAAAATGGGCAAAATGGTTAAAATGAAGAAAATAACCCCCCACCTACACTCAGGGACACCTACCCGGGAAACGAGTGCAGTCCCAGGCTAAAAGTCATCCGGGAAGTATCGATGCACCTCACAAACACCTGGAAAGCTCAATATTAGAAGTACCAAAAAATGACCCAAATCACCAAAGTCACTTTAATTACCCACAAAACAGGTACTTTCCCCGGGTAAACTACCTCCACAACCACCCCCTGGACCTCCCAGCACCTCCCAGCACCTTCCAGCACCCTAACTGGGGTCAGAATTAAGAAAATCAGCCTCCCTCCACACTCCGAGACAAGCCAACACTTGAACATACACTTACCCGGACACCCCCCACCCCAACCCCGCAGAAACACCTCCGCAACATGCCCCTGGGACCCCGTGCTCCAGGGGGTCCCGTGCCCCCACTCTTAAGCCCCCTCCCTGGGTTAAAACCCATCCTCGGCCGCCCCAGAGTTTCGTGGTCCTGGTAGTCCAACTCGACTTTCGTGGTCCTGGTAGTACAAATCGAAAATATGACAGAGTACTGGTGGTCCTGGTAGTCCAACTCGAAAATATGTGAAAATATGACAGAGTACTGGTGGTCCTGGTAGTCCAACTCACTTGCGTTAGACTACCAGGGGCACCAAAACGAAAATATGACAGAGTACTGGTGGTCCTGGTAGTCCAACTCGAAAATTTGTGAAAATATGACAGAGTACTGGTGGTCCTGGTAGTCCAACTCACTTGCGTTAGACTACCAGGGGCACCAAAACGAAAATATGACAGAGTACAAACAGCACTGAGCCTGTCAGCGCTTACAGCACCCTATCCCGCTCCAGCACTTCTATCTTTTATTTCGTGGTCCTGGTAGTATAGATGATGTGAAAATATGACAGAGTACTGGTGGTCCTGGTAGTCCAACTCACTTGCGTTGGACTACCAGGCGCACCAAAACGAAAATATGACAGAGTACAAACAGCACTGAGCCTGTCAGCGCTTACAGCACCCTATCCCGCTCCGGCACTTCTATCTTTTTTTTCGTGGTCCTGGTAGTATAGATGGCCCGCAAATATGACAGAGTACAAACAGCACTGAGCCTGTCAGCGCTTCCATCACCCTATCCCGCTCCGGCACTTCTATCTTTTTTTTCGTGGTCCTGGTAGTATAGATGGCCCGCAAATATGACAGAGTACAAACAGCACTGAGGCAGCCAGTGCTTCCATCACCCTATCCCGCTCCGGCACTTCTATCTTTTATTTCGTGGTCCTGGTAGTATAGATGGCGCGCAAATATGACAGAGTACTGGTGCCCCTGGTAGTCTAACTCACTTCCAGACCAAAGGGGACCCCCTTTGGTCTGGTACTGAGTTGGACTACCAGGGGCACCAAAATATGGAACGCAAATGTGACAGAGTACTGGTGCCCCTGGTAGTCTAACTTGGACTACCAGGGGCACCAAACGATGGCCCGCAAATGTGACAGAGTACTGGTGCCCCTGGTAGTCTAACTTGGACTACCAGGGGCACCAAACGATGTGACAGAGTACTGGTGCCCCTGGTAGTCTAACTTGGACTACCAGGGGCACCAAACGATGTGACAGAGTACTGGTGCCCCTGGTAGTCTAACTTGGACTACCAGGGGCACCAAACGATGTGACAGAGTACTGGTGCCCCTGGTAGTCTAACTTGGACTACCAGGGGCACCAAACGATGTGACAGAGTACTGGTGCCCCTGGTAGTCTAACTTGGACTACCAGGGGCACCAAACGATGGCCCGCAAATGTGACAGAGTACTGGTGCCCCTGGTAGTCTAACTTGGACTACCAGGGGCACCAAACGAGGGCCCGCAAATATGACAGAGTACAAACAGCACTGAGGCAGCCAGTGCTTCCATCACCCTATCCCGCTACGGGACTTGTAACTTTGATTTCGTGGTCCTGGTAGTATATATGGCCCGCAAATATGACAGAGTACTGGTGCCCCTGGTAGTCTAACTCACTTCCAGACCAAAGGGGACCCCCTTTGGTCTGGTACTGAGTTGGACTACCAGGGGCACCAAAATATGGAACGCAAATATGACAGAGTACAAATAGCACTGAGGCTGCCAGTGCTTCCATCACCCTATCACGTTTTAACACTTTTGTCTATTTTTTTCGTGCTCCTGGTAGTCTTACTGACTACC
>JAVDOI010000204.1:160000-167500 GCA_032191485.1 Leptoclinus maculatus
TGGGGAGTAATGGGAAGATTAGGGACATTTCAGGGACAGCTCCCAGGAGTTCTGGATTGATATTTTAAACTGCCGTATCTTCTCAACCGTTCGATATCCCGCTTTGAAACGTAGATATCTTGGACCAACGCGTAATTGTATGGAATCAATGTTTTAAGACAAATGTTGCCATTTGGGCCACATGAGATTCCAATGTAGTGGGAACACAAAAAAGTGTCATTCCGACTACATTTGTATGGGTTGACCATGTAGGCCAATTGTCCTAAGGGTTAGGTTACTAAATGTAACCCATGACACAAAAAACTCCAAAAAAACTTCAAAGTATTTCAAAGTTTTTAGAGGTTTCATAGGTTACTAACAGTAAGCCTTAGGTTACTAAATGTAACCCATTCCTGTCATTCCGACTACATTTGTATGGGCCGACCATGTAGGCCAGGAATCCCAACCCGTATGGCAGTAATGGTCCCGGGTTTAAATGCCTTTCGGGTTATTTTGTGTCATTCGGGTTGGGATTTTCGGCCTACATGGATAGCCCATTGAAATGTAGTTGAAATGGCCGTTTTTGAGTTGTAACTTATCCTTACAATTCAAAGTGTCATTCCGACTACATTTGTATGGGCCGACCATGTAGGCCAAGAATCCCAACCCGTATGGCAGTAATGGTCCCGGGTTTCAATGCCTTTCGGGTTATTTTGTGTCATTTGGGTTGGGATTTTTGGCCTACATGGATAGCCCATTGAAATGTAGTTGAAATGGCCGTTTTGAGTTTAACTTATCCTTACAATTCAAAAAGTGTCATTCCGACTACATTTATATGGGCCAACCATGTAGGCCAATTGTCCTAAAGGGCATTTGGGAAACTGTCCCTTAGATGGCACTTTTCGGCCCTAAAGTCCCGGGCGTTAAGGGACCTAAACTGCCATTTGGGGGGGAGTTATGGGACAAATACTGCCATTTGGTGGGGAGTAATGGGAAGATTAGGGACATTTCAGGGACAGCTCCCAGGAGTTCTGGATTGATATTTTAAACTGCCGTATCTTCTCAACCGTTCGATATCCCGCTTTGAAACGTAGATATCTTGGACCAACGCGTAATTGTATGGAATCAATGTTTTAAGACAAATGTTGCCATTTGGGCCACATGAGATTCCAATGTAGTGGGAACACAAAAAAGTGTCATTCCGACTACATTTGTATGGGTTGACCATGTAGGCCAATTGTCCTAAGGGTTAGGTTACTAAATGTAACCCATGACACAAAAAACTCCAAAAAAACTTCAAAGTATTTCAAAGTTTTTAGAGGTTTCATAGGTTACTAACAGTAAGCCTTAGGTTACTAAATGTAACCCATTCCTGTCATTCCGACTACATTTGTATGGGCCGACCATGTAGGCCAGGAATCCCAACCCGTATGGCAGTAATGGTCCCGGGTTTAAATGCCTTTCGGGTTATTTTGTGTCATTCGGGTTGGGATTTTCGGCCTACATGGATAGCCCATTGAAATGTAGTTGAAATGGCCGTTTTGAGTTTAACTTATCCTTACAATTCAAAGAGTGTCATTCCGACTACATTTGTATGGGCCTACCATGTAGTCCAATTGTCCTAAGGGTTAGGTTACTAAACGTAACCCTTAACACAAAAAACTCCAAAGTATTTCGAAGTTTTTTTTGCACCCCTGGTACTCTAAATGACTTCCAGGACGATGGGGGAAGTCAGGCAACTGCTCTAGACCGCGCCAGGGCCTCGAAATGGGCCAGAACTCCAAAAACACAAAAAAACACAAAAAAAACTTCAAAGTATTTCGAATTTTTTTTTGCACCCCTGGTACTCTAAATGACTTCCAGGACGATGGGGGGAGTCAGTAGACTGCTCTGGACCGTACCACAGCCTCGAAATCGGCCTGCACTCCAAAAACACAGCCTGGAGTAAAATACTTTGAAAAATACAGTATCCCATCCTTACGATTCAAAAAGTGTCATTCTGACTACATTTGTATGGGCCGACCATGTAGGCCAGGAATCCCATCCCGTATGGCAGTAATGGTCCCTGGTTCCAAATGCCTTTCGGGTTATTTTGTGTCATTTGGGTTGGGATTTTTGGCCTACATGGATAGCCCATTGAAATGTAGTTGAAATGGCCGTTTTGAGTTTAACTTATCCTTACAATTCAAAGAGTGTCATTCCGACTACATTTGTATGGGCCGACCATGTAGGCCAGGAATCCCATCCCGTATGGCAGTAATGGTCCCTGGTTCCAAATGCCATTCGGGTTATTTTGTGTCATTTGGGTTGGGATTTTTGGCCTACATGGATAGCCCATTGAAATGTAGTTGAAATGGCCGTTTTGAGTTTAACTTATCCTTACAATTCAAAGAGTGTCATTCCGACTACATTTATATGGGCCAACCATGTAGGCCAATTGTCCTAAAGGGCATTTGGGAAACTGTCCCTTAGATGGCACTTTTCGGCCCTAAAGTCCCGGGCGTTAAGGGACCTAAACTGCCATTTGGGGGGGAGTTATGGGACAAATACTGCCATTTGGTGGGGAGTAATGGGAAGATTAGGGACATTTCAGGGACAGCTCCCAGGAGTTCTGGATTGATATTTTAAACTGCCGTATCTTCTCAACCGTTCGATATCCCGCTTTGAAACGTAGATATCTTGGACCAACGCGTAATTGTATGGAATCAATGTTTTGGGACAAATGTTGCCATTTGGGCCACATGAGATTCCAATGTAGTGGGAACACAAAAAAGTGTCATTTCGACTACATTTGTATGGGCCTACCATGTAGGCCAATTGTCCTAAGGGTTAGGTTACTAAATGTAACCCATTTGTGTCATTTCGACTACATTTGTATGGGCCAACCATGTAGGCCAGGAATCCCAACCCGTATGGCAGTAATGGTCCCTGGTTCCAAATGTCTTTCGGGTTATTTTGTGTCATTCGGGTTGGGATTTTTGGCCTACATGGGAGCCCTGTCAAATGTAGGCCAAATGGCAGTTTTTGAGTTGTTAGGGAAATGGCAGCTTCAACTTTGTTTGACGTATAATCCCATAGAACACAAGGTTCAATGAGGCTGAGATTTTCACAGTAATTCAAGCTTTGCCCAACGATCAATTGTTATGAAAATCAATGGGAAATTCCTTACACTTTTACTATGGCATTTTGACTATGTTTGACCAATTATCCCATAGAAAACAAGGTTCAATGAGGCTGAGATTTCCACAGTAATTCAACCTCTGCCCAACGATTAATTGTCAGGAAATTCAATGGGAAATTCTTTACACTTTTTCCATAGTAATGTATGGCATTTTGACTTTGTTTGACCAATTATCCCATAGAAAACAAAGTTCAATGAGGCTGAAATTCTCACAGTAATTCAACCTTTTCCCAACGATTGATTGTTATGAAAATCAATGGGAAATTCCTTACACTTTTACTATAGTAATGTATGGCATTTTGACTTTGTTTGACCAATTATCCCATAGAAAACAAGGTTCAATGAAGCTGAGATTTTCACAGTAATTCAACCTTTGCCCAACAATACATTTTTATGAAAATCAATGGGAAATTCCTTACACTTTTTCCATAGTAATGTATGTCATTTTGACTTTGTTTGACCTATTTACCCATAGAAAACAAGGTTCAATGAGGCTGAAATTCTCACAGTAATTCAAGCTTTGCCCAACGATCAATTGTTATGAAAATCAATGGGAAATTCCTTACACTTTTACTATGGCATTTTGACTATGTTTGACCAATTATCCCATAGAAAACAAGGTTCAATGAAGCTGAGATTTTCACAGTAATTCAACCTTTGCCCAACAATACATTTTTATGAAAATCAATGGGAAATTCCTTACACTTTTACTATAGTAATGTATGGCATTTTGACTTTGTTTGACCAATTATTCCATAGAAAACAAGGTTCAATGAAGCTGAGATTTTCACAGTAATTCAACCTTTGCCCAACAATTCATTTTTATGAAAATCAATGGGAAATTCGTTAAACTTTTTCCAAAGTAATGTATGGCATTTCGACTATGTTTGACCTATTATCCCATAGAAAACAAGGTTCAATGAGGTTGAGATTTTCACAGTAATTCAACCTTTGCCCAACAATACATTTTTATGAAAATCAATGGGAAATTCGTTAAACTTTTTCCATAGTAATGTATGGCATTTTGACTTTGTTTGACCTATTTACCCATAGAAAACAAGGTTCAATGATGCTGACATTTTAACAGTAATTCGACCTTTGCCCAATGATTGATTGTTATAAAAATCAATGGGAAATTCCTTACACTTTTACTATAGTAATGTATGGCATTTTGACTTTGTTTGACCAATTATCCCATAGAAAACAAGGTTCAATGAAGCTGAGATTTTCACAGTAATTCAAGCTTTCTCCAACGATAAATTTTTATGAAAATCAATGGGAAATTCCTTACACTTTTTCCATAGTAATGTATGGCATTTCGACTATGTTTGACCTATTATCCCATAGAAAACAAGGTTCAATGAAGCTGAGATTTTCACAGTAATTCAACCTTTGCCCAACGATCAATTGTTATGAAAATCAATGGGAAATTCCTTACACTTTTACTATGGCATTTTGACTTTGTTTGACTTATTATCCCATAGAAAACAAGGTTCAATGATGCTGACATTTTAACAGTAATTCAAGCGTTGCCCAACGATCAATTGTTATGAAAATCAATGGGAAATTCCTTACACTTTTACTATAGTAATGTATGGCATTTCGACTATGTTTGACCTATTTACCCATAGAAAACAAGGGTCAATGAGGCTGAAATTCTCACAGTAATTCAAGCTTTGCCCAACAATCAATTGTTATGAAAATCAATGGGAAATTCGTTAAACTTTTTCCAAAGTAATGTATGGCATTTCGACTATGTTTGACCTATTATCCCATAGAAAACAAGGTTCAATGAGGTTGAGATTTTCACAGTATTTCAATCTTTGCCCATAGATTACATGGTGTGAATATCAATGGGAAATTCACTGTTTTTTGTGAATGTCTCCAGTCTTTTAATTCATTAAAAATACTTTAAAGGCAAATAAAGGGATGCATTCTTTTTGTCAATGAAGAGGGGGTTGTGGAGATGAAATGGCTGAAATTTAGAGTTCGTAGGTCCAAGTAAAGGTGCCCAAAACCAGGCGTTTAGGTCAAAGGTCAAAAGGTCGTAATTGGTGCATTATGTAAAAATGGCCATAGAGTCTGAGAAAAAGGTTGAAACTGCCTGAATTTTGCACCACACCTTCCCCCTTATGTGTAGAGTACATATGTCCAAGTTAAAGTGCCCGAAAACAGCAACAAATGTGTAAATTGGGCCTAAAGTATGTTAAAGGGCCGGTACATTTGACCTATGTACAAACGGTCATAGAATCTGAGACAAAGGTTGAAACTGCCTGCATTTTGCAACACACATTCTCCCTGATACCTTGATTCATGCTGAGAAGTAAGAAGTCTGTAGACCCTAGGGAAAGCTATCTCCTGTTAGCAACATGCTAACAAGATCAATCCAATTCATGCTAGTAGAGCTTCCTCTGGTGTCCACCATATATCATTTCCATCAACATCTGTCTTGTAGAAATGGTTTTATGGCACCCAACAGAAACAGACACATGTGGACGTAATTTACAGTCTTTTAATTAATTAAAAATACTTTAAAGCAAAATAGAGGAATTCTTTCTTTTTGTCAATGAAGAGAGGGTCGTGGAGATGAAATGCCTAAAATTTTGAGTTTGTAGGTCCAAGTTAAGGTGCCCAAAAACAGTAAAAAAGGTCTTAATTGGCTCTAAATCCTCTTAAAGGGCCGGTAAATTTGACCTATGCAAAAATGGCCATAATCTCTTAAATATGGGTCCCAGAAACCACAGATTACGGACACACATTGTGGACTAGGCCTACAATGAGGTCACGTGAACAAAATCCCTCTAAAATGTCTAGAAAAGAAATTTGCCTGTATGAAACTCAGAGAACAGGAGGGTGAACATCTTAGCAAGATGTACACCCTGTCGTGCTGTTAAGTCAGATTGGAGCAATTTTGTTCTAAACATCTGAGAGCTCTGCTTTTTTAATATGTTGTAGCCATGCTACTGCTGTCCATCATATATCATTTTCATCAACATCTGTCATGTAAATCAGGCCTAAATTACCATAAAGAGCAGTCAATTTGACCTATGTAAACGGTCATAGCATCTGAGAAAAAGGTTGAAACTGCCTGGATTTCACAGGACACCTTCCCCCTGATACCTTGATTCAGTCTGGAAAGTAAGAAGTCTGTAGACCCTTGGGAAAGCTATCTCCTGTTAGCAGCATGCTAATGAGATCAATCCAATTCATGCTAGTAGAGTGTCCTTTTTTGTCCAACATATGTGAATTTCATTAAAGAAAGTCGTTTATTAGTGTTTTTACAGGACCCAACAAAAACCCTCTTGACTCTAAACACTGAAACAGGCTTTTTTTTTAAAAGGCCCGTTATCCGAATGGCCCAATTCATCCCAAAACACACTAGGCCCGTTTTCATAACAGTCTTTTCTCTTTATTTTTATACTTTAAATCAAAGTAGAGATTTAAATCCTTTTCCTCTTCAAAGAGGGGCTTGTGACCATTAAATATCTACAATGTGGATCTCGTAGCTGCAAGTTAAGGTCCCCAAAAACAGCAACAAAGGTCTAAATTAAGCTAAATTTAATTCTCTTAAAGGGCCGGTAAATTTGAAACGGCCATAAAATCTGAGAAAAAGGTTGAAACTGCCTGGATTTTACAACACACATTCTCCCTGATACCTTGATTCATCCTGCGAAGTAAGAAGTCTGTAGACCCTAGGGAAAGCTATCTCCTGTTAGCAACATGCTAACAAGATCAATCTAATTCATGCTAGTAGAGCTTCCTCTGGTGTCCACCATATATCATTTCCATCAACATCTGTCTTGTAGAAATGGTTTTATGGCACCCAACAGAAACAGACACATGTGGACGTAATTTACAGTCTTTTAATTAATTAAAAATACTTTAAAGCAAAATAGAGGAATTCTTTCTCATTGACAATGAAGAGAGGGTTGTGTAGATGAAATGCCTAAAATTTGGAGTTCGTAGGTCCAAGTTAAGGTGCCCAAAACCAGGCGTTTAGGTCAAAGGTCAAAAGGTCGTAATTGGTGCATTATGTAAAAATGGCCATAGAGTCTGAGAAAAAGGTTGAAACTGCCTGCATTTTGCAACACACATTCTCCCTGATACCTTGATTCATGCTGAGAAGTAAGAAGTCTGTAGACCCTAGGGAAAGCTATCTCCTGTTAGCAACATGCTAACAAGATCAATCCAATTCATGCTAGTAGACCTTCCTCTGGTGTCCACCATATATCATTTCCATCAACATCTGTCTTGTAGAAATGGTTTTATGGCACCCAACAGAAACAGACACATGTGGACGTAATTTACAGTCTTTTAATTAATTAAAAATACTTTAAAGC
>JAVDOI010000204.1:177500-185000 GCA_032191485.1 Leptoclinus maculatus
AAATGGCCTAAACCGTGATAGGGGAGAAGCGCTGAAGCACTGACTGGCTCAGTGCTTCAGCGCTTCTCCCCTATCACGCTCCAGCACTTCTATCTTTTTTTTCGTGGTCCTGGTAGTACAGATGGCTCGCAAATATGACAGAGTACAAACAGCACTGAGCCTGTCAGCGCTTCATCACCCTATCCCGACCTAAGCTAACTCGGGATAGGGACTAGGCACTGACTGGCTCAGTGCTTCAGCGCTTCTCCCCTATCACGCTCCAGCACTTTTATCTTTTTTTTCGTGGTCCTGGTAGTACAGATGGCTCGCAAATATGACAGAGTACAAACAGCACTGAGCCTGTCAGCGCTTCATCACCCTATCCCGACCTAAGCTAACTCGGGATAGGGACTAGGCACTGACAGGCTCAGTGCTTCCACCCTATCCCGAGCTAAGCTAACTCGTGATAGGGACTAGGCACTGACAGGCTCAGTGCTTCCACCCTATCCCGAGCTAAGCTAACTCGTGATAGGGACTAGGCACTGACAGGCTCAGTGCTTCCACCCTATCCCGCTGCACCTGTTAACTGCTGATAGGGAGGAGGCACTGACAGGTGCAGCGCTTCTCCCCTATCACGCTCCGGCACTTCTATCTTTTATTTCGTGGTCCTGGTAGTACAGATGGCGGTCCTGGTAGTACAGATGGCTCGCAAATATGACAGAGTACAAACAGCGCTGACAGGCTCAGCGCTTCAGCGCTTCTCCCCTATCACGCTCCGGCACTTCTATCTTTTATTTCGTGGTCCTGGTAGTACAGATGGCGGTCCTGGTAGTACAGATGGCTCGCAAATATGGCAGAGTACAAACAGCACTGAGGCTTCCAGTGCTTCCACCCTATCCCGCTGCACCTGTTAGCTGCGGATAGGGAGGAGGCACTCAGGCGCTCAGTGCCTCCTCCCTAGCCCGAGATAAGATAGCTCTACTTTATGGAGAAAAGAACTCACCGGGAAAATTCAGGACCACCTCCCCGTGATAAGTGTGCAGTCCCGGGATAAAATACCTCCGGGAAGTACCGGTAAAAATTTACAACACCTCGCAAAAATCACATTAAATTCACTAAAAATGGGCAAAATGGTTAAAATGAAGGAAAGAACCATACCGGGAAATTCAACAACACCTCCCCGTGATAAGTGTGCAGTCCCGGGATAAAATACCTCCGGGAAGTACCGGTAAAAATTAAAAACACCTCGCAAAAATCACATTAAATTCACGAAAAATGGGCAAAATGGTTAAAATGAAGGAAATAACCACCCACGTACAACCAGGACCACCTCCCCGTAAACCATGTGCAGTCTTGGGATAAAATACCTCCGGGAAGTACCGGTAATATAGACAAACACCGAGCAAAACACATATTAAAGTGCTCAAAATGGGCAAAATGGGCAAAATTAACAAAAGAACCATACTGGTACACGCAGAAATGATGGCCAGAGGTGTTTAGGCACTTTAAACCCGAACCTGATCCGATCTAGAGGCTCAAAACCCGGTTTAGTGGTCACAGCCAATAGGCTGGAGGAAAATACTTCTACATTACACTTTTGACACATTTTTAGACCGATTTTCACGGGGTCTTTTCCCCAGGGCCATGGAGGCTCTCGGGAGGTATACTGGAGCCGAGTTTGAGAAAAAACAACCGCTTCTTTCACCTCCAAATCGATTTTAAGGCCGTTTTTAGTTGAAAATTCATCCAGGCTGGAGGAAAATACTTCTACATTACACTTTTGACACATTTTTAGACCGATTTTCACGGGGTCTTTTCCCCAGGGCCATGGAGGCTCTCGGGAGGTATACTGGAGCCGAGTTTGAGAAAAAACAACCGCTTAGTTCACCTCCAAATCGATTTTAAGGCCGTTTTTAGTTGAAAATTCATCCAGGCTGGAGGAAAATACTTCTACATTACACTTTTGACCCATTTTTAGACCGATTTTCACGGGGTCTTTTCCCCAGGGCCATGGAGGCTCTCGGGAGGTATACTGGAGCCGAGTTTGAGAAAAAACAACCGCTTAGTTCACCTCCAAATCGATTTTAAGGCCGTTTTTAGTTGAAAATTCATCCAGGCTGCCATACATTTATCTGTCCACCGGAGGGGCATTTGCGGGAGGGAGCAAAAACTTGGAAAAATGATTAAAAGGGTTAAAACGCTTAAAATCAAGAAAACAACTCACCGGGAAAGTCAAGAATAATACCCCCGTAAAGCATGTGCATTATTGGGATAAAATACATCCGGGAAGTACCGGTAAAAATTAAAAACACCGAGCAAAACACATATTAAATTCACCAAAAATCACCAAAATGCTTAAAATGAAGGAAAGAACCATACCGATAAATGCAAGACCACCTACCCGTAAACCATGTCACGTATTGGGATAAAATACCTCCGGGAAGTACCGCTAATAAATTAAAACACCTCGCAAAACACATATTAAAATTGATAAAAATGCTCAAAATGGGCCAAATTCAGAAAAGAACCACCCACGTACAACCAGGACCACCTCCCCGTAAACCATGTGCATTATTGGGATAAAATACCTCCGGGAAGTACCGGTAATAAATTAAAACACCTCGCAAAACACATATTAAAATTGATAAAAATGCTCAAAATGGGCCAAATTAACAAAAGAACCATGCTGGTACACGCAGAAATGATGGCCAGAGGTGATTAGGCACTTTAAACCCGAACCTGATCCGATCTAGAGGCTCAAAACCCGGTTTAGTGGTCACAGCCAATAGGCTGGAGGAAAATACTTCTACATTACACTTTTGACCCATTTTTAGACCGATTTGCACGGGGTCTTTTCCCCAGGGCCATGGAGGCTCTCGGGAGGTATACTGGAGCCGAGTTTGAGAAAAAACAACCGCTTCTTTCACCTCCAAATCGATTTTAAGGCCGTTTTTAGTTGAAAATTCATCCAGGCTGCCATACATTTATCTGTCCACCGGAGGGGCATTTGCGGGAGGGAGCAAAAACTTGGAAAAATGATTAAAAGGGTTAAAACGCTTAAAATGAAGAAAACAACTCACCGGGAAAGTCGAGAATAATACCCCCGTAAAGCATGTGCATTATTGGGATAAAATACCTCCGGGAAGTACCGGTAAAAATTAAAAACACCTCGCAAAACACATATTAAATTCACGAAATTCACGAAAAATCACCAAAATGCTTAAAATAAAGGAAAGAACCATACCGATAAATGCAAGACCACCTACCCGTAAACCATGTCGCGTATTGGGATAAAATACCTCCGGGAAGTACCGCTAATAAATTAAAACACCTCGCAAAACACATATTAAAATTGATAAAAATGGGCAAAATGGGCCAAATTCAGAAAAGAACCACCCACGTACAACCAGGACCACCTCCCCGTAAACCATGTCGCGCATTGGGATAAAATACCTCCGGGAAGTACCGCTAATAAATTAAAACACCTCGCAAAACACATATTAAAATTGATAAAAATGCTCAAAATGGGCCAAATTAACAAAAGAACCATGCTGGTACACGCAGAAATGATGGCCAGAGGTGATTAGGCACTTTAAACCCGAACCTGATCCGATCTAGAGGCTCAAAACCCGGTTTAGGTGCCACAGCCAATAGGCTGGACGAAAATACTTCTACATTACACTTTTGACACATTTTTAGACCGATTTTCACGGGGTCTTTTCCCCAGGGCCATGGAGGCTCTCGGGAGGTATACTGGAGCCGAGTTTGAGAAAAAACAACCGCTTCTTTCACCTCCAAATCGATTTTAAGGCCGTTTTTAGTTGAAAATTCATCCAGGCTGCCATACATTTATCTGTCCACCGGAGGGGCATTTGCGGGACGGAGCAAAAACTTGGAAAAATGATTAAAAGGGTTAAAACGCTTAAAATGAAGAAAACAACTCACCGGGAAAGTCGAGAATAATACCCCCGTAAAGCATGTGCATTATTGGGATAAAATACATCCGGGAAGTACCGGTAAAAATTAAAAACACCGAGCAAAACACATATTAAAATTGATAAAAATGCTCAAAATGGGCCAAATTCAGAAAAGAACCACCCACGTACAACCAGGACCACCTCCCCGTAAAGCATGTGCATTATTGGGATAAAATACCTCCGGGAAGTACCGGTAATAAATTAAAACACCTCGCAAAACACATATTAAAATTGATAAAAATGGGCAAAATGGGCCAAATTCAGAAAAGAACCACCCACGTACAACCAGGACCACCTCCCCGTAAACCATGTCACGTATTGGGATAAAATACCTCCGGGAAGTACCGGTAATATACACAAACACCGAGCAAAACACATATTAAAGTGCTCAAAATGGGCAAAATGGGCAAAATGGTCAAAAGAACCATGCTGGTACACGCAGAAATGATGGCCAGAGGTGATTAGTCACTTTAAACCCCAACCTGATCCGATCTAGAGCCTCAAAACCCGGTTTAGGTGCCACAGCCAATAGGCTGGACGAAAATACTTCTACATTACACTTTTGACCCATTTTTAGACCGATTTGCACGGGGTCTTTTCCCCAGGGCCGTGGAGGCTCTCGGGAGGTATACTGGAGCCGAGTTTGAGAAAAAACAACCGCTTCTTTCACCTCCAAATCGATTTTAAGGCCGTTTTTAGTTGAAAATTCATCCAGGCTGCCATACATTTATCTGTCCACCGGAGGGGCATTTGCGGGAGGGAGCAAAAACTTGGAAAAATGATTAAAAGGGTTAAAACGCTTAAAATGAAGAAAACAACTCACCAGGAAAGTCAAGAATAATACCCCCGTAAACCATGTGCAGTCCCGGGGGAAAATACCTCCGGGAAGTACCGGTAAAAATTAACAACACCTCGCTAAACACATATTAAATTCACCAAAAATCACCAAAATGCTTAAAATGAAGGAAAGAACCATACCGATAAATGCAAGACCACCTACCCGTAAACCATGTCGCGTATTGGGATAAAATACCTCCGGGAAGTACCGCTAATAAATTAAAACACCTCGCTAAACACATATTAAATGCACCAAACAGGTCAAAATTCACAAAAGAACCACCCACGGACAACCAGGAACACCTACCCGGGAAACGAGTGCAGTCCCAGGCGAAAATTCATCCGGGAAGTATCGATGCACCTTAAATACACCTCACAAACACAACATTTTAATCAACAAAAGTGGCCAAAATGGTTAAAATTAATAAAAGAACCATACAGGAATATTCAGGACCACCTCCCCGTGATGCATGTGCAGTGGCTGGATAAAATTCATCCGGGAAGTACCGGTAAAAAATTACAACACCTCGCAAAAAACACATTAAATTCACTAAAAATGGGCAAAATGGTTAAAATGAAGAAAATAACCCCCCACCTACACTCAGGGACACCTACCCGGGAAACGAGTGCAGTCCCAGGCTAAAAGTCATCCGGGAAGTATCGATGCACCTCACAAACACCTGGAAAGCTCAATATTAGAAGTACCAAAAAATGACCCAAATCACCAAAGTCACTTTAATTACCCACAAAACAGGTACTTTCCCCGGGTAAACTACCTCCACAACCACCCCCTGGACCTCCCAGCACCTCCCAGCACCTTCCAGCACCCTAACTGGGGTCAGAATTAAGAAAATCAGCCTCCCTCCACACTCCGAGACAAGCCAACACTTGAACATACACTTACCCGGACACCCCCCACCCCAACCCCGCAGAAACACCTCCGCAACATGCCCCTGGGACCCCGTGCTCCAGGGGGTCCCGTGCCCCCACTCTTAAGCCCCCTCCCTGGGTTAAAACCCATCCTCGGCCGCCCCAGAGTTTCGTGGTCCTGGTAGTCCAACTCGACTTTCGTGGTCCTGGTAGTATAAATCGAAAATATGACAGAGTACTGGTGGTCCTGGTAGTCCAACTCGAAAATATGTGAAAATATGACAGAGTACTGGTGGTCCTGGTAGTCCAACTCACTTGCGTTAGACTACCAGGGGCACCAAAACGAAAATATGACAGAGTACTGGTGGTCCTGGTAGTCCAACTCGAAAATTTGTGAAAATATGACAGAGTACTGGTGGTCCTGGTAGTCCAACTCACTTGCGTTGGACTACCAGGGGCACCAAAACGAAAATATGACAGAGTACAAACAGCACTGAGCCTGTCAGCGCTTACAGCACCCTATCCCGCTCCAGCACTTCTATCTTTTATTTCGTGGTCCTGGTAGTATAGATGATGTGAAAATATGACAGAGTACTGGTGGTCCTGGTAGTCCAACTCACTTGCGTTGGACTACCAGGCGCACCAAAACGAAAATATGACAGAGTACAAACAGCACTGAGCCTGTCAGCGCTTACAGCACCCTATCCCGCTCCGGCACTTCTATCTTTTTTTTCGTGGTCCTGGTAGTATAGATGGCCCGCAAATATGACAGAGTACAAACAGCACTGAGCCTGTCAGCGCTTCCATCACCCTATCCCGCTCCGGCACTTCTATCTTTTTTTTCGTGGTCCTGGTAGTATAGATGGCCCGCAAATATGACAGAGTACAAACAGCACTGAGGCAGCCAGTGCTTCCATCACCCTATCCCGCTCCGGCACTTCTATCTTTTATTTCGTGGTCCTGGTAGTATAGATGGCGCGCAAATATGACAGAGTACTGGTGCCCCTGGTAGTCTAACTCACTTGGACTACCAGGGGCACCAAACGATGGCCCGCAAATGTGACAGAGTACTGGTGCCCCTGGTAGTCTAACTTGGACTACCAGGGGCACCAAACGATGGCCCGCAAATGTGACAGAGTACTGGTGCCCCTGGTAGTCTAACTCACTTCCAGACCAAAGGGGACCCCCTTTGGTCTGGTACTGAGTTGGACTACCAGGGGCACCAAAATATGGAACGCAAATGTGACA
Organism: Leptoclinus maculatus; assembly: GCA_032191485.1. Taxonomy (NCBI): domain Eukaryota; kingdom Metazoa; phylum Chordata; class Actinopteri; order Perciformes; family Stichaeidae; genus Leptoclinus; species Leptoclinus maculatus. Next base: position 184,412 of record JAVDOI010000204.1, read on the forward strand.
GAGTACTGGTGCCCCTGGTAGTCTAACTTGGACTACCAGGGGCACCAAACGATGGCCCGCAAATGTGACAGAGTACTGGTGCCCCTGGTAGTCTAACTTGGACTACCAGGGGCACCAAACGATGTGACAGAGTACTGGTGCCCCTGGTAGTCTAACTTGGACTACCAGGGGCACCAAACGATGTGACAGAGTACTGGTGCCCCTGGTAGTCTAACTTGGACTACCAGGGGCACCAAACGATGTGACAGAGTACTGGTGCCCCTGGTAGTCTAACTTGGACTACCAGGGGCACCAAACGATGTGACAGAGTACTGGTGCCCCTGGTAGTCTAACTTGGACTACCAGGGGCACCAAACGATGTGACAGAGTACTGGTGCCCCTGGTAGTCTAACTTGGACTACCAGGGGCACCAAACGATGTGACAGAGTACTGGTGCCCCTGGTAGTCTAACTTGGACTACCAGGGGCACCAAACGATGGCCCGCAAATGTGACAGAGTACTGGTGCCCCTGGTAGTCTAACTTGGACTACCAGGGGCACCAAACGAGGGCCCGCAAATATGACAGAGTACAAACAGCACTGAGGCAGCC
>JAVDOI010000204.1:197500-202500 GCA_032191485.1 Leptoclinus maculatus
AGGACCACCTCCCCGTAAACCATGTGCAGTCTTGGGATAAAATACCTCCGGGAAGTACCGGTAATATAGACAAACACCGAGCAAAACACATATTAAAGTGCTCAAAATGGGCAAAATGGGCAAAATTAACAAAAGAACCATACTGGTACACGCAGAAATGATGGCCAGAGGTGTTTAGGCACTTTAAACCCGAACCTGATCCGATCTAGAGGCTCAAAACCCGGTTTAGTGGTCACAGCCAATAGGCTGGAGGAAAATACTTCTACATTACACTTTTGACACATTTTTAGACCGATTTTCACGGGGTCTTTTCCCCAGGGCCATGGAGGCTCTCGGGAGGTATACTGGAGCCGAGTTTGAGAAAAAACAACCGCTTCTTTCACCTCCAAATCGATTTTAAGGCCGTTTTTAGTTGAAAATTCATCCAGGCTGGAGGAAAATACTTCTACATTACACTTTTGACCCATTTTTAGACCGATTTTCACGGGGTCTTTTCCCCAGGGCCATGGAGGCTCTCGGGAGGTATACTGGAGCCGAGTTTGAGAAAAAACAACCGCTTAGTTCACCTCCAAATCGATTTTAAGGCCGTTTTTAGTTGAAAATTCATCCAGGCTGCCATACATTTATCTGTCCACCGGAGGGGCATTTGCGGGAGGGAGCAAAAACTTGGAAAAATGATTAAAAGGGTTAAAACGCTTCAAATCAAGAAAACAACTCACCGGGAAAGTCAAGAATAATACCCCCGTAAAGCATGTGCATTATTGGGATAAAATACCTCCGGGAAGTACCGGTAAAAATTAAAAACACCGAGCAAAACACATATTAAATTCACCAAAAATCACCAAAATGCTTAAAATGAAGGAAAGAACCATACCGATAAATGCAAGACCACCTACCCGTAAACCATGTCACGTATTGGGATAAAATACCTCCGGGAAGTACCGCTAATAAATTAAAACACCTCGCAAAACACATATTAAAATTGATAAAAATGCTCAAAATGGGCCAAATTAACAAAAGAACCATGCTGGTACACGCAGAAATGATGGCCAGAGGTGATTAGGCACTTTAAACCCGAACCTGATCCGATCTAGAGGCTCAAAACCCGGTTTAGGTGCCACAGCCAATAGGCTGGACGAAAATACTTCTACATTACACTTTTGACACATTTTTAGACCGATTTTCACGGGGTCTTTTCCCCAGGGCCATGGAGGCTCTCGGGAGGTATACTGGAGCCGAGTTTGAGAAAAAACAACCGCTTCTTTCACCTCCAAATCGATTTTAAGGCCGTTTTTAGTTGAAAATTCATCCAGGCTGCCATACATTTATCTGTCCACCGGAGGGGCATTTGCGGGAGGGAGCAAAAACTTGGAAAAATGATTAAAAGGGTTAAAACGCTTAAAATGAAGAAAACAACTCACCGGGAAAGTCGAGAATAATACCCCCGTAAAGCATGTGCATTATTGGGATAAAATACATCCGGGAAGTACCGGTAAAAATTAAAAACACCGAGCAAAACACATATTAAAATTGATAAAAATGCTCAAAATGGGCCAAATTCAGAAAAGAACCACCCACGTACAACCAGGACCACCTCCCCGTAAAGCATGTGCATTATTGGGATAAAATACCTCCGGGAAGTACCGGTAATAAATTAAAACACCTCGCAAAACACATATTAAAATTGATAAAAATGGGCAAAATGGGCCAAATTCAGAAAAGAACCACCCACGTACAACCAGGACCACCTCCCCGTAAACCATGTCACGTATTGGGATAAAATACCTCCGGGAAGTACCGGTAATATACACAAACACCGAGCAAAACACATATTAAAGTGCTCAAAATGGGCAAAATGGGCAAAATGGTCAAAAGAACCATGCTGGTACACGCAGAAATGATGGCCAGAGGTGATTAGTCACTTTAAACCCCAACCTGATCCGATCTAGAGCCTCAAAACCCGGTTTAGGTGCCACAGCCAATAGGCTGGACGAAAATACTTCTACATTACACTTTTGACCCATTTTTAGACCGATTTGCACGGGGTCTTTTCCCCAGGGCCGTGGAGGCTCTCGGGAGGTATACTGGAGCCGAGTTTGAGAAAAAACAACCGCTTCTTTCACCTCCAAATCGATTTTAAGGCCGTTTTTAGTTGAACATTCATCCAGGCTGCCATACATTTATCTGTCCACCGGAGGGGCATTTGCGGGAGGGAGCAAAAACTTGGAAAAATGATTAAAAGGGTTAAAACGCTTAAAATGAAGAAAACAACTCACCAGGAAAGTCAAGAATAATACCCCCGTAAACCATGTGCAGTCCCGGGGGAAAATACCTCCGGGAAGTACCGGTAAAAATTAACAACACCTCGCTAAACACATATTAAATTCACCAAAAATCACCAAAATGCTTAAAATGAAGGAAAGAACCATACCGATAAATGCAAGACCACCTACCCGTAAACCATGTCGCGTATTGGGATAAAATACCTCCGGGAAGTACCGCTAATAAATTAAAACACCTCGCTAAACACATATTAAATGCACCAAACAGGTCAAAATTCACAAAAGAACCACCCACGGACAACCAGGAACACCTACCCGGGAAACGAGTGCAGTCCCAGGCGAAAATTCATCCGGGAAGTATCGATGCACCTTAAATACACCTCACAAACACAACATTTTAATCAACAAAAGTGGCCAAAATGGTTAAAATTAATAAAAGAACCATACAGGAATATTCAGGACCACCTCCCCGTGATGCATGTGCAGTGGCTGGATAAAATTCATCCGGGAAGTACCGGTAAAAAATTACAACACCTCGCAAAAAACACATTAAATTCACTAAAAATGGGCAAAATGGTTAAAATGAAGAAAATAACCCCCCACCTACACTCAGGGACACCTACCCGGGAAACGAGTGCAGTCCCAGGCTAAAAGTCATCCGGGAAGTATCGATGCACCTCACAAACACCTGGAAAGCTCAATATTAGAAGTACCAAAAAATGACCCAAATCACCAAAGTCACTTTAATTACCCACAAAACAGGTACTTTCCCCGGGTAAACTACCTCCACAACCACCCCCTGGACCTCCCAGCACCTCCCAGCACCTTCCAGCACCCTAACTGGGGTCAGAATTAAGAAAATCAGCCTCCCTCCACACTCCGAGACAAGCCAACACTTGAACATACACTTACCCGGACACCCCCCACCCCAACCCCGCAGAAACACCTCCGCAACATGCCCCTGGGACCCCGTGCTCCAGGGGGTCCCGTGCCCCCACTCTTAAGCCCCCTCCCTGGGTTAAAACCCATCCTCGGCCGCCCCAGAGTTTCGTGGTCCTGGTAGTCCAACTCGACTTTCGTGGTCCTGGTAGTATAAATCGAAAATATGACAGAGTACTGGTGGTCCTGGTAGTCCAACTCGAAAATATGTGAAAATATGACAGAGTACTGGTGGTCCTGGTAGTCCAACTCACTTGCGTTAGACTACCAGGGGCACCAAAACGAAAATATGACAGAGTACTGGTGGTCCTGGTAGTCCAACTCGAAAATTTGTGAAAATATGACAGAGTACTGGTGGTCCTGGTAGTCCAACTCACTTGCGTTGGACTACCAGGGGCACCAAAACGAAAATATGACAGAGTACAAACAGCACTGAGCCTGTCAGCGCTTACAGCACCCTATCCCGCTCCAGCACTTCTATCTTTTATTTCGTGGTCCTGGTAGTATAGATGATGTGAAAATATGACAGAGTACTGGTGGTCCTGGTAGTCCAACTCACTTGCGTTGGACTACCAGGCGCACCAAAACGAAAATATGACAGAGTACAAACAGCACTGAGCCTGTCAGCGCTTACAGCACCCTATCCCGCTCCGGCACTTCTATCTTTTTTTTCGTGGTCCTGGTAGTATAGATGGCCCGCAAATATGACAGAGTACAAACAGCACTGAGCCTGTCAGCGCTTCCATCACCCTATCCCGCTCCGGCACTTCTATCTTTTTTTTCGTGGTCCTGGTAGTATAGATGGCCCGCAAATATGACAGAGTACAAACAGCACTGAGGCAGCCAGTGCTTCCATCACCCTATCCCGCTCCGGCACTTCTATCTTTTATTTCGTGGTCCTGGTAGTATAGATGGCGCGCAAATATGACAGAGTACTGGTGCCCCTGGTAGTCTAACTCACTTGGACTACCAGGGGCACCAAACGATGGCCCGCAAATGTGACAGAGTACTGGTGCCCCTGGTAGTCTAACTTGGACTACCAGGGGCACCAAACGATGGCCCGCAAATGTGACAGAGTACTGGTGCCCCTGGTAGTCTAACTCACTTCCAGACCAAAGGGGACCCCCTTTGGTCTGGTACTGAGTTGGACTACCAGGGGCACCAAAATATGGAACGCAAATGTGACAGAGTACTGGTGCCCCTGGTAGTCTAACTTGGACTACCAGGGGCACCAAACGATGGCCCGCAAATGTGACAGAGTACTGGTGCCCCTGGTAGTCTAACTTGGACTACCAGGGGCACCAAACGATGTGACAGAGTACTGGTGCCCCTGGTAGTCTAACTTGGACTACCAGGGGCACCAAACGATGTGACAGAGTACTGGTGCCCCTGGTAGTCTAACTTGGACTACCAGGGGCACCAAACGATGTGACAGAGTACTGGTGCCCCTGGTAGTCTAACTTGGACTACCAGGGGCACCAAACGATGTGACAGAGTACTGGTGCCCCTGGTAGTCTAACTTGGACTACCAGGGGCACCAAACGATGTGACAGAGTACTGGTGCCCCTGGTAGTCTAACTTGGACTACCAGGGGCACCAAACGATGTGACAGAGTACTGGTGCCCCTGGTAGTCTAACTTGGACTACCAGGGGCACCAAACGATGGCCCGCAAATGTGACAGAGTACTGGTGCCCCTGGTAGTCTAACTTGGACTACCAGGGGCACCAAACGAGGGCCCGCAAATATGACAGAGTACAAACAGCACTGAGGCAGCCAGT
>JAVDOI010000204.1:215000-220000 GCA_032191485.1 Leptoclinus maculatus
ACCACCTCCCCGTAAACCATGTGCAGTCTTGGGATAAAATACCTCCGGGAAGTACCGGTAATATAGACAAACACCGAGCAAAACACATATTAAAGTGCTCAAAATGGGCAAAATGGGCAAAATTAACAAAAGAACCATACTGGTACACGCAGAAATGATGGCCAGAGGTGTTTAGGCACTTTAAACCCGAACCTGATCCGATCTAGAGGCTCAAAACCCGGTTTAGTGGTCACAGCCAATAGGCTGGAGGAAAATACTTCTACATTACACTTTTGACACATTTTTAGACCGATTTTCACGGGGTCTTTTCCCCAGGGCCATGGAGGCTCTCGGGAGGTATACTGGAGCCGAGTTTGAGAAAAAACAACCGCTTCTTTCACCTCCAAATCGATTTTAAGGCCGTTTTTAGTTGAAAATTCATCCAGGCTGGAGGAAAATACTTCTACATTACACTTTTGACCCATTTTTAGACCGATTTTCACGGGGTCTTTTCCCCAGGGCCATGGAGGCTCTCGGGAGGTATACTGGAGCCGAGTTTGAGAAAAAACAACCGCTTAGTTCACCTCCAAATCGATTTTAAGGCCGTTTTTAGTTGAAAATTCATCCAGGCTGCCATACATTTATCTGTCCACCGGAGGGGCATTTGCGGGAGGGAGCAAAAACTTGGAAAAATGATTAAAAGGGTTAAAACGCTTCAAATCAAGAAAACAACTCACCGGGAAAGTCAAGAATAATACCCCCGTAAAGCATGTGCATTATTGGGATAAAATACCTCCGGGAAGTACCGGTAAAAATTAAAAACACCGAGCAAAACACATATTAAATTCACCAAAAATCACCAAAATGCTTAAAATGAAGGAAAGAACCATACCGATAAATGCAAGACCACCTACCCGTAAACCATGTCACGTATTGGGATAAAATACCTCCGGGAAGTACCGCTAATAAATTAAAACACCTCGCAAAACACATATTAAAATTGATAAAAATGCTCAAAATGGGCCAAATTAACAAAAGAACCATGCTGGTACACGCAGAAATGATGGCCAGAGGTGATTAGGCACTTTAAACCCGAACCTGATCCGATCTAGAGGCTCAAAACCCGGTTTAGGTGCCACAGCCAATAGGCTGGACGAAAATACTTCTACATTACACTTTTGACACATTTTTAGACCGATTTTCACGGGGTCTTTTCCCCAGGGCCATGGAGGCTCTCGGGAGGTATACTGGAGCCGAGTTTGAGAAAAAACAACCGCTTCTTTCACCTCCAAATCGATTTTAAGGCCGTTTTTAGTTGAAAATTCATCCAGGCTGCCATACATTTATCTGTCCACCGGAGGGGCATTTGCGGGAGGGAGCAAAAACTTGGAAAAATGATTAAAAGGGTTAAAACGCTTAAAATGAAGAAAACAACTCACCGGGAAAGTCGAGAATAATACCCCCGTAAAGCATGTGCATTATTGGGATAAAATACATCCGGGAAGTACCGGTAAAAATTAAAAACACCGAGCAAAACACATATTAAAATTGATAAAAATGCTCAAAATGGGCCAAATTCAGAAAAGAACCACCCACGTACAACCAGGACCACCTCCCCGTAAAGCATGTGCATTATTGGGATAAAATACCTCCGGGAAGTACCGGTAATAAATTAAAACACCTCGCAAAACACATATTAAAATTGATAAAAATGGGCAAAATGGGCCAAATTCAGAAAAGAACCACCCACGTACAACCAGGACCACCTCCCCGTAAACCATGTCACGTATTGGGATAAAATACCTCCGGGAAGTACCGGTAATATACACAAACACCGAGCAAAACACATATTAAAGTGCTCAAAATGGGCAAAATGGGCAAAATGGTCAAAAGAACCATGCTGGTACACGCAGAAATGATGGCCAGAGGTGATTAGTCACTTTAAACCCCAACCTGATCCGATCTAGAGCCTCAAAACCCGGTTTAGGTGCCACAGCCAATAGGCTGGACGAAAATACTTCTACATTACACTTTTGACCCATTTTTAGACCGATTTGCACGGGGTCTTTTCCCCAGGGCCGTGGAGGCTCTCGGGAGGTATACTGGAGCCGAGTTTGAGAAAAAACAACCGCTTCTTTCACCTCCAAATCGATTTTAAGGCCGTTTTTAGTTGAACATTCATCCAGGCTGCCATACATTTATCTGTCCACCGGAGGGGCATTTGCGGGAGGGAGCAAAAACTTGGAAAAATGATTAAAAGGGTTAAAACGCTTAAAATGAAGAAAACAACTCACCAGGAAAGTCAAGAATAATACCCCCGTAAACCATGTGCAGTCCCGGGGGAAAATACCTCCGGGAAGTACCGGTAAAAATTAACAACACCTCGCTAAACACATATTAAATTCACCAAAAATCACCAAAATGCTTAAAATGAAGGAAAGAACCATACCGATAAATGCAAGACCACCTACCCGTAAACCATGTCGCGTATTGGGATAAAATACCTCCGGGAAGTACCGCTAATAAATTAAAACACCTCGCTAAACACATATTAAATGCACCAAACAGGTCAAAATTCACAAAAGAACCACCCACGGACAACCAGGAACACCTACCCGGGAAACGAGTGCAGTCCCAGGCGAAAATTCATCCGGGAAGTATCGATGCACCTTAAATACACCTCACAAACACAACATTTTAATCAACAAAAGTGGCCAAAATGGTTAAAATTAATAAAAGAACCATACAGGAATATTCAGGACCACCTCCCCGTGATGCATGTGCAGTGGCTGGATAAAATTCATCCGGGAAGTACCGGTAAAAAATTACAACACCTCGCAAAAAACACATTAAATTCACTAAAAATGGGCAAAATGGTTAAAATGAAGAAAATAACCCCCCACCTACACTCAGGGACACCTACCCGGGAAACGAGTGCAGTCCCAGGCTAAAAGTCATCCGGGAAGTATCGATGCACCTCACAAACACCTGGAAAGCTCAATATTAGAAGTACCAAAAAATGACCCAAATCACCAAAGTCACTTTAATTACCCACAAAACAGGTACTTTCCCCGGGTAAACTACCTCCACAACCACCCCCTGGACCTCCCAGCACCTCCCAGCACCTTCCAGCACCCTAACTGGGGTCAGAATTAAGAAAATCAGCCTCCCTCCACACTCCGAGACAAGCCAACACTTGAACATACACTTACCCGGACACCCCCCACCCCAACCCCGCAGAAACACCTCCGCAACATGCCCCTGGGACCCCGTGCTCCAGGGGGTCCCGTGCCCCCACTCTTAAGCCCCCTCCCTGGGTTAAAACCCATCCTCGGCCGCCCCAGAGTTTCGTGGTCCTGGTAGTCCAACTCGACTTTCGTGGTCCTGGTAGTATAAATCGAAAATATGACAGAGTACTGGTGGTCCTGGTAGTCCAACTCGAAAATATGTGAAAATATGACAGAGTACTGGTGGTCCTGGTAGTCCAACTCACTTGCGTTAGACTACCAGGGGCACCAAAACGAAAATATGACAGAGTACTGGTGGTCCTGGTAGTCCAACTCGAAAATTTGTGAAAATATGACAGAGTACTGGTGGTCCTGGTAGTCCAACTCACTTGCGTTGGACTACCAGGGGCACCAAAACGAAAATATGACAGAGTACAAACAGCACTGAGCCTGTCAGCGCTTACAGCACCCTATCCCGCTCCAGCACTTCTATCTTTTATTTCGTGGTCCTGGTAGTATAGATGATGTGAAAATATGACAGAGTACTGGTGGTCCTGGTAGTCCAACTCACTTGCGTTGGACTACCAGGCGCACCAAAACGAAAATATGACAGAGTACAAACAGCACTGAGCCTGTCAGCGCTTACAGCACCCTATCCCGCTCCGGCACTTCTATCTTTTTTTTCGTGGTCCTGGTAGTATAGATGGCCCGCAAATATGACAGAGTACAAACAGCACTGAGCCTGTCAGCGCTTCCATCACCCTATCCCGCTCCGGCACTTCTATCTTTTTTTTCGTGGTCCTGGTAGTATAGATGGCCCGCAAATATGACAGAGTACAAACAGCACTGAGGCAGCCAGTGCTTCCATCACCCTATCCCGCTCCGGCACTTCTATCTTTTATTTCGTGGTCCTGGTAGTATAGATGGCGCGCAAATATGACAGAGTACTGGTGCCCCTGGTAGTCTAACTCACTTGGACTACCAGGGGCACCAAACGATGGCCCGCAAATGTGACAGAGTACTGGTGCCCCTGGTAGTCTAACTTGGACTACCAGGGGCACCAAACGATGGCCCGCAAATGTGACAGAGTACTGGTGCCCCTGGTAGTCTAACTCACTTCCAGACCAAAGGGGACCCCCTTTGGTCTGGTACTGAGTTGGACTACCAGGGGCACCAAAATATGGAACGCAAATGTGACAGAGTACTGGTGCCCCTGGTAGTCTAACTTGGACTACCAGGGGCACCAAACGATGGCCCGCAAATGTGACAGAGTACTGGTGCCCCTGGTAGTCTAACTTGGACTACCAGGGGCACCAAACGATGTGACAGAGTACTGGTGCCCCTGGTAGTCTAACTTGGACTACCAGGGGCACCAAACGATGTGACAGAGTACTGGTGCCCCTGGTAGTCTAACTTGGACTACCAGGGGCACCAAACGATGTGACAGAGTACTGGTGCCCCTGGTAGTCTAACTTGGACTACCAGGGGCACCAAACGATGTGACAGAGTACTGGTGCCCCTGGTAGTCTAACTTGGACTACCAGGGGCACCAAACGATGTGACAGAGTACTGGTGCCCCTGGTAGTCTAACTTGGACTACCAGGGGCACCAAACGATGTGACAGAGTACTGGTGCCCCTGGTAGTCTAACTTGGACTACCAGGGGCACCAAACGATGGCCCGCAAATGTGACAGAGTACTGGTGCCCCTGGTAGTCTAACTTGGACTACCAGGGGCACCAAACGAGGGCCCGCAAATATGACAGAGTACAAACAGCACTGAGGCAGCCAGTGCT
>JAVDOI010000205.1:0-120000 GCA_032191485.1 Leptoclinus maculatus
GGTAGGGTTAGGGGTTAGGGTTAGGGTTAGGGTTAGGGTTAGGGTTAGGGTTAGGGTTAGGGTTAGGGTTAGGGTTAGGGTTAGGGTTAGGGTTAGGGTTAGGGGTTAGGGTTAGGGTTAGGGTAGGGTTTAGGGTTAGGGTTAGGGTTAGGGGTTAGGGGATAGGGTTAGGGTTAGGGTTAGGGTTAGGGTTAGGGTTAGGGTTAGGGTTAGGGTTAGGGTTAGGGTTAGGGTTAGGGTTAGGGTTAGGGTTAGGGTTAGGGGTTAGGGTTAGGGGTTAGGGTTAGGGTTAGGGTTAGGTAGGGTTAGGGTTAGGGTTAGGGTTAGGTTAGGGTTAGGGTTAGGGTTAGGGTTAGGGGTTAGGGTTAGGGTTAGGGTTAGGGTTAGGGTTAGGGTTAGGGTTAGGGTTAGGTTAGGGTTAGGGGTTAGTGGTTAGGGTTAGGGTTAGGGTTAGGGTTAGGGTTAGGGGTTAGGGTTAGGGTTAGGGTTAGGGTTAGGGTTAGGGTTAGGGTTAGGGTTAGGGTAGGGTTCGGGTTAGGGTTAGGGGTTAGGGTTAGGGATAGGGTAGAGGGTTACGGGTTAGGGTAGGGTTAGGTTAAGGTTAGGGTTAGGGTTAGGGTTAGGGTTATCGGGTTACGGGTTAGGGTTAGGGTTACGGGTTAGGTTAAGGGTTGGGTTAGGGTTAGGGTACGGGTAACGGTTAGGGATTAGGGATTAGGGATTAGGGTTACGGGAAACGGGTTACGGGTTAGTGTACGTGAAAGGTTAACGGGTTACTGGTTACAGTGAACGTGTAACGGTTACGGGTATCGGGAACGGGTACGTATAGGGACTGTAACGTTAACTGGTAACTTGAACTGTAACGTGTAACTTTAACGTTGAACTGTAACTTGTAACTTTACGGTAACGGTTACTGAACTTAACTGTAACGTTAACTGTAACTGTGAACTGGAACGTGTAACTTGAACGTGGAACTTTTACTGGTTAACTTTAACTTTAACTTTGAACTTTAACTTTAACTTTAACGTTAACTTGAACTTGAACTGTAACTGTAACTTGTAACGTAACTTGAACGGTTAACTTGAACTTGTAACTTAACTTTAACTTGTAACTTTAACGTTAACTGTTAACTTTAGACTTTAACTTTAACGGTAACTGTTAACTTTAACTTTAACTTTAACTTTAACTTTAACTTTAACTTTAACTTTAACTTTAACTTTTAACTTTAACTTTAACTTGTAACTTTAACTTTAACTTTAACTTTAACTTTAACTTAACTTTAACTTTAACTTAACGTGTAACTTAACGTTAACTTTAACTTTGAACTTTAACTGTTAACTTTAACTGTTAACTTTAACGTTTAACTTGAACTTGAACGTTAACGTGTAACGTTAACTTTATAACTTTGAACGTTTAACTTTAACTTTAACTGTAACTTACTTGAACTTTAACTTTAACTTTAACTTTGAACTTAACTTGTAACTTGAACTTTAACTTGAACTTTAACTTTTAACGTTAACTTTAACTTTAACGTGTAACTTTAACTTTAACTTTTAACTTTAACTGTAACTTTAACTTTAACTTTAACTTTAACGTTAACTTTAACTTTAACTTTAACTTTAACTTTAACTGTTAACTTTAACGTAACTTTTACTGTTTAACTTTTTAACTGTACTTAACGGGTACTTAACTTTAACTTGAACTTTAACTTTAACTTTAACTTTAACTTTAACTTTAACTTTAACTGTAACTTTAACGACTTTAACGTTAACTTTAACTTTAACGTTGAACTTTAACTGAACTTTAACTTGAACTTTAACTTTAACTTTAACTTTAACTGTTACTGGAACTTGAACTTTAACTTGAACTTTAACTGTTAACTTTAACTTTAACTTTAACTTTAACTTTAACTTGAACTTTAACTTTACTTTAACTTTAACTTTAACTTTAACTTTAACTTGTTAACGTTACTGTAACTTTAACTTTAACTGTAACTTAACTGTGAACTTGGAACTTGAACTTTACTTTAACGTTAACTTTAACTTGAACTTTGAACTTTAACTTAACTGTAACTTTAACTTTACTTTACTTTAACTTGAACTTTAACGTTAACTTTAACTTAACGTTAACTTTAACTGTTAACTTTAACTTTAACGTTAACTTGAACTTGAACTTTAACTTGTAACTGTTAACTTTAACTTTAACTTTAACTTGAACTTTAACTTGTAACGTTAACTTTAACTTTAACTTTAACTTTAACTGTTAAACTGTAACTTTAACTTTTAACTGTTAACTTTAACTTTAACTTGAGACTTTAACTTTAACTTTAACTTGAACTTAACGTTTAACTTGTAACTTGTAACTTGAACTTTAACTTTAACTTTAACGTTTAACTTTAACTTTAACTGTAACTTTAACTTTAACTTTAACTTTAACTGTAACTTTAACTTTAACTTTAACTTGTAACTTTAACTTGTAACTTTAAGCTTTGAACTTAACTTTAACTTTAACTTGTACTTTAACTGTAACTTAACTTTAACGTTAACTTTAACTTTAACTGTAACTGTTAACTTTAGACTTTAACTTTAACTTTAACTGTTAACTGTTAACTTTAACGTGAACTTGAACGTTAACTTGTAACTTTAACTGTTAACTTGAACTTTACTTTAACTTTAACTTTAACTTTAACGTTAACTTTAACTTGTAACTGTAACGTTAACTTTAACTTTACGTTAACTTTAACTTTACTTTAACTTTACTTTAACTTTAACTTTAACTTTAACTTTAACTTTAACTGTTAACTTTAACTTTAACTTTAACTTTAACTTTAACTTAACTTTAACTTTAACTTTAACGTTAACGTTAACTTTAACTTGTAACTTTAACTTTAACTTTAACTTTAACGTTAACTGTAACTTTAACTTTAACTTTACTTTAACTTTGAACTTTAACTTGTTTACTTTAACTGTTAACTTGTAACTGTGAACGTTAACTTTAACTGTAACTTGTTAACTTTAACTGTGAACTTTAACTGTAACTTTGTAACTTTAACTTTAACTTTAACTTAACTTTAACTTTAACTGTAACTTTAACTTTAACTTACTTGAACTTTAACTTTAACTTAACGTTAACTTTAACGTTAACTTGAACTTTAACTTTAACTTAACTTGTAACTTTAACTTGTAACTGTAACTTTAACTTTAACTTTAACTTTAACTTTACTGGAACTTTAACTTTAACTTTAACTGAACTTTAACTTTAACTTTACTGTAACTTTAACGTTAACGTTAAACTTTAACTTTAACTGTAACTTTAACTTTAACTGGTAACTTTAACTTTAACTTTAACTTGAACTTTAACTGTTAACTTAACTTTAACTTTAACTGTTAACTTTAACGTTAACTGTAACTTTAACTTTAACTTTAACTTAACTTTAACGTTAACTGTAACTTTAACTTTACTTTAACTGTAACTTTAAACTTTAACTTTAACTTGAACTGGAACTTTAACTTTAACTTTAACTTTAACGTGTAACTTTAACTTAACGTTTAACTTTTAACTTTAACTTTAACTTTAACTTAACTGTTAACTGTTAACTTAACTTGTAACTTTAACTTTAACTGTAACTTAACGGTAACTTTAACGTTAACTTTAACGTGAACTTTAACTTGAACGTTAACTTTAACTTTAACTTTAACTTTAACTTGAACTTTAACTTTAACTTTAACTTAACTTAACTTTAACCTTTAACTTTAACTTTAACTTTAACTTGAACTTTAACTTTAACTTAACTGTAACTTTAACTTTAACTTGAACTTTAACTTTAACTTAACTTTAACTTTAACGTTAACTTGAACGTTACTGAACTTTAACTTTAACTTGAACTTGTAACTTTAACTTTAACGTGTAACTTTAACTTTAACTTTAACTTGAACTTTAACTGTAACTGGAACGTTAACTTTACTGTAACTTAACTTTAACTTTAACTTTAACTGTAACTTAACTTAACGTTAACTTGAACTTTAACTTTAAACTTTAACTTGAACTTAACTTTAACTTTAACTTTAACTTTAACGTGTAACTTTAACTTTAACTTGAACTTGAACTTTAACTTTAACTTAACTTTAACTGACTTTAACGTTAACTGTAACTTTAACTTTAACTTTACTTGAACTTTAACGTTAACTTGTAACTTTAACTGTTAACTTTAACGTTAACTTAACTTTAACTTTAACGTTAACTTGTAACTTGAACTTTAACTTTAACTTTAACTTTAACTTTAACTTTAACTTGACTTTAACTGTTAACTGTAACGTTAACTGTTAACTTTAACTTTAACTTTAACGTTTAACTTTAACTGTTAACTTTAACTTTAACTTTAACTGTAACTTAACGTTAACTTAACTTTAACTTAACTGTTAACGTTAACTTTAACTTTAACTGTAACTTGAACTGTAACGTTGAACTTTAACTTGAACTTTAACTGTACTGTAACTTTAACTTTAACTTTAACTTTACGAACTTTAACTTTAACTTAACTTTAACTTGTAACTTTAACTGTAACTTTAACGTACGTTAACTTTAACTTTAACGGTTAACTTTAACGTTAACTTGAACTTTAACGTTAACTTTAACTTTAACTGTTAACTTTAACTTTAACTTTAACTTTAACTTTAACTTTAATTAACTTTAACGTTAACTTAACTTTAACTTTAACTTAACTGTTAACTTTAACTTGAACTTGTAACTTTAACTTTAACTTTAACGGTACTTTAACTTTACTTGAACTTTAACTTTAACTTTAACTTGTAACTTTAACGTTAACTTTAACTTGTAACTTTAACTTAACTTTAACTTTAACTTTAACTTAACTTAACGTTAACTTGAACTTTAACTTTAACTTTAACGTACTTTAACTTAACTTTAACTTTAACTGGTAACTTTAACTTAACTGAACTTTAACTTTACTAACTGTTAACGTAACTTTAACTTTAACTTTAACTTAACTGTTTTTGAACTGTAACGTGTAACTTTAACTTTAACGTTAACTTGTAACTTGTAACGTTAACTTTAACTTTAACTTGAACGTAACGTTAACTTTAACGTTAACGTTAACTGTAACTTACGTTAACTTTAACTTGAACGTTACTTAACTTAATTTAACTTTAACTGTAACTTAACTTTAACTTTAACTTTAACTTAACTGTTTAACTTTAACTTTAACTTTAACTTAACTTTAACTTAACTTTAACTTTAACTTTAACTGTAACTGTTAACTTTAACTTTAACTTTAACTTTACTTAACTGAACTTTAACTGTAACTTTAACTTAACTTTAACTTGAACTTTAACTTTAACTTAACTTTAACTTTAACTTTAACTTAACTTTAACGTTAACTTTAACTTACTGTAACTTTAACTTTACGTTAACTTTAACTTTACTTTAACTTTAACTTGTAACTTTAACTTTAACTGTTAACTGTAACTTTAACTTTAACTTTAACTTTAAACTTGAACTGTAACTTTAACTTTAACGTTAACTTGAACTTGAACTGAACTTTACTTGAACTTTGAACGTTAACTGTTAACGTTAACTTGAACTTTAACTTTTAACTTGAACTTTTGAACTTTAACTTTAACTGTTAACTTGTAACTTTAACTTTAACTTAACTTTAACGTGAACTTTAACTTGAACTTTAACTTTAACTTTAACTTTAACTTTAACGTTTAACTTGTAACTGGTAACTTTAACGTGTAACTTGAACTTAACGTTAACTTAACTTGAACTTACTGTAACTTTGAACGTTACTTTAACTTTAACTTTAACTGTAACGTTAACTGTAACTTTAACTGTGAACTTTAACTTTAACTGTAACTGTAACTTTAACTTTAACGTGTAACTTGTAACTTTAACTTTAACTTTAACTTTAACTTTAACTTAACTTTAACTTTAACTGACTTTAACTTAACTGTAACTTTAACTGTAACTTTAACGGTTAACTTAACGTTAACTTTAACTGTAACGTTGAACTTTAACTGTTAACTTGTAACGGTAACGTTAACTGTAACGTGAACTTTAACTTTAACGTTATTGAACTGTAACTTTAACTGTAACTTTAACTTTAACTGTAACGTTACTTTAACTTTAACTGTAACGTTAACTTTAACTTTAACTTTAACTGTAACGTTAACTTTAACTTTAACTTGAACTTGAACTTTAACGTTAACTTTAACTTGGTAACTGTAACTTTAACTTTAACTTTAACTTAGACTTGAACTTTAACTTTAACTTTAACTGTTAACTGTAACTTTAACTTTAACGTTAACTTAAGTTAACTTAACGTGTAACTGTTAACTTGTAACTGGAACTTGAACTGTAACTTTAACTTTAACTTGTAACGTTAACGTTAACTTTAACTGTTAACTTTAACGTTAACTTTAACGTTAACTTACGTTGTAACTTAACTTGGTAACGTTAACTGTAACTTTAACTTTAACTTAACGTTTAACTTTTAACTTTAACTTTAACTGTAACGGTTAACTTTAACGTTAACTGTTAACTGTAACTTTAACTGTAACTGTTAACGTTAACTGGAACTGACTTAACTGTTAACTTAACGTTGAACGTGAACTTTAACTTTAACGGAACTTTAACTGAACTTAACTTAACTTTAACTGTAACTTTAACTTTAACTGTAACGTTAACTTGAACTTACTTTAACGGAACTTTAACTTTAACTTAACGTTACTTGAACTTAACGTTAACTGTTAACGTTAACTTGTAACGTGTAACGGACTTAACTTTAACTTAACTTTAACGTTACTTAACTTGAACTTTAACTTAACTGTACTGTAACTTTAAACTTTAACGTTAACTGGAACTTTAACTTAATTTAACTTTAACTTTAACGTTAACTTGAACGGTACGTGAACTTTAACGTTAACTGTAACTTGAACTTTAACTTGTAACTTGTAACTTAACGTAACTTTAACTGTAACTTTAACGTAACTTGAACGTTAACTTGTAACTTTAACTTTAACTTTAACTTTAACGTTAACTTAACTTTAACTTGAACGTTGAACTTTAACGTTAACTTACTAACTTGAACTGTAACTTGTAACTTTAACGTGAACTTAACGTTGAACTTTAACGTTAACTGGAACGTTAACGTTAACTTTAACTTTAACTTGACTTTAACGTGAACTTGAACTTAACTTTAACGTTAACTTGAACTGTAACGTGTAACTTTAACTTGTAACTTGTAACGTTAACTGAACTGTAACGTTAACTGGAACTTAACGTTGAACTTGAACTTGAACTTGAACTTTAACTTGTAACTGAACTTTAACTTACGTTGAACTGTAACTGTAACTTTAACTTGAACTTAACTTTAACGTTAACTGAACTTGAACTGTAACGTAACTTTAACGTTAACTTAACTGGTAACTTTAACTGTGAACGGTAGACGTTTAACGGTGAACTGTTAACTGAACTTAACTTTAACTTAACTTTAACGTTAACGTGAACTTGTAACTGTTACTGTAACTGTTAACGTGTTAACTTTAACTGTAACTTACTGAACTTTAACTACTTAACTTGTACTAACTGTAACTTGAACGGTAACGTTAACGTGAACTGTAACTTTAACTTAACTTTAACTTAACGTAACTTAACTGTAACTTGTAACTTACGTAACTTACTGGAACGTTAACTTGAACGTGTAACTTTAACGTTAACTGGAACTTTAACTGTAACTTTAACGTGTAACTTTAACTGTGAACTCGGTAACTTGTAACGTACTTGAACTGGACGTAACGTTAACTGTAACTTTAACTGGAACTTGAACGTTGAACGTGTAACTTGAACTTTAACGTAACTTACGTTAACTGTAACGTACTTTAACGTGTAACGGTAACTTTGAACTGTAACTGTAACGTTAACTTGAACTGTAACTTGAACTTTAACTGTAACTTGACTAACTTAACGTTACTGTAACGTTAACTTTAACGGTAACGTTAACGTGTAACTTTACTTTAACGTTGAACTTACGTAACGTTAACTTGAACGGTAACCTTGAACGTTAACTGTTAACTAACGTTAACTGTAACGTTAACTGTAACTTGAACTGTGAAACTTGAACTGTAACGGTACTTAACGTTAACGTTAACTTTAACTTAACTTTGAACTTGAACTTAACTGTGAACTGTAACGTGAACTGTAACGTTGTAACTTTAACGTTACTAACGGACTGTAACTGGAACGTTAACGTTAACCTGAACTTGAACGTGTACGGAACTTTAACTTGGAACTTGAACTGGAACTGTTAACTGTTACGGAACTTACTGTAACTGTAACGGTAACTGTGAACTTTGAACTTTGTTAACTGGAAGACTGTTAACTTGAACTGTAACGTAACTTTAACTTGAACTGTAACTGTAACTGTAACTGGTAACGTGAACTGTAACTTAACTGGACTTAACGTTAACTGTAACTGTAACGGGAACTGTGAACTTGTAACTGTTACGTTGAACGGTACGGAACTGGTAACTTGTAACGTTAACTTGTAGGTTAACTGAACTGTTAACGGTAACTTTAACTGAACGTTAACTTAACTGTAACTGTTAACGGTAACTGTAACTTTAACGGTTAACTGGAACTTTAACGTGAAACTTTAACGGGAACTTGAACTCTTGAACGTTAACTGTACTAACTTTAACGGTAACGTTAACTTTAACTTAACGTACGTGAACTGACGTTAACTTACTAACTGTAACTTAACTTGAACTGGTTAACGTTAACGGGTAACGTGAACTTTAACGGTACGTTAACGGAACTTTAACGTTAACTTAACTTAACACCACCTCTCACCCCCCCCACCCCCACCTGACTCCCCTACCCTCCCCTCAACCCCAACCCTCACCCCCTACCCCCACCCCCTACCCCACCCCCACCCCTCCCCCTCCCACCCCCTCACCCCTACCCCTCCCCACCCTCAACCTACCCCCACCCCTACCCCTACCCCCCCCTACCCTCACCCACCCCACCCCTAACCCACCCCCTCCCCCACCCCCACCCCCACCCCCTCACCCACCCCCACACCCACCCCCACACCCAACCCACCCTCACCCCCAACCCCAACCCTACCCCAACCCCTAACCCACCCTAACCCTAACCCCTCCCCACCCCCTACCCCCCAACCCCAACCCTCCACCCCTAACCCTACCCTCCCTCACCCTACCCTAACCCTACCCTAACCCTAACCCTATACCCTAACCCTAACCCTAACCCTAACCCTAAACCCTACACCTAACCTAACCCTAAACCCTAACCCTAACCCTAACCCTAACCCTAACCCTAACCCTAACCTAACCCTAACCCTACCGAACCCTAACCCTAACCCTACCTACCCTAACCACTAACCCTAACCCTAACCCTAACCCTAACCCTAACCCTAACCCTAACCCTAACCCTAACCCTAACCCTAACCCTAACCCTAACCCTAACCCTAACCCTAACCCTAACCTACCCTAACCCTAACCACCCTAACCCTAACCCTAACCCTAACCCTAACCCTAACCCTAACCTAACCCATAACCCTAACCCTAACCCTAAACCCTAACCCTAACCCTAACCCTACTAACCCTAACCCTAACCCTAACCCTAACCAACCCTAACCCTAACCCTAACCCTAACCCTAACCCTAACCCTAACCCTAACCCTAACCCTAACCCTAACCCTAACCCTAACCCTAACCTAACCCTAACCCTAACCCTAACCCTAACCCTAACCCTAACCCTAACCCCTAACCCTAACCCTAACCCTAACCCTAACCCTAACCCTAACCCTAACCCTAACCCTAACCCTAACCCTAACCCTAACCCTAACCCTAACCCTAACCCTAACCCTAACCCTAACCTAACCTAACCCTAACCCTAACCCTAACCCTAACCCTAACCCTGAACCTAACCCTAACCCTAACCCTAACCCTAACCCTAAACCCTAACCCTAACCCTAACCCTAACCCTAACCCTAACCCTAACCCTAACCCTAACCCTAACCCTAACCCTAACCCTAACCCTAACCCTAACCCTAACCCTAACCCTAACCCTAACCCTAACCCTAACCCTAACCCTAACCCTAACCCTAACCCTAACCCTAACCCTAACCCTAACCCTAACCCTAACCCTAACCCTAACCCTAACCCTAACCCTAACCCTAACCCTAACCCTAACCCTAACCCTAACCCTAACCCTAACCCTAACCCTAACCCTAACCCTAACCCTAACCCTAACCCTAACCCTAACCCTAACCCTAACCCTAACCCTAACCCTAACCCTAACCCTAACCCTAACCCTAACCCTAACCCTAACCCTAACCCTAACCCTAACCCTAACCCTAACCCTAACCCTAACCCTAACCCTAACCCTAACCCTAACCCTAACCCTAACCCTAACCCTAACCCTAACCCTAACCCTAACCCTAACCCTAACCCTAACCCTAACCCTAACCCTAACCCTAACCCTAACCCTAACCCTAACCCTAACCCTAACCCTAACCCTAACCCTAACCCTAACCCTAACCCTAACCCTAACCCTAACCCTAACCCTAACCCTAACCCTAACCCTAACCCTAACCCTAACCCTAACCCTAACCCTAACCCTAACCCTAACCCTAACCCTAACCCTAACCCTAACCCTAACCCTAACCCTAACCCTAACCCTAACCCTAACCCTAACCCTAACCCTAACCCTAACCCTAACCCTAACCCTAACCCTAACCCTAACCCTAACCCTAACCCTAACCCTAACCCTAACCCTAACCCTAACCCTAACCCTAACCCTAACCCTAACCCTAACCCTAACCCTAACCCTAACCCTAACCCTAACCCTAACCCTAACCCTAACCCTAACCCTAACCCTAACCCTAACCCTAACCCTAACCCTAACCCTAACCCTAACCCTAACCCTAACCCTAACCCTAACCCTAACCCTAACCCTAACCCTAACCCTAACCCTAACCCTAACCCTAACCCTAACCCTAACCCTAACCCTAACCCTAACCCTAACCCTAACCCTAACCCTAACCCTAACCCTAACCCTAACCCTAACCCTAACCCTAACCCTAACCCTAACCCTAACCCTAACCCTAACCCTAACCCTAACCCTAACCCTAACCCTAACCCTAACCCTAACCCTAACCCTAACCCTAACCCTAACCCTAACCCTAACCCTAACCCTAACCCTAACCCTAACCCTAACCCTAACCCTAACCCTAACCCTAACCCTAACCCTAACCCTAACCCTAACCCTAACCCTAACCCTAACCCTAACCCTAACCCTAACCCTAACCCTAACCCTAACCCTAACCCTAACCCTAACCCTAACCCTAACCCTAACCCTAACCCTAACCCTAACCCTAACCCTAACCCTAACCCTAACCCTAACCCTAACCCTAACCCTAACCCTAACCCTAACCCTAACCCTAACCCTAACCCTAACCCTAACCCTAACCCTAACCCTAACCCTAACCCTAACCCTAACCCTAACCCTAACCCTAACCCTAACCCTAACCCTAACCCTAACCCTAACCCTAACCCTAACCCTAACCCTAACCCTAACCCTAACCCTAACCCTAACCCTAACCCTAACCCTAACCCTAACCCTAACCCTAACCCTAACCCTAACCCTAACCCTAACCCTAACCCTAACCCTAACCCTAACCCTAACCCTAACCCTAACCCTAACCCTAACCCTAACCCTAACCCTAACCCTAACCCTAACCCTAACCCTAACCCTAACCCTAACCCTAACCCTAACCCTAACCCTAACCCTAACCCTAACCCTAACCCTAACCCTAACCCTAACCCTAACCCTAACCCTAACCCTAACCCTAACCCTAACCCTAACCCTAACCCTAACCCTAACCCTAACCCTAACCCTAACCCTAACCCTAACCCTAACCCTAACCCTAACCCTAACCCTAACCCTAACCCTAACCCTAACCCTAACCCTAACCCTAACCCTAACCCTAACCCTAACCCTAACCCTAACCCTAACCCTAACCCTAACCCTAACCCTAACCCTAACCCTAACCCTAACCCTAACCCTAACCCTAACCCTAACCCTAACCCTAACCCTAACCCTAACCCTAACCCTAACCCTAACCCTAACCCTAACCCTAACCCTAACCCTAACCCTAACCCTAACCCTAACCCTAACCCTAACCCTAACCCTAACCCTAACCCTAACCCTAACCCTAACCCTAACCCTAACCCTAACCCTAACCCTAACCCTAACCCTAACCCTAACCCTAACCCTAACCCTAACCCTAACCCTAACCCTAACCCTAACCCTAACCCTAACCCTAACCCTAACCCTAACCCTAACCCTAACCCTAACCCTAACCCTAACCCTAACCCTAACCCTAACCCTAACCCTAACCCTAACCCTAACCCTAACCCTAACCCTAACCCTAACCCTAACCCTAACCCTAACCCTAACCCTAACCCTAACCCTAACCCTAACCCTAACCCTAACCCTAACCCTAACCCTAACCCTAACCCTAACCCTAACCCTAACCCTAACCCTAACCCTAACCCTAACCCTAACCCTAACCCTAACCCTAACCCTAACCCTAACCCTAACCCTAACCCTAACCCTAACCCTAACCCTAACCCTAACCCTAACCCTAACCCTAACCCTAACCCTAACCCTAACCCTAACCCTAACCCTAACCCTAACCCTAACCCTAACCCTAACCCTAACCCTAACCCTAACCCTAACCCTAACCCTAACCCTAACCCTAACCCTAACCCTAACCCTAACCCTAACCCTAACCCTAACCCTAACCCTAACCCTAACCCTAACCCTAACCCTAACCCTAACCCTAACCCTAACCCTAACCCTAACCCTAACCCTAACCCTAACCCTAACCCTAACCCTAACCCTAACCCTAACCCTAACCCTAACCCTAACCCTAACCCTAACCCTAACCCTAACCCTAACCCTAACCCTAACCCTAACCCTAACCCTAACCCTAACCCTAACCCTAACCCTAACCCTAACCCTAACCCTAACCCTAACCCTAACCCTAACCCTAACCCTAACCCTAACCCTAACCCTAACCCTAACCCTAACCCTAACCCTAACCCTAACCCTAACCCTAACCCTAACCCTAACCCTAACCCTAACCCTAACCCTAACCCTAACCCTAACCCTAACCCTAACCCTAACCCTAACCCTAACCCTAACCCTAACCCTAACCCTAACCCTAACCCTAACCCTAACCCTAACCCTAACCCTAACCCTAACCCTAACCCTAACCCTAACCCTAACCCTAACCCTAACCCTAACCCTAACCCTAACCCTAACCCTAACCCTAACCCTAACCCTAACCCTAACCCTAACCCTAACCCTAACCCTAACCCTAACCCTAACCCTAACCCTAACCCTAACCCTAACCCTAACCCTAACCCTAACCCTAACCCTAACCCTAACCCTAACCCTAACCCTAACCCTAACCCTAACCCTAACCCTAACCCTAACCCTAACCCTAACCCTAACCCTAACCCTAACCCTAACCCTAACCCTAACCCTAACCCTAACCCTAACCCTAACCCTAACCCTAACCCTAACCCTAACCCTAACCCTAACCCTAACCCTAACCCTAACCCTAACCCTAACCCTAACCCTAACCCTAACCCTAACCCTAACCCTAACCCTAACCCTAACCCTAACCCTAACCCTAACCCTAACCCTAACCCTAACCCTAACCCTAACCCTAACCCTAACCCTAACCCTAACCCTAACCCTAACCCTAACCCTAACCCTAACCCTAACCCTAACCCTAACCCTAACCCTAACCCTAACCCTAACCCTAACCCTAACCCTAACCCTAACCCTAACCCTAACCCTAACCCTAACCCTAACCCTAACCCTAACCCTAACCCTAACCCTAACCCTAACCCTAACCCTAACCCTAACCCTAACCCTAACCCTAACCCTAACCCTAACCCTAACCCTAACCCTAACCCTAACCCTAACCCTAACCCTAACCCTAACCCTAACCCTAACCCTAACCCTAACCCTAACCCTAACCCTAACCCTAACCCTAACCCTAACCCTAACCCTAACCCTAACCCTAACCCTAACCCTAACCCTAACCCTAACCCTAACCCTAACCCTAACCCTAACCCTAACCCTAACCCTAACCCTAACCCTAACCCTAACCCTAACCCTAACCCTAACCCTAACCCTAACCCTAACCCTAACCCTAACCCTAACCCTAACCCTAACCCTAACCCTAACCCTAACCCTAACCCTAACCCTAACCCTAACCCTAACCCTAACCCTAACCCTAACCCTAACCCTAACCCTAACCCTAACCCTAACCCTAACCCTAACCCTAACCCTAACCCTAACCCTAACCCTAACCCTAACCCTAACCCTAACCCTAACCCTAACCCTAACCCTAACCCTAACCCTAACCCTAACCCTAACCCTAACCCTAACCCTAACCCTAACCCTAACCCTAACCCTAACCCTAACCCTAACCCTAACCCTAACCCTAACCCTAACCCTAACCCTAACCCTAACCCTAACCCTAACCCTAACCCTAACCCTAACCCTAACCCTAACCCTAACCCTAACCCTAACCCTAACCCTAACCCTAACCCTAACCCTAACCCTAACCCTAACCCTAACCCTAACCCTAACCCTAACCCTAACCCTAACCCTAACCCTAACCCTAACCCTAACCCTAACCCTAACCCTAACCCTAACCCTAACCCTAACCCTAACCCTAACCCTAACCCTAACCCTAACCCTAACCCTAACCCTAACCCTAACCCTAACCCTAACCCTAACCCTAACCCTAACCCTAACCCTAACCCTAACCCTAACCCTAACCCTAACCCTAACCCTAACCCTAACCCTAACCCTAACCCTAACCCTAACCCTAACCCTAACCCTAACCCTAACCCTAACCCTAACCCTAACCCTAACCCTAACCCTAACCCTAACCCTAACCCTAACCCTAACCCTAACCCTAACCCTAACCCTAACCCTAACCCTAACCCTAACCCTAACCCTAACCCTAACCCTAACCCTAACCCTAACCCTAACCCTAACCCTAACCCTAACCCTAACCCTAACCCTAACCCTAACCCTAACCCTAACCCTAACCCTAACCCTAACCCTAACCCTAACCCTAACCCTAACCCTAACCCTAACCCTAACCCTAACCCTAACCCTAACCCTAACCCTAACCCTAACCCTAACCCTAACCCTAACCCTAACCCTAACCCTAACCCTAACCCTAACCCTAACCCTAACCCTAACCCTAACCCTAACCCTAACCCTAACCCTAACCCTAACCCTAACCCTAACCCTAACCCTAACCCTAACCCTAACCCTAACCCTAACCCTAACCCAACCACCCTAACCCTAACCCTAACCCTAACCCTAACCCTAACCCTAACCCTAACCCTAACCCTAACCCTAACCCTAACCCTAACCCTAACCCTAACCCTAACCCTAACCCTAACCCTAACCCTAACCCTAACCCTAACCCTAACCCTAACCCTAACCCTAACCCTAACCCTAACCCTAACCCTAACCCTAACCCTAACCCTAACCCTAACCCTAACCCTAACCCTAACCCTAACCCTAACCCTAACCCTAACCCTAACCCTAACCCTAACCCTAACCCTAACCCTAACCCTAACCCTAACCCTAACCCTAACCCTAACCCTAACCCTAACCCTAACCCTAACCCTAACCCTAACCCTAACCCTAACCCTAACCCTAACCCTAACCCTAACCCTAACCCTAACCCTAACCCTAACCCTAACCCTAACCCTAACCCTAACCCTAACCCTAACCCTAACCCTAACCCTAACCCTAACCCTAACCCTAACCCTAACCCTAACCCTAACCCTAACCCTAACCCTAACCCTAACCCTAACCCTAACCCTAACCCTAACCCTAACCCTAACCCTAACCCTAACCCTAACCCTAACCCTAACCCTAACCCTAACCCTAACCCTAACCCTAACCCTAACCCTAACCCTAACCCTAACCCTAACCCTAACCCTAACCCTAACCCTAACCCTAACCCTAACCCTAACCCTAACCCTAACCCTAACCCTAACCCTAACCCTAACCCTAACCCTAACCCTAACCCTAACCCTAACCCTAACCCTAACCCTAACCCTAACCCTAACCCTAACCCTAACCCTAACCCTAACCCTAACCCTAACCCTAACCCTAACCCTAACCCTAACCCTAACCCTAACCCTAACCCTAACCCTAACCCTAACCCTAACCCTAACCCTAACCCTAACCCTAACCCTAACCCTAACCCTAACCCTAACCCTAACCCTAACCCTAACCCTAACCCTAACCCTAACCCTAACCCTAACCCTAACCCTAACCCTAACCCTAACCCTAACCCTAACCCTAACCCTAACCCTAACCCTAACCCTAACCCTAACCCTAACCCTAACCCTAACCCTAACCCTAACCCTAACCCTAACCCTAACCCTAACCCTAACCCTAACCCTAACCCTAACCCTAACCCTAACCCTAACCCTAACCCTAACCCTAACCCTAACCCTAACCCTAACCCTAACCCTAACCCTAACCCTAACCCTAACCCTAACCCTAACCCTAACCCTAACCCTAACCCTAACCCTAACCCTAACCCTAACCCTAACCCTAACCCTAACCCTAACCCTAACCCTAACCCTAACCCTAACCCTAACCCTAACCCTAACCCTAACCCTAACCCTAACCCTAACCCTAACCCTAACCCTAACCCTAACCCTAACCCTAACCCTAACCCTAACCCTAACCCTAACCCTAACCCTAACCCTAACCCTAACCCTAACCCTAACCCTAACCCTAACCCTAACCCTAACCCTAACCCTAACCCTAACCCTAACCCTAACCCTAACCCTAACCCTAACCCTAACCCTAACCCTAACCCTAACCCTAACCCTAACCCTAACCCTAACCCTAACCCTAACCCTAACCCTAACCCTAACCCTAACCCTAACCCTAACCCTAACCCTAACCCTAACCCTAACCCTAACCCTAACCCTAACCCTAACCCTAACCCTAACCCTAACCCTAACCCTAACCCTAACCCTAACCCTAACCCTAACCCTAACCCTAACCCTAACCCTAACCCTAACCCTAACCCTAACCCTAACCCTAACCCTAACCCTAACCCTAACCCTAACCCTAACCCTAACCCTAACCCTAACCCTAACCCTAACCCTAACCCTAACCCTAACCCTAACCCTAACCCTAACCCTAACCCTAACCCTAACCCTAACCCTAACCCTAACCCTAACCCTAACCCTAACCCTAACCCTAACCCTAACCCTAACCCTAACCCTAACCCTAACCCTAACCCTAACCCTAACCCTAACCCTAACCCTAACCCTAACCCTAACCCTAACCCTAACCCTAACCCTAACCCTAACCCTAACCCTAACCCTAACCCTAACCCTAACCCTAACCCTAACCCTAACCCTAACCCTAACCCTAACCCTAACCCTAACCCTAACCCTAACCCTAACCCTAACCCTAACCCTAACCCTAACCCTAACCCTAACCCTAACCCTAACCCTAACCCTAACCCTAACCCTAACCCTAACCCTAACCCTAACCCTAACCCTAACCCTAACCCTAACCCTAACCCTAACCCTAACCCTAACCCTAACCCTAACCCTAACCCTAACCCTAACCCTAACCCTAACCCTAACCCTAACCCTAACCCTAACCCTAACCCTAACCCTAACCCTAACCCTAACCCTAACCCTAACCCTAACCCTAACCCTAACCCTAACCCTAACCCTAACCCTAACCCTAACCCTAACCCTAACCCTAACCCTAACCCTAACCCTAACCCTAACCCTAACCCTAACCCTAACCCTAACCCTAACCCTAACCCTAACCCTAACCCTAACCCTAACCCTAACCCTAACCCTAACCCTAACCCTAACCCTAACCCTAACCCTAACCCTAACCCTAACCCTAACCCTAACCCTAACCCTAACCCTAACCCTAACCCTAACCCTAACCCTAACCCTAACCCTAACCCTAACCCTAACCCTAACCCTAACCCTAACCCTAACCCTAACCCTAACCCTAACCCTAACCCTAACCCTAACCCTAACCCTAACCCTAACCCTAACCCTAACCCTAACCCTAACCCTAACCCTAACCCTAACCCTAACCCTAACCCTAACCCTAACCCTAACCCTAACCCTAACCCTAACCCTAACCCTAACCCTAACCCTAACCCTAACCCTAACCCTAACCCTAACCCTAACCCTAACCCTAACCCTAACCCTAACCCTAACCCTAACCCTAACCCTAACCCTAACCCTAACCCTAACCCTAACCCTAACCCTAACCCTAACCCTAACCCTAACCCTAACCCTAACCCTAACCCTAACCCTAACCCTAACCCTAACCCTAACCCTAACCCTAACCCTAACCCTAACCCTAACCCTAACCCTAACCCTAACCCTAACCCTAACCCTAACCCTAACCCTAACCCTAACCCTAACCCTAACCCTAACCCTAACCCTAACCCTAACCCTAACCCTAACCCTAACCCCTACCCCTAACCCGGTTCTGTCTCTGTCTCTGTGTGTGTGTGTCTGTGTGTGTGTGTCTCTGTCTCTGTGTGTCTCTGTGTCTGTGTGTCTCTGTCTCTGTGTGTGTGTGTGTGTCTCTGTGTGTGTGTCTCTTTGTGTGTGTGTGTGTGTCTCTGTGTGTCTCTGTGTGTCTGTGTGTGTGTGTGTCTGTGTGTGTGTGTGTCTGTGTGTGTGCGGTTTGATGAGTTCTACATGTAAGTGAAGCCTGTGAAGCTGCTGTTGCTCCGTCTGTCCACATGATGGCGATGTTCTCCAACACGTGAAGCTGAAGCAGCTGATGAAGAAGAAGAGTTCACACTGGTGACATGAGTCACTTCATTCAGTGGTTTAACAGCATCCATCAGCCTCAGCTGCTCTCTGTTCACTGGTAATGAGTGAAGGTTCAACACATCACATATCAAACCAGTCACTTTGTGGAGGACACTTCATGGTTCCTTCTTTTAAATGTGATGAAATCCTTCTGCACATTTATGTGTGTATCTGTATTCACTAAGAAACAATAATCCAATGAAACTCGTTAAAGAATCCTTGATTGACTTCTGGAAACACAGCAAACATGTGAAGCTACATCAAGGAGCCACCAAAGGTCACTTCATCTGTCCTTTCATTGCATTTAAAGTGGAAGAATTTCAAAGAATCGATGAGTGGATTGACAGAAAATGAATCGGCAACTTCTTGATGATATTACTGATAAGTCATTTTTAAAAGAAAATCCAAATATTTGATGGTTTCATCATTTAAAATGTGATCATTTGCTGCTTTTCTCTGAACATGATAAATAAAAAAATATATATTTTGGTTTTAGACAAAAAGCGTCTGAGGAAATCCTAATTTCTCTATGTTCTGATGTTTTATAGACCAAATGATAACGCATATATATTATTTGTAGGTTTAGTTAACATCTAGCTCAAGTAAATCCTCACAGAGCTGCATTTAAAATCCGATTTCAGTGTTAATCTGCACAAACCAATATTGAAGCTGGTCTATGAATAACTAAAGCTATGAGCTGGACTCTGCCCAAGTGTGCCAACATGTTTTTCAACCTGCACTTTTCAGTCAGAGGGAGCTCATTACAGTAACATTGTCAGGCAGCCTGCTGGGAAGCAGACTGGTGTAACAGTGGAGGAGGTGGGGGTACTGGGAGTTAACTGGGTGTGTGTAGAGGAGACGGAGCAGTGGGTGTTCTGCAGAAAAGACCTCACTCAGTGATGGAAAACATTCTTCTCAATGAGTCACAGCCATAAACATGTAAAATCATTACAAATACATGAAGTCTGAGCTGACTTCACTCCTCGGTATGTGCAGCTCGCTCCAAAGCAAACAGCAGAAAAATGGGACTCCAACTGGTGATTCTGATGGTTAATTAAATTCTAATATACAGCCGCATATTTATGAGCCGGATCCAACTATTAGCGCTCGCTTAGCTGCAACTTTTTCCGTTATTTGTGAGCAGCTCTTTAAAGAGCACTTCTGACAGGAAACAGGTTACTGCTTCAGAAATCAGCTCCACACAAAGAAGCTCAGTATAAACTGTTGCTTTTTATTGTGGGAGTTAAAAGAAAGACGCTTAGACGCTCTCAGGGTTTTTCTGACTCCACACAAAGTCAAAGTTAGTGCTTCCCAGCGGAGCTCATTGTGAGAGCAGAACGAGTCAGAGGCCGTTAAATATAACTGGCTGCCCGACATGTTTGAAATACTGTAGAGTTCCCCGTTTCATGAAGTACACAGAAAACACCGAGGATGGTTGAAAAAAGGTTAGTACAGGAATATATACATTAATATAGTCGATCAGTACACAAAACTTACAGAGCTATGGACAAAATGTGAACATATAGATATAAACTATATGAGTGCACAGAAATAAAAACAGTTACTGAACATTTTCAAAATCAAGCATAGAGAACTCATATTTTTAAAAGACAAACTTCAAAAAATTGTGTAACCATGTAAGTTTAGAAATCTTGACATCTTAAAGGGAACATATGCTAATTTTCAGGTTCATACTTGTATTTTGGTTTTCTACGACAAGCTATGTTCGCTAGGGTCCCATGTTCCCAATGTCCTATGTTTTAAAAGCCCTGTGTTCCCAGGGTCCTGTGTTCTTAATGTCCCATGTTCCCAATGTCCTATGTTCAAAGGGTCCCATGTTCCCAATGTCCTATGTTTTAAAAGCCCTGTGTTCCCAGGGTCCTGTGTTCTTAATGTCCCATGTTCCCAGGGTCCTATGTTCAAAGGGTCCCATGTTCCCAATGTCCTATGTTCAAAGGGTCCCATGTTCCCAATGTCCTATGTTTTAAAAGCCCTGTGTTCCCAGGGTCCTGTGTTCTTAATGTCCCATGTTCCCAATGTCCTTTGTACCCAATGTGCCATGTTCCCAGGGTTCTTTGTTCCCAATGTCCTATGTTCAAAGGGTCTCATGTTCCCAATGTCCAATATCCTAAAGGTCCTAAATTACCAGGGTCCTATGTTCCGAAATTTAAGTCAAACTGAAGGCTTTAAGTTTTGTTTCTTCCCAGTCAAAATGACTCTCATATCACATAAGAATGAGGGTCAACCAAACCCAAATAAAATCACACATATTTTACCATTTTTCCTCATAACTTTACGACTTTATACTCAGAGACTTCAATTTCTAAAATTCGTATTCTTTTCTCGCAGTATTACCCCATTGGCATGGCTCCATATTTTTAGATATCTTTTTACCTACAGTGGCCCCAATATGCGTTAAAATAATAAATAAAATGAACTTCAAACTGGAGCTCTCTCGCTCAGGAACAGGTCAATCTGTTGATTGGATTCCACCGGTGGGGGCCGGTCGTGCTGCTCGGTGGATGGCACCGGCTGCGGGCTGGCCAATCGGCAGAGGGAGAGCCGCAGATAAAGGCAGGAAGCCTCGGAGTTCAGGGGCCGACTTCACTTCATACTGTTTTTAATAATTTATTTTATATTTTTCCAAGACAAGATCCCGGACGAGCCCCCAATTATGTTACGTCCCTGTTGGGTTGGTCCAGGGAAGGATTAGGGACTAACATAAAACAACCCAAATGATAAACGAATAGCCCATGTACCGTAAACAATATTTATTATGCTCACGTACAGTTAAATGTGAGTGAGTCTTAACACAAGATTGGGAGAGGATGGGACAGGTGTTGGGAGCTCGTCTGGGATCTGGACGTAACAAAAGTCTAATCATATTTTTTAACACTTCAACAGGATGCTTCCTTCCAGAGAAATAAGACAGAGCATGTTTCAAACACAAAACTACTTTTCTTCTTCTTCAGTGAGAAAAGTAAAAGCCAGCTCAACTATCGGCAGCATGTCAGAATCCACAACCTGCTGACTCAGAGCGTTTGATTGACTGGCCAGTTTTCTGCAGGAAGAGAGCAGAGCGGGGACGAACCAGGACTGAACCCAGACCACGTCTACGTTGTACTGCAGAGGAATGTGCTAAAAGCTCCGTCCACACCAGCCAAACACTTTTCCTTGAATTAATGTTTCTCAGAACCTCCCACGAATCTTCGGACCTGCCGGAGCCAAGTCGACATGTAATCACAAAGATCAACAAACCCTTAACAGCTTTTACAGAGGATCCCCATGGACAGCTACAGGCTGCCTTTAGAAAGAGATGGAAACACACACAGGTCTGTTGAAAGGTGAATTGTTTTCTGGTGTTTTTGTGCAGAGTCAGGAAACAAAGCTGCCTGAAGAACTGAACCGCCAAAAAAAGTTTGTTTCAAAGCGTCAGTTAGTCAGGGACGCCTGCTGGCCAAAACATGGTACTGTACCTCTGCTAAAGCTTAAACTTTATTATAGTCATCATTATACAATTACATATACATGAAATTTGACCTCTGCATTTAACCCATACCAAGCATATTGGGAGCAGTGGGCTGCTGAGAAGCGCCCGGGGAGCATTTAGGGGTTCAGTGTCTTGCTCAGGGACACTTCGGCACAGGACGAGTAGCTGCCAAGGATTGAACCGCCAACCTTGTGGTTGCCTCTCTCTACCCAATGAGCCACGGCCGCCCCTAAAGACTGACATTGTACGCAATGTACTTTGTTTCCAGGGTCCTATGATCCTAAGGTGTTATTGGTGCTATGTCCCCAATAACCCATGTTCCCAATGCCATTTGTTCCCTAGGACCAATGTCCTATGTTCCCATGGTTCCATGGTTCCAATGTCCCAGGGTCCAGGACACAGAACCCCAATAGCTCCCCGGGCGCTTCACAGCAGCCCATTGCTCCTAGTGTGCTAAGGATGGGTAAAATGTAGAGGTCAGATGATTTCTGAGATGGAGCCTTGTAGAACAGATGCTATAATCAAACAACAAAGGGATCTGTATCTGTTAATATGGATCATCAATGATCGGCAATTACTATTGGCGGCAATAAAAAAGTGATCAGGGATCTCAAAATGTTATATTTGCTGGCTTTTTTTCTTTTGTGCTGATCTGTTCCGAACCATGAGTTTTATGATCAGTTGCACTACTACTAAAAGACCGTGGCCGTGTTTTCACACCTGTACCCAGGGCTGTCCACTTGTGATTGGATCACATTGTAGTGCCAAGTGAAGGTTTCAGGTCTTTCCTCTCTCTTCTATTTTAGACTCAAGCCAGAAGATGAAGTACTTCCCCTTTAAGTTAAACAGTTTTCTGTATAAAGTTGTGTTACAGAGACTCTTCTCCAGGCTGACTGACCAGCCAGCTGAAGCTTCTTCTTCTTTGGTGGCCTGGAAAACGTGTGTGTTGTTGTTCAGGTCTGCTGGACGCTCACTCGCACTTCAAACACTGTCCGGTTGTTTTTGGACAGACCTCAGCTGGACGTGTCCCGCTCTCTCAGCTGTTAGCGTGTCTGTGCTGTTAGCAGTTAATCAACAGGAGAGGATGTTGGTTTAAAGACGGAAATGTCAACAGACGGTTAAGTGCAGCTCGTTAATCCCATTAACATGCGTGGAAGTGTGTGTTTGTTCTGCTAATTGGGGACGAATTATTCAATTTGTCCGTTTGGAAATGATGTTTGGATAGCTAATTTGTGGAGGACATTTTCCACAAAAAGAAGAAACACAGAGCTGCTGCCCGACGCCGGAGTTCAGAGAAAATAAACCAGATCATGATGATAGAAAAAGAAGCTAAATGTAGTCCATGTACACAAACAAGCTGTCATGTAATCAGTGAAGATACTATAAATGTTGGAAATCCTGCAATAAAACACATCAGTCACCTGTTCAACCTGCTGTGTACACAGACCTGATGACACAATTCAAGCTTCAAAATGGCATTTAGAAGACAGTAGACCTTTTATTTATATGAATTAATCCTGTGTGTTTATGGAGTTTATACAGGCCAAAAATGAAATTACAATAACATAAGAACACATAAAGAGTCTCTCAGTCCATGAATCCCCTTGGAAATAATTTGAAAAAAATGTTGCAGAACTCACCAGAGAATCATTGTGTGTTTCCACAACAACTATACAGAATATACCTCACAAATATAGAGAAAATACCTCCCAAATATAGAGAAAATACCTCCCAAATATAGAGAAAATACCTCCCAAATATAGAGAAAATACCTCCCAAATATAGAGAAAATACCTACAAAATATAGAGAATATACCTCACAAATATATACAGAAATTACCTCACAAATAGAGAAATTACCTCACAAATATAGAGAAAATACCTATAAAATATATAGAATATACCTCACAAATATAGAGAAAATACCTCCCAAATATAGAGAAAATACCTACAAAATATAGAGAATATACCTCACAAATATAGAGAAAATACCTACAAAATATAGAGAATATACCTCACAAATAGAGAAAATACCTATAAAATATATCGAATATACCTCACAAATATAGAGAAATTACTTTACAAATATAGAGAAAATACCTATAAAATATATAGAATATACCTCACAAATATAGAGAATATACCTCACAAATATAGAGAATATACCTCACAAATATAGAGAAAATACCTCACAAATATAGAGAATATACCTCACAAATATAGAGAAAATACCTCCCAAATATAGAGAAAATACCTCCCAAATATAGAGAAAATACCTACAAAATATAGAGAATATACCTCACAAATATATACAGAAATTACCTCACAAATAGAGAAATTACCTCACAAATATAGAGAAAATACCTATAAAATATATAGAATATACCTCACAAATATAGAGAATATACCTCACAAATATAGAGAAAATACCTATAAAATATATAGAATATACCTCACAAATATAGAGAAAATACCTCACAAATATAGAGAAAATACCTACAAAATATAGAGAATATACCTCACAAATAGAGAAAATACCTATAAAATATATCGAATATACCTCACAAATATAGAGAAATTACCTCACAAATATAGAGAAAATACCTATAAAATATATAGAATATACCTCACAAATATAGAGAATATACCTCACAAATATAGAGAATATACCTCACAAATATAGAGAAAATACCTCACAAATATAGAGAATATACCTCACAAATATAGAGAATATACCTCACAAATATAGAGAAAATACCTCACAAATATAGAGAAAATACCTCACAAATATAGAGAATATACCTCACAAATATAGAGAAAATACCTCACAAATATAGAGAATATACCTCACAAATATAGAGAATATACCTCACAAATATAGAGAAAATACCTCACAAATATAGAGAATATACCTCACAAATATAGAGAATATACCTCACAAATATAGAGAATATACCTCACAAATATAGAGAATATACCTCACAAATATAGAGAATATACCCAGTGGCGGCTGGTCAATAGAGGGCGCTACGGTGCCGCCCCCCCTTTAGCCACAAAAAATAAATTAATAATAATAAATTATACAAATTGTCAATATTGTTTTTGAAAATGGAATGCACCCAGTAATATGTGTAAAATATGATATCTGCGCAAAATATATGCTTTTCCTGCAATATAGGTAATTTCTCTCTATCTCTCTATATATATCTATATAGATATAGATATATATATAGATATAGATATATATACTGTATATACATGGATAACTCTGTCAAGCTAGCCATATTAGGCAAAGTGAA
The DNA here is from genome assembly GCA_032191485.1 of Leptoclinus maculatus. NCBI lineage: Eukaryota > Metazoa > Chordata > Actinopteri > Perciformes > Stichaeidae > Leptoclinus > Leptoclinus maculatus. The sequence continues at coordinate 25,769 of JAVDOI010000205.1, forward strand.
CATATTTTCTTGTACATAGTTGCTAAACTTGGTCATAGAGGCATCGAAATTTAATTGAGATGGTAAATGAACAGTGAAAACTCATCATAGCATGTGTGTGTGTGTGTGTTTTATATTATACTGAATTCCCAGTGAGGGTGACTAAAATAAGATGTCGTGTTTGTCAAAGTGTTATTTACTGCTTTTTTTCGTGTTGGAATTAATGTTAAATATTTAACTGCAAAGTAGTAATGCGTGTTTGATACCTTAATTTGTTTGCATTAAATCATTCTGGGATGTTTGCTGAAATTGATTGGATGTGGCACAGCCCTACCAAGAACATGTTCCACCAGCTCCACTGAATATACCTAACAAATATAGATGAATATACCTAACAAATATAGATGAATATACCTAACAAATATAGATGAATATACCTAACAAATATAGATGAATATACCTAACAAATATAGATGAATATACCTAACAAATATAGATGAATATACCTAACAAATATAGATGAATATACCTAACAAATATAGATGAATATACCTAACAAATATAGATGAATATACCTAACAAATATAGATGAATATACCTAACAAATATAGATGAATATACCTAACAAATATAGATGAATATACCTAACAAATATAGATGAATATACCTAACAAATATAGATGAATATACCTAACAAATATAGATGAATATACCTAACAAATATAGATGAATATACCTAACAAATATAGATGAATATACCTAACAAATATAGATGAATATACCTAACAAATATAGATGAATATACCTAACAAATATAGATGAATATACCTAACAAATATAGATGAATATACCTAACAAATATAAAGAAAATAGCTCATCAATATAGATAATATACCAAACAAATATAGAGAATATAGCTAAGGAATATAGCGAATATAACTAAGGAATATTGAGAATATACTGCGTGAACATAATAACAATATAATGTGTAGTTAGTTATGTATGTGTTTGTGCTGTTCCTTACTGTTATGTCATCTACTTTATATTGTAATTGCTGCTATAGTTTCTGTTTTTACCATGTAAAGTGTTATTGAGTATCTTTTAAAGCGCTATACAAATGCACAAAAAGTCACTAAAGAGGTCTTAAAAGTTTAAAATCTATTGAGACAAGACACTGATGTCAGGACTTTGTTAGTTCGTTGTGGAGTTTTTCTGCACTCAACAGACCAAAGTACAATCTGTTGATGGACATCAGTTCCCACACTGACGGACGCTGGACTCCACCATTACATAACAGCACATCTGAAAGTGACTTTATTATTCATTCATTATTTTTAGGCACGTCTTTGCTCCTCTGGGCTCTGGGTTTGGCTCGTGATTGAAGCTCCTGGTGTCTGACAGGAACATGACACCAAACAACCCATCATAACATAACCCCATGTGAAGATGACAGTCAGATATAAAAAGAGGAAAATGAGTGAATTCAGATTTGTCCAAATCCTGAATCAACTGCAGTCACTTCATCCAGAGCTTTCTGTCAGTTCGCCTCTTCTTCATCGACCCGGTACTTCCAGTTCTACCTGGCACCCAAAAGTATCAGTAAAAGCTACCAGTAAAGAAAATAGTCCCAATGGTATAAAAAAACACTTTGTTCCGCAAAAACCTGCATCGTGTTTTGCCAAAACATTATACATTTTTTTACATCCAGTGACAAGGTTTTTGGAATTCTCGTTGGTTAGGATTATTAAAAAACTGGTCACTAAAGAAGCAAACAGATTCCTGATCTGTGACGCGAAAAAATCTCTGGTGTGTTTCCAACACAGGTTTTTGCCTTAATGATGGAATTTTACCAGTTTTTAATGATGTAAATAAACACTAACAAACTCCAGGATTTTTCTTTTAACCGAAGAGTAGACAAGAACCCACCGTCACCTTTTAAGCGGTTTATATTAATGTTCAATGTTCTAAAAAGTGTTAACATCCAAGAGAAACAACAGAAGAACTCTTCACACCTTTTCATCTGGTCCATGCTGAAGTATCTGCAGCCTCTGGTTCCTGTCTGCTCAATGGACTCGTCTGTCCCTCAGAGACATAAAGGATGAAGGTTACAGACTGTCCACCCGGCACTTCATCATCCTCTCAACACTGGAACGGATGGAGCTGATGAAGGTCTGAGAAACACAGCAGGGTTGCACTTATTTAATATCTCTGTTGGCGTGTTTGCAGCGCATGCTAATGGCAAAATTCTCCCCATTCATTTTCTGTGGGACACCAGCTAAACGCTTCACAATATCAGAAGATGCGGGACTGATGCTCACCCATTTCTTTATTTAGTCTTGAGTCAAATGTCAGTTTTCATCATATTTAGTTCATTTAAAGTCTTTAGTCACAGAAAACCATCACTGTTTTAGTTTTAGTCAGTGACACTAACTGGTTTCTTTCTTTCTCTCTGTTGTTGTCATTGTTAACTTTAATGGTGCATTCAGGGGTTCTTCAGACGTCCCTGTTTCCAGACTTCGTCTTCGGTGTGTTCATGAGGTTTAATGCTGCTTTCCAGACAACTCGAAGGTCAGAATTTTCCCAGTCGAGATTTCCAGCCTCTTCAAGCGTTCCAGGCGCTCAACGCCAAACGTAAACAAAAAGCACGGCTGACCGTGAGGAACTGATGTTTCTTTGGCAGGTTAACAGTTGAACTCTCAGCAGTGCAGATGCCACATTTTTTACATTTCCTTGAATAACTTCTGTGCAGAGATAACTTTCAGAGATAGTTTACTATAACCAGCTACCATTTTGACCTCCATTAACATGCAAAACAGGTTTTACAATATGATAGTGTGTATTATTTTAATTAAACAAAAGGCAAATACACTGTAGTTTGGTCTTTAGTTGATGGTTTACCATTTAAAAAGTGTGCTTCCATAGTTGAGTGACGTCAGACAGTTGCTTCTTTGTGAAGTCGGGGTCGATAGATTCGCTCTGAGTTCACAGGTACAAACTATTGTACTTTCTGAGTAGTAGATCGGACGTTTTCCAGTTCAGATCATATTACTTTGTTTACACTACAAGCGACACATGCAACCAAACACCGAGCGTTGCCAGCTACATTATGGATGTTGAAGGGTAGCTCAAGCTCTTAATGACGTAGTTATGACGTTAAATAACTCTGACTAGCTAACGGTAACGGCTAACGGTATTTCTTTAGACGTAACGGAGCAGAGTGAAATAAAAACCCATGATTGGTTGAAGATGTAGCTTCATGTCACCGGCTGCCTTTTGAAATGACTGTGAACGCAACAAAAGTTATAATGTGGAAACAACATGGACGTCACAAAGAAGATGTGTTCTGGTCACATGGAGGAGATTTCTACCTCTGATGGGGATATTTACCAATGTGACGAATATGACCTTTAAGCAAACATATGCTCCCATGAAGGAATAGAATTATGTTCCCCTTGTGCCCGTGTCCCCACCCAAACCTAACCCTAACTGTTAACATGGAAACAGATAGAAACTCAATGAGGATCTTTTACTATGGTGGACAAACAATCCCAGGTTCAACAGAAATACGTTTTGATTGAACACGGGACTTTCACCCAGGAGACCAATGTTTGTGTCATACGTGAAACCAAAAGTCAACGGTGATTTATTTTAAATGCTATAGACTACACACGTTAAGTTATGTAACAAACAGATCCTAGTTTCCCCAAACCACAATCTTTTCTTTCCTAAACCTTACCAAGTAGTTCCTGTAGCCTAAACGTAATGTTTTGGTTAAGAGCTTGTGATCATTTCACGTATTTCTGTGTTTCATGTTTTCTGTGTGATCACATTGTGAATTTCGCAGCCAATAAACAGTTTTACTGTTTATTATTTGTATTAACTATTTCATACACTGGTTATCAACAGAAGCACATCTTTACAAAACTGTGTAATCAAACCAATACATGGAAAAACACATTTGCAAAGGAAACCTTAGTTACAACAGAAGAAATGAATATAGATAGCAGTTAAACCACATGAATGTCAGTCTGACATATTGGTCTCAAACCAGAACAAAGTCATCAACCCGCTGATTGATCCTGACCCACTTCAGATCCCTCCTGTCGTCATTAACCGGGTCGTAACAGCTGATGTCGTCCACGTCCTCCCTTCAGGTGAGCGACGGAAATGAGCCGTTCATCCTCCTGTGAAACATCCAGTGACAGGAAGCGAGACGCTTTCTCACTGAAGGAGCTTTGTGCGTCTGAGAACATTGAAAAAGAGTATTTGAGGAAGGTAGAAGTGGAAATAATTACACAGTGTGAGTTTTCTCACGGCTGCAGCCCACACACGAACCAGGAGGAGAAACACCTCGGACCAGCCGAAGGCTGACAGTTTACAGAGGAAACACAGTATTTCATCTCAAATCTTCAGTCTCTTATCAGCTGTTTTCACCACATCAGTGTGTCTCAGAAATAAAGTGCATTTAAAAAAATTATATTTATCCATAAATTGAAGCTCCACGATGAAGCTAGTTTTGTTTCACAGTTCTGGAACCTGCAGATTTAATTTTCTATTAAACATTAAACACGCTAATTTTTTCACCTTTACCTGCAGAAAAGGAAAAAAATCTGCTTCTGTTTAAGTTGATATATAACTTTATTTAATCAGGAAAGCTGAAAATAAAAACACAGGCTTTTAATTAAATGGATGAAATACAAGGAGAAAGAGTCAAAGATCATATTGCAGATAATGTCAGTAGTAAAATACAAATACATCACGATATTATCAGTCTATTAAAATCTTAAAACACACATGGGTTTGATTCTAAATGAACATAATGAAACATGTTTGATGTTTTTCAGTCAGTGAACCTGCAGCAGCTGTTTCCACTGAGGAGCTCTTCTCTCTGATTGAGCTGTTGATCTGTGGAACGTTGTGGACGATTCCTCAACTTCTTCTCTTCTTTAACACTCAAATCTTACAGTTTTATATGTTAAATATCTTGAATCAGTGGCAGTTTTTACAAGTTTTGGGTTCTCTGTTGTTTACACGTCTTAACAGATTTTTTAAAAATGGCCGATGTCGTTGCTGCATTGATTCACATGTACAACCCTTCACTGAAAAATGTTCTGTTTTCCCCAGAGGCTAAATCGTCCTCAGTCTGCTCGCCAATGGGATCCGAGATGAGCAATGTGCAGACTGTCTAGCTTCATTAGGGTTAGGGTTCACGCTCCTAAGAGGATAAACCATTTCCATTAGGGTTAGGGTTCACGCTCCTAAGAGGATAAACCATTTCCATTAGGGTTAGGGTTCACGCTCCTAAGAGGATAAACCATTTCCATTAGGGTTAGGGTTCACGCTCCTAAGAGGATAAACCATTTCCATTAGGGTTAGGGTTCACGCTCCTAAGAGGATAAACCATTTCCATTAGGGTTAGGGTTCACGCTCCTAAGAGGATAAACCATTTCCATTAGGGTTAGGGTTCACGCTCCTAAGAGGATAAACCATTTCCATTAGGGTTAGGGTTCACGCTCCTAAGAGGATAAACCATTTCCATTAGGGTTAGGGTTCACGCTCCTAAGAGGATAAACCATTTCCATTAGGGTTAGGGTTCACGCTCCTAAGAGGATAAACCATTTCCATTAGGGTTAGGGTTCACGCTCCTAAGAGGATAAACCATTTCCATTAGGGTTAGGGTTCACGCTCCTAAGAGGATAAACCATTTCCATTAGGGTTAGGGTTCACGCTCCTAAGAGGATAAACCATTTCCATTAGGGTTAGGGTTCACGCTCCTAAGAGGATAAACCATTTCCATTTTGAGCGTCATGCTCAGGACAAAAATGTCCACTCAACATTCAAGATTTTGCATGATCTAACGATTCATCATAGAAGCGACAACTAGCAACAGTTACTCTTCCTAATCTTTTTTAATTTATTCATATTTATACTTTGTACGTTTTGTTTATGTTTTTCCTTCGGATAAATAAAGTTTAACTTGTCGTATTTTGTTTTTAGTTTTGCACAATTTAGTTTTCTCCGAGTGGAATCTGTGCTCATCTAAATGTGATTCTGTAGTTTGATAGACATAAATCTTTGACCCTCATCAGTCTCAGCATCCTGGAGCCGGACTCCTCCTGCCTCTCCCTCACAATCACAACAAGGAAGAGGAGCTCCACACCCAGAGAGAGAGACCCGAGTCGGGTGGATCACTCGCACCACGTCCTGGAGCCTGGAGGACGCTTTCATTACAGCTCTGCAGGAAACAATGATACAAGACAGAAAATATGCTGGTTTACTGAACAAATCCTGCATTCAACCAGTTCAAACCAGATTCAATGTAACAAACTCACATTTAACACAAATTTCATCCAATTTCATTCTTTTATCCAAACTAAGGGTTAAATCTGTTATTACAAGATGTTTGGCAGCAAATCTGACACTCAAACTATAAAAACTTTAACCATGCAGCACATTTTTACTTCATCTTAAAGTTTGTAACAGCTGTTTAGCATCTCTTTACTCACAGTTCTCTTTTTTTCTCATCTTCAGTCGCTGTTTTCTATTTAAAATTAATTTACATACAAAACATTTACACTCACTTGTATTTCTGAATATAACATTATATTTCTATCATAATAAACTGAAGATATTTGTGTTTTGGACTGTTGGTTGGATGTCGCTTGTTGTTCGGACAAAACAAAACATTTGATGACGTGATCTTGGACGTTTTATAGACCAAATGATCAAACCTGATGATTAGATATGACAAAAATTTATCATTTATAATTAAAATAGTTGTTGGTTGCAGGAGTTTAACAAATAACAACAGAGTTTAAATCATTTATTTTTGTCTTCTCTTAACACTTGTGTAATGTAATATTAAAAAAGTTCATTGTGCAATCAGGGCAGCAGAAAATCCAAGAGCAACAGTCTTCTTCCTGTTCTCAGGTAGAGCGGTGATTTCAAAATAAAATACGAGTGTTGAGGTGAATAATTCACGTGTGGAGAAGAGTTAAGATGGGTGGAGGAGGAGAGAAGCTAGATGGGGAAACTCTCTCTCAGTCCTGAAGTTTAAAAACGATGCAGAGAGATTCAGCATCAGCACCGTTAATAATAGGACTACTTTACGAAGAGGAGGATATATTTAGAGTTGTTTTGGGTGGAGGACGGATCTCTCAGCGCTCCTCACTAATGAACTGTTTCCAGAAAATCAGTGTCTCTGTTTGGTTTATCTGAGGACAAACTAGACGATTTAAAGAATTTAATTATATCCTGATGACTGATCTCTAAACGGTTTGTTCTGGTTTCCATCGAGGAATCAACAACTTTATTCATTTATACGTCTCTGAAAGATACGGAAGCCTGAGAACGCCCACGCTCGCAGGAATTTTGATGTCTTTATCTTGAGATAACAAAGCCTGTTTTCTGGTGATTGGGTTGATCTGTGTTTAGGGAGTCTGGCTCATTTGGTCAAACCTGATTTTAAGCTTCAAGATAACAACTTTCTTATTTATTTGTAGTCTTCTCCGTATAAAAAAGGTCTTTCAATTAGAAAGACACAATACTTCTTCCTGAGTCAGACCTTGACTGAAGTACAGTCTGATGTTGATCACAAATAATAACAATAAGTAAAATAATTTGATGTTTTACCTTAAATAAGTTGTGCATGCTAGCATTCCTGATCTCCAATAAAGTAATACAAATAAATTGCCCTTTTGTTTTCTCGTGATGACGAGTTGATTATGTTGTTTTCTCAAGATATTGGCATTAAAACAAATTGGCATTAAAAAAATGTCCATAAAATGATGCATGATAATTATTATCCTCTATTGTACACCACTACAGTAGTTCCCAAAAACCAGATGCACAATATTATAACAGGAGCCATTCTGCAGCTTAATGAATACTTTTGATACTTTAAGTACATTATGCTGGTTTATTACTTTTGTACTTCTATTTTGAATTTTAAATGCACAACCTTTACTTTTAAATGGGCATTTCTATTGGCTGGTATAAATACTTTTGAGCACTTCTTCTTATGAAATAAAAACATTTCAAACTAGAAAGGTGCAGATCTCCTGCAGGTTATTCATCTCGTATCGTGTCTAACTTTAGTGGATCGTAACATGAGATATTAGCCGTGGACAGACAGACAGACACACACACACACACACACACACACACACACACACACACACACACACACACACACACACACACACACACACACACACACACACAGAGTGAAACATCTCCCCACAGACAATTAGTTTTAATAGTTTTGGAGAATTTGCTGAAACAATGAGAATCCAAAACTAAAGCCAAGAATTTAAACTTGTTGACTTCCTCTGTTTTCTTTTGATCGTATCTTCTTGTAAATCACAGACAGAGATGACCTCACCTCTGTCAGCAGGTGTAACTCAGCTGTACATGCCTCTCTGTGATCTCAGCTGTCATCACGCGATTATCACCTCATCAACCAATCAAATCAGACTGTTTACCATGATGTCATCCTCACAGAGGGTATTAATAAAGTTATTTAAAAGTTATATCTGCATTCACCTACTAAATGACAACCTTACATAACTTCTTACATCAGGTTGTGAGTCCGACAGGAAGCCGACGTCAAAGCTGGATGAAATGAACCGTTTGGACCAAAGCTGGTTCACGTTTTTAGTGATTTAAACCACAAAGATATAAAAAGAATCTGAACAGCAGAAACAAGGAAACATGAAGGAGTTTGAAGAATCACGTTGGGATGTTTCATAATTTAATGCCGAACGACGACAACATGAAGAGTTTATCTTTATTTTAGTGATGTGAAGAAAAGTGAAAGCAAAAGTGCTCTTTAAAGGTCTTATTATATAATATAAAAATGTCAGATGGGAATTGGAATTACATTAAATGTGCACAAAGCAAAACTATAATAATAATCTACAGTGTGCTTCACAGAAGGCAACAAATTAGCATAAATAATTATGAAATAAAAATTAACTTAAATTGAACAATTACCAGTCATTTGTGAAAACAGGAACAACAAAAAGCAGAATTTTACAGACTCGCTTCCGAAAATGAACAGTTAAAACATTTAAAATATTTGAAATACTGAAAGAAGTTGAAGCTTCAGTACAGGTGAGAACACTAAATAAAGTTGAAGTGTAAAGGGACAACCAGCAGACTTAAGACGAACACAGAAGGAAGTCAAACATGATTCATTTGCACAAACCACCTGCAGTGCAATGATACAGAGCCCATTGGAAATCTGAAAAGTTTCTCTCTAAGTGTGAGCACTGCATGAAGTCAAAGCATTTAAAATACCGAAAGAAGTTGAAGTGGAGTGTAATAAGTTGTCAAAAGACACTTATTACCGTTCAAATAGAGATGCTGAAAGAAGTTGAAGACTTATTCAGGTGAAAGCACTGATAAAAGTTAAATGAAGTTCAACCATTGAAAGCAGTTGAAGTGGTGTTCCAAACACAAGTGTGGCAGTGGAAATAGAAATAGAAGTTGAAGTGTCAGCTAAGATGAAAACAGTGATTGAAGTTCAAGTGTCAGAACTGTGTAAATTAAAATATTCACTTGAGTTTCAAGCACTGAAAGCAGTTGAAGTGAAAGTGATTTTCTGAGACGGAAAGCAGGCGTTCATCTCAATGCAGTTCAAGTGGAAGAAGTGAAAGATGTCAGCTGAAGCACTGAAAGCAGTTGAGGGACATAGACAACCTAGCGCAGGGGTCTCAAACTCATGTTCACTCTGGGCCACATCAGCATCATGTCGCCCTCAAAGGGCCGCTTGTAAATGTAAGACTGTGTAAATGTAACTTCGCCTAACATATTGGTAAATAACTGTCTCTGCATTTGATTATTGTTTATTCAAGTGTAAAAATATTGTACATGCCGTTATATAAATGTAAAAATATATTTAAGCACATTTCTGTTATAACTTAAATCCTTTTAATTTAGGGTTAATAAACCCACATTACTATCAAACTATTAAAGAACATAGCAAAGACAAATATCAAACACAAGTTAATACAATAACTTTGTTCAAAGCTTAAAATCCTTTCAAGGGTGCGTTTGCACAATCCCACGTGAAGTATTTCATGTGTTGTAAAGCCACGTTTAGAGTATCTTCAATGTACTCACAATACATTTACATGTAACATGTAGAGTAACCTGTGAAGAGCTGCTTCTGTGACTGTGTTTAAGTATCTCATCATTATGACTTTCTATCTCATCATTATGACTTTCTATCTCATCATTATGACTTTCTATCTCATCATTATGACTTTCTATCTCATCATTATGACTTTCTATCTCATAATTTCGACTATGGGGATATTTTTATTATCAAGTCTAACTTTAAATTATTATTTATTTTTTTTTGCTGGCGGATTCGTGGGCCACATAAAATAACGTGGCGGGCCGGATTTGGCCCGCGGGCCTTGAGTTTGACACCCCTGACCTAGACAATATATATATATATATATAACAGCAGCTTTAACCTGTGATGTAACTGCAGCTCGTCTCCACAGCGCGGCGTTCAGACCCGTGACGTCTGCCGAGGATACCCCGCTCTGCTGCGCTGCTGAACCTTATGAATGAACAAGTGTTTCATGTGGAAATTGTTATTCTAACCACATACATAAGTGTTTCAGGGCTGTTATGGAAAAGTAATTGGCGCAATTACAGAGGAGGGGGACATGTGTCAGAGGGTCTGGGGCTTTCCCAGAACACAAAGTTTCCTCTGCAGAGATCTGAATTTAGAACAGGATAAAAATATTTACTGAAGGTGAAAATGTGAAACTTTCTGCAGGTTGTTTCGTGATAGTCTTCAGTACATAAACAGGCTTTTCTGAGCATGAATACGCTTTGAAAGATGAGGAAAACACAAAAGAATTAGCTGATAATTGTGGAGGACATCAACCAAAGTCTACATACTTTCAGAGTTCATCTGCAGAATATTTTTATGTTCAGTTGCACTTTTGGATTATTCTGTTTATGACTTGTTTTAAATCATACACGTCTGTCAGCAGGTCATCTGGTTACATGTGACCTCTAAACACATGTAGAGTCTTCAGACTCTGACGTTGTACTGACTAAATACAGCTTTATTGTGCTGTATACATTTACTGTGGTCCAAAGAAGAGTCACAGATCTTATAACAGCTGAGGAGACAAACTAAATAATGCCTGTTCCAACTGACTAATTGAATGTTAGTGTAAAATGTAGGGCCACAAATAAGAGCTCTATTTTTTCCACGTGTAGAATTAAAACCAACGTTAAATGAAGATTGTTTCCTCTCTGTCAGATGTTTGTTTGGTCTTGGAGGTCTGTCCTCACCTCTGATTGGTTTTCCAGACTCCTTAACACATGTTGAGGGTATGAGCCTCATTGAGTTGACCTCTGACCCCGCTGTAGTCTAAAAATACTCCTGACAGACTAAATAAACATCTGTGCTGCAGGTCCGGATTTGACATATTTTTACTGCGTGAATGTCCCTCGTGGGAACTCGGATCTGAGAGGATAGAAATTAAGCTGAGTCTTTTTAGTTTTGACGACATGAATTGTACAAATGGGGATAACAAAGCCTTCTCATTCTTCATTCAATCAGTCTGGCTCCAATAGAACAACACAGGATCATCAGCAAAGGGTCGAATGTAGCGCCACTTTTTTGCTGCAACGGAACGTCATGAAGCGAAATGCTGCAGTGGCCAATCTTATACATGCAAACAGACATTCCTGGTAGATTTCTTTGAAACATAAACATTTTATATCTACTGTTGGCACATTTTGAAGTATCACATTAGAAAAGCTTTATGAAAACAAAGAAATTCAATAAAACTTTAATTGAGTAAAACAGCTTTTACGTTACGTTTTTCACAAAAAAGAGAAAAACGCACTAAATAGGACATTATAGAATAAATGGAGATTCTGATGTAGCAAATATTTCTGTAACTTTTTGACTCAACCCTCATAACTCATATGTCACACTGTGATTGGCCTGGTGTGCAAAAGTGAGCTCTATTTTTTATTCTTTATACAACTATTTAAAAAAAAAGTTTATTTATTAATTTGTCCTACAGGGACGATGCATACATTCTTACATTTAAATTAGTTGCAGCCGATGTATATAAGACTTATAGCGTAGCTAATTTTGCAGTCCTTGTCCCCGATTAGACTTTTATTATGAAACACTAATACAAATATAGAGACACACAATTTAACAAACAACCAATACAAGTATTAACATTTAATTACAAACAAGAGGGACAGAAGTATGTGTGCTATGTAAACCCGTTATTTCTGTCACTTTTCATGTGAGCAGAGGTCAAACAATATAAATGTTTTCAACAGACACTGAAGTTATCTCCATATTTAAACCTCTCTATGATGGCCGGCGTCTCCCTCTTCCTTCCTGTGTGGCAGTTGGCAAACATTTTATGTCAAACGTGGTTGAGCATAAAGTGACCCTTATTATGTGTTCACACCAAACGCAAAGCGAATTTTTCTTGCAATGTGATTACATACAAAGTCAATGCAAATAGATGTCAATGGACGCAAAATCCCTCCGGGCGGCGCAAATTATGCAAATAAACGTAATTTGCCTCTTGTCGCGAGAGCCAATCAGCGTTGAGATTCTCCTCCTTCATCACTGGGTACATCTCAAGTCTCTTAATTGCATCCCCATTTCCCTCACTTGGGTCCTTTCCTTGCGTCTTAGTCCCTCCCACCAGGGATGCATGGAGAGACGCAAGGAAACCATGCGAGGAGAGAGGAACGAGGAAAGATGTTTCAGGAGACATGAGACGTCCTTTCCTCTGAAGCGTCACGTGAAGCGACATCTGTTTCTGATGACGGAGGATCAGCTGATCACAGCTGGATCAGCTGTCAGTCGGCTTTAACAGCTGGAGAGACTTTAGAGAAGTTTGTGTCTGTTCACATGATCACTGTACTTAATAATAGTAACTAATAATACTAATAACTAATAAAGACACAGTAATCATCACTGTACTTAATAATAGTAACTAATAATACTAATAACTAATAAAGACACAGTTATCATCACTGTACTTAATAATAGTAACTAATAATACTAATAACTAATAAAGACACAGTTATCATCACTGTACTTAATAATAGTAACTAATAATACTAATAACTAATAAAGACACAGTAATCATCACTGTACTTAATAATAGTAACTAATAATACTAATAACTAATAAAGACACACAGTTATCATCACTGTACTTAATAATATTAACTAATAATACTAATAACTAATAAAGACACAGTAATCATCACTGTACTTAATAATAGTAACTAATAATACTAATAACTAATAAAGACACAGTAATCATCACTGTACTTAATAATAGTAACTAATAATACTAATAACTAATAAAGACACAGTTATCATCACTGTACTTAATAATAGTAACTAATAATACTAATAACTAATAAAGACACACAGTTATCATCACTGTACTTAATAATAGTAACTAATAATACTAATAACTAATAAAGACAGTTATCATCACTGTACTTAATAATAGTAACTAATAATAATAATAACTAATAAAGACACAGTTATCATCACTGTACTTAATAATAGTAACTAATAATACTAATAACTAATAAAGACACAGTTATCATCACTGTACTTAATAATAGTAACTAATAATACTAATAACTAATAAAGACACACAGTTATCATCACTGTACTTAATAATAGTATCTAATAATACTAATAACTAATAAAGACAGTTATCATCACTGTACTTAATAATAGTAACTAATAATACTAATAACTAATAAAGACACAGTTATCATCACTGTACTTAATAATAGTAACTAATAATACTAATAACTAATAAAGACACAGTTATCATCACTGTACTTAATAATAGTAACTAATAATACTAATGACTAATAAAGACACAGTTATCATCACTGTACTTAATAATAGTAACTAATAATACTAATAACTAATAAAGACACACAGTTATCATCACTGTACTTAATAATAGTAACTAATAATACTAATAACTAATAAAGACACAGTTATCATCACTGTACTTAATAATAGTAACTAATAATACTAATAACTAATAAAGACACAGTTATCATCACTGTACTTAATAATAGTAACTAATAATACTAATGACTAATAAAGACACAGTTATCATCACTGTACTTAATAATAGTAACTAATAATACTAATAACTAATAAAGACACACAGTTATCATCACTGTACTTAATAATAGTAACTAATAATACTAATAACTAATAAAGACACAGTTATCATCACTGTACTTAATAATAGTATCTAATAATACTAATAACTAATAAAGACACACAGTTATCATCACTGTACTTAATAATAGTAACTAATAATACTAATAACTAATAAAGACACAGTTATCATCACTGTACTTAATAATAGTAACTAATAATACTAATAACTAATAAAGACACAGTAATCATCAGTAGAGGTGTTTCTCTCTGTAGTCTGTTAACAAACTGTTCTGTTTATAAGATCAGGATCGATGTCTACGGCGGAATGCGATCGTCTTATTTATGAATTATTCGCGTCTGTACGTTTTTAAATTGTGACTGTGACGTCATTATTAAATAACCCAGAATATGATTATTGTTTCTCTTAAATTATGAAAGTCATCAAACACTCAGGAATGATCAGCCTCACGTGACTGAATGAAATGATGATCAATGATGTAAAAAGCTTTCTCTCACTTTAATTGTTTCATAATAAAGTTATTGAGGGAAACATCAGATCATGAAAACACAAATCTTTCTAATAAATGAAGAAAGTTGTTTGTGGTCCTTTTGTTGTTCAGACTACAATGAACATCTATTTAAACCAGACGGTGAATCAGAAAACTAATCAAATATAAACTAGAGTTTAATCTGTGATCTGTCTTCACTCTGGTGTTAAACTCAGTCAGTCAGTCCGATCGGCTGCAGCGTCCAATCACATCACTGATGAACAATGAGGGGGGGGGGGGCCTTAAAACACTTCCTGGAAGTCTGTTCTCGTGGTTCCTCGCTCATGGCTCCTCGGAGATCCCTCCTCCATCCTCGCTCCTCAGAGCTACATTAGAGCTTTGGGACGGCCGTCAATATGGTGGCGCAGAAACAACTTCCGGTTCAAGCGAGGAGCGAGGAAACGACAATTTTACTTTTTTATTATTTTTTTGTTTGTGCTGAGTCAGCTTCTGATGTTTCAGAAGTTGTTAGCGAGTCGGGAACAGCTCACTGCACACCGGGCACTGGTGCAATTTCCCCCCAATGTTGTTATCGTCCTTGCCTCGCTTTCCTCCACGCACAAGCAAGGTGTGGCGGTCCTGGTCGGCTTTGGACGTGAACATATACCGGCATTTATGGCAAGAGCCATTTCGCGAAATTTCAAGACAGCAGCAAACGAATCGACCAGCGATTGGCACGCCATCCTTGCTTCGTTGTCTGCGTGTCAACATCCGGCATGTATGGCGCAAAGGATGTTGGGATATGGTGTTGGCGCTAAAACGTGGCGCTGTTCGCTTGAGCCTGAGATCTTCAATTATAAAAAAAAATTCAAGTTCCGTTCACCGAAAAATATCGTCATTTTATGAAACTTTAAAGTCGTACATAACTGACACCCCCCCCCCGTCGTACGCTTTGTACGACCATGAAAATGTTGAAAACTCTGGACGGCCCCTTACAAATCTGCATCATTATGTAGTTATTTGGGTGTTTGGTTTGAACAGAGCATTAGAACCACTCCGCCAGTGTATCTCAAAACCAGGCAACAACCTCCGGTTCTGCCGAGTGAAGTCAATGCTTCATGTCTCAAAGTTTGCATTCTCTCTAATGTCCATCAGGGGCCGACTCCTCTGGTTGTATAGAAGTCTATGAGAAAATGAGTCAAATAGACCATAAAGCAGGGTATGCTTTAGGGCGGGGCTACCTTGTGGGGAAATGTGAACCGAATCAGAGCTGAAGAGATACATTTTTAGCACTTTACTCAGCCCATTATCACCAAAGATTGTGTTCATATTTAACAATTCCACAGGTCACAATTTACATCCAGTACCAATATTCAGGGCCGACGCAGAAAGAGAGACTCGTCCAACATCAATGTTCTGTCTGATGGTTGGATTATTGTAACGCTGGTTATTTTAACTTGTAATGCCAAGGACTTATTTTATGACGCTCTTCAAGCATTAATGGGAGTCTCCTGGTTGGAGGTTTTTACCTACGTGGGGGAACATGAGCTACACAGCAGCGTAAATATGTTTCAAACAAGGAGTTATTCTGCTGCAGAGGAAAGCCTCCACAGATTGGTTTACACCTGAACCACCACATGTGGCTCCTCTCTCTCTGTCGACATATTGACTTTGATTACTGTAATTGGTTCTGAGGCCCACCAGAAACCAGCAGGACCAGTAAAAAGTACCCTCTTACTAAAGCCATTAACCCTGCCATAATGAGCAGAGAGGAGGGCGGGGGGGTAAAGTGGCTCCCAATTAGCTGGATGAAGAAAAGCTGAGCGGCCTCTTACCTCCATGTTAAAGGAAATAAAAGTGGAGAGGACGAGGCACAAAAGAGTATCTGTAACAGGAAACTGAGCGCCGCCGCCAGCCAATGAAAACACTTTGCCTCATGTCCAAAATCAGAACCACATGCAGCAGAGAGAGCCGTAATAATCAGGAGGTTCTACTTCCTGTCTGCTGATTGGGGGGCGCTGGGAATAGAAGCAGCTGGGGGTCCGACAGCCAATCGGCTTGGTGGTAGAGTCACACGCCAATCTAATTAGGTTGTGTGTGTACAGTAGCTCCAGAAGCCAGGAGAGAAAACAGGGATTTTAGGGAGCTAATGGTCAACGCTGACATTTTATGTTTCTATTACGTGAAAAAAAATCTTTTGATGAACACAATCAAACTTTATTCACTTGACTAATTATTCGTGAGATAAAATGAGGCTTTATTGATCTCCAGAGGGGAAATTCTTAAAATAAGTGCAGATATATTGTCTGGCAAATTGGTGAAGCTTCCCTGTGATTCACATCTGCGCTTAATGTAATGAAATCTTCATTGGCCCATGATGCACCTTTCCACCAAGGTACATGATAATCAGACCTGGAGTTTTTCTATAATCCTGTTGACAAACAAATACACAAAAACGTAACCTGCTTGTTGGAGGTTTATACAACTAGAATGAGAAGAGAAGAATATATTTTAAGAAGTCCTTTATCACAAGCACCATCAATATCCTTAACTCAAACTCACGAGTAGCATCTGTTTTAACTGTTTTAATGTGTAACAGGACCCTTCTATGTATTTGTTTGTTTGCTTTTCATGTTTGTATTTTGTTTCTTGTGTCTGATGAGACAATTGTTCACCCTGGTGGACAATAAAGATTTATTGTATTGTAAATAGAAACTCTACAAGATCAATTAAAGAAAAAGTTAGGAGGTAAAGTGACTGTGGTGGTTAATAGTAAATAGAATATATATATATATATATATTAGGGGTGTAACGGTTCACAAAATCCACGGTTCGGTTCGGTACGGTACAGTGGAGCCACGGTTCGGTACGTTTTCGGTACGTTTCGGTACGTTTTCAATACAGTAGAAAACTATAAATGCCAGAGAAACGTACTTGATTTTAAAATATATTTATTCATTAAAACTAACATCATAAAGTTATTCTTTGAACAATGATGGAACTATACCTGAGTGACCCATCTTCTGGGGTGTCTTCTTAGCAGCGTGTAAAATAAAAACAGTTTCTTATGAAAACTAAAATGTAGCATTGTTTGCTGTAGTTATAAACAAATAAAAGAAACAATCCTGTTTTATATGGAACTATGTGTGTGTGTGTGTTTCTACTCAATGTTTAAGTTTTTTTTCAGAAAGATGAGAATGTCTATATATATATAATGTATATATACACTATATTTATCCCTTTATGTGGGACATTTTTCTCTGCATTTGACCCATCCCTGTATATAGGGAGCAGTGGGCTGCCAATGACAGGCGCCCGGGGAGCTAGGGGTACAGTGTCTTGCTCAGGGACACTTCGACACATGACACGGCCCAGTCAAGGATTGAACCTTCGACCTGCGGTTAAAAAAAAAAAAAAAACTATGAACGGTTCGTTGGGTTCGTCATGCGTACCGAACCGTGAGCCTCGTACCGAACGGATCAATACGAATACGCGTATCGTTACACCCCTAATATATATATATATATATTAGGGTACAATAGAGTAATATATGTGATTAAGTCATGATACTTAATGTCTGTTTTAATCTAGCAACAAAATACAAAATATAAATATACTGTACAATATAATGTAAGATAGTACACATTGACATAATATAGTATGATAAAGTACAGTATAGTATGGCATATAAGATATGGTATGATTTATTAATGACAAGATAGTATAATACAGCAGTATAACATAGAATACCACAGTACTATAGTATGGTATATTAATATCTTAATATCAAGTTGTATATTTAAAGGTGTCCTGTGGTGTTTCTGACCACTAGTTGCGCTAGAGAGCTGCTTTTCTCTGTTTTATTTATATTGTTAGCACAGTTAACAAAACCAGTGAAGAAGAAGACGACTGGCAGCCAGTAAACATTGACATAAACAATACAGGAATTAAATTAGTTTAAAAATCAGCGCTGGGGATGTTTTTTGAGGAAAGAAATGAACACATTTGTTAGATTCACAGATGTGTTTTGGTAAGAAACTTGTTTCTATAAAAACTCAAAAGGACACCTTAAGTTAAACGTTTAACCCCAAACTGTTTCATTTTTAATATACTATTTTCACTCTGTTATACTGATACTTTGGTATCCAGTGCTCCAGTGCTGGTCCCGGGTCAGTCTGAAGGTGATGTAATGTCAAGCTAAATTTAGCTGCTTGTTGATGAATGAGCTCCTTATGAGGTGTTTCCCTCTAAAAATACTCATCCAGGTGGAGTTTGTGATGAGCCGTGACACGCAGGAAGAAAAATGGATCTGTATCTTTGAAAAGAGAAAAGATGTTCAGGTTCAGGTCTTCGGAGGAGTCGTGTGTTTAAAAGCTGGAGCTCCATTAAGAAAAATAACTGACTCGATGTGGCCACACAGTTTGGTCCACCACGGTCCAGCAGCTCCTCCACCATCAACAATCCATCATCACACACCTTCGCCCTGCTGCTAACCAGCTGCAGACTAAAGTGGTTTCCATGTTTACTACTCCTCCATCTCACCGAGAAGAAAGATCATGTTACAATAAACTGGACTCACCACGTCCACCTGTTGTCACGTGGAGAGTTCAGAAACGACCACAAAGACCAGAGCTGTTGTTGGTCAAATTGTGGAACATACGTCGGTAAATAACTCAGCGTTGACTTGTTTTCATGCGGGACACTAACTCTGTTACCTGGGTGAAAGTCACACTTTATCACTTTTTGTACCACTTCACTTGCTCTGAGCGTGTTTTATTGCCGCAGCGTGAAATGACAAACAAAAAGAAAAAAAAGGTGTAACAATAACATCCAAAATGGCGTGTCAGCAGCTAATACAATAGCTTCCTGTATTTAGGGTGCTCCAGCTTTCTGCAAGGGATTGTAGGTCCAATGTGACGATCTTTATGCATCATTCATTCACAATTCTCTCTCCTTTCACTCCTCTGCTTCATTATGGGCGTTCACAATTTTACTGAAACCATAGACTGTAAATAAGAAGTGGACGTAGCCATCCTGACGTCATCCAATGGTTCGTGGACTGACGTTCTGAAACCTTGAGTTCAGCATTTTAGCCGTCGCCATCTTGGTTTTTCGTCCATTGACATCTTTTTTTTTTGCAATCAGAAATGACACTAGAGGGTGGAGCTAAGTAAAACTGAACGCTGAATAAGTGAAAACACTGTGAAAGGGTTCTGTAATAATGACTCTATTAAAGTCCTATATATGAAATGTCTGAGTTCGTTAATTGCAGAGAAAATTCAAGAAGATCCTTGAGACAAAAACTCACAAAAGTTAGATTTTCTTTCAAACTGCACAATTAATTTGTATATTGTGATGTATTGTAATGTTTGTATTATACTTTTTAAAATCTTATCTTATCTTTTTTATTTTTTATTATGTGAATTTCCCCCCTGCAGATCAAGGAAGTCTTGTTCCTCTTATTTATTATGAATATAAAACACTTGAGTGTCCCGTGAGACCAGGCTCCACGTTGACATGATAAAACTGTCCCATTAGTACAGAGTGTCTCTGAGGATGAAGACGAGGAGGCTGATGTGAAAACCAGCGACATGGGTGGATTTAGAGGACCAAGTCTCGCCCCGGGTCGAAATGAAAGAGTCGGACAGTTCGTCAACAGTCTGGGAAGTGTCACCTCACACTCACTTACTGGCCTCAGTGACAGTAGAGACGCTGCGTCCTCCTAAGATCCGCCGGCCTACCTGTCCAAGAACTCCACATATTCATGAGATGAGTGAGTGGAGGACGGCTCTCAGCCGTCTGCGGGGGCTCAGACCCACTTCTAGGAAATGAGGATTTTAGGGATTAAGGAACAGACAATTGATAAATCACCTGGGAACCATGCGGAGGACGTCCAGCGGTGGATCGTCTTATATGAGCTGTGACACATGAAGAGCAGACAAGTGATCTTTCACATTCAGCCAAAATAGAAAACAATTGAAATTTAAGAAAAGATGTTAGCCTAGCTTAGCATAAAGACTGGAAGCAGAAAGAAACTGCGAGTCTAGCTCCATCAAAAGTGTAAGAAACAGTCTGATTCACAAATTCACAGCAGGTTTATTCTGGTTAACTGGTTCTTTAATGCCTCTGGAGTCTTTTTAAAGACTGTTGTGAATAACAGCCCTTCAGGATGACTGACAGGTGTTAAAGAAGAGGGCACGAGCGACACAAACATCAGTCCGGCTAAGTTTTCACAGTACAACTACACTAAAATGATGTAGAATAACACTCACAATATACTTTTAATCCAGTGATTTATTAACATTTTACTTTAAAATTTAACTTAGGCTTAAAAAATTATAAAGAAAAATTATAAATAATATAAATTTGTTGCCCATGTAAAAATCTCCCAAACTAAAATTAGATCCATAAATAATGATCCATTTTCCACAAATATATGTGAGGTAAACAACTTTGGTTCAAACTTAAATATCTCAACAACTATTGGATGGATTGTCATTATATTTTGTGCAGATATTCATGAGCCCCAGAGCATGAACCCTCACAAGTTCAAATGATCGTCTGATATCCCCCCAGCACCACCAGCAGGTTGATGTTTGTGGTTAAAAGTTAAATATCTTGACAATAACTACAGGGATTGCAATGAAATTTGTGACAGATATTCAAGATCCCCAGAGGTTGAACCCTCATGAGTTCAATGTTCATCTGCATTTTCCTCTAGCCCAACCAGCAGGTCAAAGTTTGCTCTTGTCCTGTGAAATATCTCAACATAGCACAGCCTTTTATACAAACATTCGTGTTCCCCAGAGGATGAATCCTACTGACTTTGGGGATCCGCCATGAGTTAATATTTGTGTCTATAAGTGGTGTTCACAGACATCTTCAACACCTCCCTGGAGACATGCCACATACCAGCCTGCTTCAAGGCCTCCACCATCATCCCCGTCCCCAAAGAACTAGGACCACAGGACTCAATGACTACAGGCCCGTCGCCCTGACCTCTGTGGTCATGAAGTCTTTTGAACGCCTAGTCCTGTCCCACCTGAAAACCCTCACTGACCCACTCCTGGACCCCCTGCAGTCTACAGAGCCAACAGGTCTGTAGACGACGCAGTCAACTTGGCCCTTCACTTCATCCTCCAGCATCTGGACTCCTCAGGAACCTACGTCAGGATCCTGTTTGTGGACTTCAGCTCTGCTTTCAACACCATCCCGTCTTTGCTGCATGACAAGCTCTCCCAGCTGCACGTGCCCGACTCCACCTGCAAGTGGATCACAGACTTCCTGTCTGACAGGAAGCAGCGCGTGAAGCTGGGAAAATACGTCTCAGCCTCCAGGACCATCAGCACCGGTTCCCCCCAAGGCTGCGTTCTTTCCCCTCTGCTCTTCTCCCTGTACACCAACAGCTGCACCTCCAGTCACCAGTCTGTCAAGCTCCTGAAGTTCGTGGATGACACCACCCTCATTGGACTCATCTCTGGTGAGGATGAGTCCGCCTACAGGTGGGAGACTGACCATCTGGTGACCTGGTGGGTCTGAACAACCTAGAGCTCAACGCTCTAAAGACAGAGGAGATGGTTGTGGATTTCCGGAAGAACGCAGCCCCACCTGCCCCCATCACCCTGTGTGACTCCCCGTCGATGCTGTGGAGTCCTTCCTCTTCCTGGTCTCCATCATAACCCAGGACCTCAAGTGGGAGCTGAACATCAGCTCCATCACCAAGAGGGCTCAGCAGAGGATGTACTTCCTGAGGCAGCTGAAGAAGTTCAACCTGCCAAAGACAATGATGGTGCACTTCTACACAGCCATCATTGAGTCCATCCTCTGCTCCTCCATCTCCGTCTGGTACGCTGCAGCCACAGCCAAGGACAAGGGCAGACTGCAGCGCATCATTCGCTCTGCTGAGAGGGTGGTTGGCTGCAATCTGCCGTCCCTCCAGGACCTGTTCGCTTCAAGAACCCTGAAGCGAGCAAGAAAGATTGTAGCCGACCCCTCTCACCCTGGACATGATCTGTTCGTGCCCCTTCCATCTGGCAGGAGGCTGAGGTCCATCAGGACCAAGACCTCACGACACACGAACAGTTTCTTCCCGTCGGCAGTCGGGCTCATTAACAGAGCCCGAGACCCCCCCTGACTCTGTCATCCCCAGGACCACTTCCTACCAGTCACTCCCCTGCACATCCCTTCTAGGTTCCCTAAATACACACTGAGTTGTTTTTATTTATTTATTTATTTTTGAATTGATGACGTGACAGTGATCTGTCCTGGATCAATAAAAGGAATTTAAAAATCTAAATCTCCTCCTTCTTCTTCTTCCACTTCTTCTTCTTCTTCTTCTCCTTCTTCTTCTTCTTCTTCTTCTTCTTCTTCTTCTCGGGTCACTGCTGACTGAAACTGAAACCAGCGCTGGAAGAAGAAGTCGAGCGTGTACGTTTGAGCTGCTGTCATGAAACCTGAGCTCTTAATTTGAAGAGTACAAAGCAATAAAGTGGACCATTAATACTGCCCCCCCCCCCCCCCCCCCGTCTTTTCTTCCCCTCTGCAGCCGACGATGGTTTTTCCAGCGTTAAACGCCGGCCAGCAGCACCTTTGATGCTGCTCATCTGCGCGTGTCCCAGCCTGCCCACACTTTTCCTCTGCAGACGTCCAACCGGCCGTCTCAGACCTTCAGTGACTGAACCCAGATGAGGTGAAGGACTCCTCCAAGTGGCCCGGGGCTCCAGCATTGATCCCAAATGCTTTTATCAGCTGCTAAATGGGATTCCTTCGCCGGACCAAGTGACCTAATATATATATATGCAGTAATCAGTGGTGGGCCATGCATTGTATACCTGGGCCTTCACTGCTGTCCTGCAGCTGAAACACAGCTACGGTTATTATTTGTTTCATGTAAAAATGAAGCTCAACACCTATAAATACACTAACTGTAGAGAATACGCTGAGAGTGCGTCTCCTCTCTGCTCTGACTGCAGCGTCTCCTCTTCTGTGAGAGTAACTGTGAGTGCTTTGGGGCGGAGGAGGGGCTCACGGCAGCACCCGCTGCTCGTTACCACAGTAACTGTAGAACGTACGTGTTTTAACGTCATCGAGTCAAAACACCAGACAAGTCTCCAACAACACCAGAACAAGTCTCCAACAACACCAGAACAAGTCTCCAACAACACCAGAACAAGTCTCCAACAACACCAGAACAAGTCTCCAACAACACCACAACAAGTCTCCAACAACACCACAACAAGTCTCCAACAACACCACAACAAGTCTCCAACAACACCAGAACAAGTCTCCAACAACACCACAACAAGTCTCCAACAACACCACAACAAGTCTCCAACAACACCACAACAAGTCTCCAACAACACCAGAACAAGTCTCCAACAACACCAGAACAAGTCTCCAACAACACCAGAACAAGTCTCCAATAACACCAGAACAAGTCTCCAACAACACCACAACAAGTCTCCAACAACACCAGAACAAGTCTCCAACAACACCAGAACAAGTCTCCAACAACACCAGAACAAGTCTCCAACAACACCAGAACAAGTCTCCATGAGGGTTTGGAAAGTCGCCAGATTTAGCGAGAAAGTTGTCAACAATGGCACCGCTAAATATTTCCCCAGAGCAACATAGGACGTAACAATGGTTCCTATCACATATAAAACCAAACAAAAATCTAAAAGTTGTACAAATAATAATATATAAACAAGCATATTAAAGCTACTGCAGATGTAAAAACAAACACATTTAACTTACCAGAGCTGCTGTTCACTATTTAAAGACAAAGTCCATCCTCCTTTCTTTGTTAATAAAGAGTTTAATCTCACGGTTGTTCAGTACATCCGTGTGTTTTAGTTCCAGTAAGAAGTCCTTCTGGATTCATGGACGCCAGTGAAGACAGTGGAGCCTCCCCAGTTGTATTTCTTGAATACGTTTTAATGCGTTTGAGGCTGAAAATGTCCGCTCGACAGAGGCAGCAGATATTGGGATTGTCACCGCCCAACATGTCAGGCTAGCCCACTGACCAATCAGGTACTTGTAGGCCAGCTAGCAGGCTCTGACACGTCAAAGAATACGCCCAACATGTCAAACTAAAGATCTGATTGGTTGAACACTATGACAATCAACAATATCGTCCCCATTCACTTAAACTGCACATGGATTCACTTGTGAGTCTGCAGGCCTCGGGCCTCTCTTCTACCTAGAGACACAGAGGTGAAATCTGATTGGATAAAAGCTCTACTTAAAACAAGCTGCACTGGAAGCAGAGCAACTGAGGAAGACAGTAGCTGTGCAATGAGAACATAAGATAATGGGAAAAATATTATAATACATGTAGTGTATTTATGAAAAATTATTAAATTATAAAATAGCTATAACTTTGTGATTCTGTTTAGGCCAGCAGAGAAGGCTTAGCAGGCCCTGACGGCCCACCACTGGCAGTAATACATCAGTGCAGAGCTGTGTTTACGGTACGACTGGGTGACACTTTATTGGTCCTGCTGGAGAGATTGTCTTTTCCATTGGCTGCTTCCACGAAGATTAAACCCGTCTGAGCTTTACTCTTAGATAAGTCAGATGTAGGGCTGAGTATCTAACTGTAATACTTTTATGGTACTTAATAAAATGTGTCTGAAGCACTTTATTTAATCTTTGATCATAGATCCACCTTCATCAACGCAGTGCCAATGTTCAACCAGGCTGGTCTCAGTCAGCATTCATAGTAATAACTACGACAAACTCATAGTAGTTCCACAAAATTATTTTATGTTATCCAAGTAATCGTGAACAAGGAAGGTGGATGAGTCCATCAAACATTTATCTTTCACTCAGGAGACCAATGTTCATTCTCCGAGTGAAACGTCACCTAACTTCCGTACTTCTGTAGTTACTTTAACCCAAAATAAAAAAAATTCCCAAACCTAAGTATTTCATGATCTTTTATATATGCATATATAGTGTACTGCTGTATATTGGTAGCCTACATTTTTTTTATACATTTTGTAATAATTTATTAGCGCAAGTTGCAGTCTGACAAATTCAGTGTCTTTAAGTGATTAAATAGTTTATTTCAGGATACTTATTTCATCTTGCATGTTAAATCCAAACAGGAAGAGCCGTCGGCGCTGAAGACTCATCTGATGTTCAACCAACCAGAGAATGAAAAACATCTTTTAACGTGTGAATATTGGAGCTTTTTATTTTTAAATCAGTCATGAATACATTTCTTGGAAGAACTGTCCAGACTGTTTTTATGCAGAGCTGAAGGATGAATCAGAGAAATGGGTCATGATTAATTCGTTGTAATGAACTGAATGTTATAAATAGTAACATTTGCTTCATTCGGAGTTCTATGAACCTTTTACATCACTGAAGAATCTGCATTGTTTTGTCTTTTAACTTCTTGTCTACACTGAAAGTGGGATCATGTCTCATTATGTTGATTTCTGCAAAAAACAATGTCTCCGTCTGGTCCTGTAAAGTCGTATAACCACACCAACCATCATAAATATAAACCATTCTCACATTTCACCCCACAAAATGAGGACACAAATTGAATACAAAGTTAAAGAGGGAGCATCAAAACAAGACATAAAGTTCATAAAATGGTCATTTAGACTCAGAGCTCTTTAAAAGTTTACTTTCAATTTCAATTAATTTCAAATTATTTTGTATAGCCCAGAAGCACAAATTTACCTCAGAGGGCTTTACAATCTGTACACATACGACACCCTCTGTTCCAGGAAGATCATGTGCACCTGTGCGTGAATGTGTGTGTACCTCTGTCTGTCCACTTATCTCTCATTCTTGGTGTCTAGTTATGGTTGAATGGTAAATAGACTTGTATTTGTATAACACCTTTCTAGTCTTCTGACCGCTCAAAGCAATTTTACATCATCAAATGTCATCTCATCAAGACTGGACTACTGTAACTCACTCTTCACTGGGATCACTAGCAAGAACATCCAGAAGCTGCAATACATCCAAAACAGCGCTGCCAGGATCCTGATGAGAGTCCGGAAGTATGAGCACATAACACCCACTCTACACTCACTACACTGGCTCCCTGTCTCATTCCGGATTGACTACAAAGTCCTACTACTCACACATGAATGCATAAATGGACATGCACCTCCCTACCTACAAGAACTCATTACTCCCCAAACCTCCACCCGCACCCTCAGATCTTCAACCCGCTCGCTCCTCCGGGTCCCCAACACCACGCTCCACACCAAGCTCCACACCAAGCTCCACACCACGCTCCACACCAAGCTCCACACCAAGCTCCGCTCCACACCAAGCTCCACACCAAGCTCCACACCAAGCTCCACACCAAGCTCCGCTCCACACCAAGCTCCACACCAAGCTCCACACCAAGCTCCACACCAAGCTCCACAGCACGGGCGACCGGGCCTTTGGCTCGGCAGCGCCGCGCTTATGGAACAGTCTCTCTGACCACCTGAGACCACAGACACTGGACTCTTTTAAGACCGGCCTAAACACCTTTCTATTCAGGAAGGCGTTTCTGACCTAAATCACTGTCAGTTATTTCTTTTGTGTTTCTGTTCATTTACTGTTTTCTATTATGCTTATGTTTACTAGTTTTTTTATTATAGTTTGTTTTAACTATGTTTTAACTATGTTTTAACTATGTTTTAACTATGTTTTAACTATGTTTTTACTATGTACTGGCTCTGTGGCACTCTGAGATTTTCTGAATGAAAAGTGCGTTACAAAAAAAATGCATTATTATTATTATCACTTCCTGTTAAAGATTTGCTGTGTGAACTTTAAATCAGTTAACACCAACTTCTCCTCACATTAACACCAAACCTCCGTTAAAGTCACGTCTCAACAGGTAGCTGCTGTTTGACCCCCCCCCCCCCCTCCCATACTCTGACCTGTTGGTGTCTGACAGTGACTTCCTGTGTTAATCACAGGAAGGAGCTGTGATTTATTATTCATCGTGGAGGTCCGGCTGCTAATTGTGCCCCCGGGGGCTCCTCTGTAGCCGTGATGAAGATGAGGTGTGAAGGGCTGAAATAAAACGGATGAGTCCTGATGGTTTCAGATGCTCCGTGTAAACAGTCTGTCAGTTCATTTATTTTTATAGATTAATTCAAAATATTTAATATAATTAAGTTTCATGGTTACTTTATGAAAATAAAATGAAATAAAATCCCTTTATAAGAAAGCCACAGAGAAATATTAATATAGTATATAGGATTTATAATTTATCTTCCTTTTTTTTGGGAGATTTTTGATTATGATTATTTATTCATTTTTGTTGCAGCGTATTGAACAACTTAATGCTTCGTCAACATACTCTTGTCACAGTATAGAAAAGATAATTGCTATCAATAGATGAAGGACAACTTTGTAGCATGAAAGCATGGTGGAATTAGCTAGCAAGCTAGCTAACTAGTGGACAGTTTGTTAATTAGCTTGCTAATTCCACCATGCTTTCATGCTACACTGGTTACAGAACATTAGCTGAACAGCTGGCTGGTGTCCAGCGGCTGTTGCAGCTGGGTCCATTGGTCCCTCCGCCTCACTCCACGCTGCTCTAAAGAAGGACAAGCTAACATTAGCCTACCTAGCAAACTAGCCAGCTATCCATCTCCAGAGCTGATCCGTCTTCACAATGAGCTGAAACACTTTACGGCCCCACTGATGTGTTGTCACCATAACAACTAACAACAATCTCTTTTTTCTTTTCTACTAGAAACCACTTCTGTTTCCATGGATTCACCTCTTACTATGAAATACTACAGTAGATGTGTACTTTGGGCCCTCTAATTTCTCAAAGTACTGATTCCTTCCCTCAGATCATTTGTAACATTCGTAGAAGCTCTTCAGGTTTTGAGTAATCTTTAAAAACGTTGATGTCAGTGAAGACTCGGTTCAGACAGTTGGAGGACGTGCAGATGCTGAGACGGTTCTGCAGGTGATCAGGTGGGATATTTCTCCACCAGTGCTCTCAGATGACTGTTTGTTGTTGCAGGACTCGGTGCACCTGCAGCCGCTCAGCCTGTTGTTGGTCTTAAGACCCGTGGGAGGTGAGCCGTGGGCCGAGCCGGTCCCACCCAGCTGATCCAGATGTCAGCGCATACCAGCACTACAACAAAGAGGGCAGGATTTACCTTCAATCCCCCGACCTGTTTACAATAGCTGGGAATGTGCTCCGGTACAGTGAGACCCTTCAAACCCCTGAGGCCCTTCAGGCTCTGGTTCTCAGGGTGGGACGGATACAGGCCTCCAGCTGATGTGGACTCAACTAAATAAATAATACTTTCCTGTTATTTAGTTGAAATGCATCAACTTCAGATGCTGTGTTGGGCCTTTTAGAGCTGATACTGAATTAATAAACTGATACATACTGATCAAGTTTTAAAAAAAGACTGCAGAGTCCACAAAGTGCTGATACTTGTCAGGACTTCAGGTTCTTCATGAGATCCTTTAAAAGACAACTCTTTACCTCAAGTGTTGTCAAAAATTATTTCAGGCCATTTTATGACTTTCAGTAAGTAATTAAGTCTTTTTATAATGAATTAAATACTTGATACTGAATGAGATTAGAGCTGCAGCTAACGGCGTTTTAAAGATGGATTCATTGCGGAGTCACATTTGATTATTGATGCAGCACTTTGGGCCGTTCAGTAAATAGTTATCAAATATATTTTGTATTGTTTGATTTGTTAAAACCACCGAAGGGAAAATAAGTTCACTAAGCATGCACAGAATTGTTGACGTGGCTATTATCGCCACCCGCTGGACGTTTTTGGGTTCTAGAGTGTATGGAGATATTTTGTAAAACTATTCTTTGTTAGACCGTGAATGAATCAATGACTTTAGCAATAATCTAATGTTTAGCTGCCTATAGCACAATTACTGCTGTCTAATCTGTCCGACTTTGTTTTATGATCATCACTGATCATTAAGGTGGCAAAATTAATGTGAACCTCTAAACTTCAGAGGAACCCATAGCATCAGCAAAAGGCAAGGCAAGTTTATTAGTAGAGCACATTTCAACAACAAGGTAATTCAAAGTGCTTCACATAAAACCATTAAAAGCATCAAAACATAAGGAAAAGAAAAGGAGATTTAAAAACAATTAAGAACATTCATTGAAACATTAAAAAGCAGTGTAAGAAATAAAATAGGCCTACAGTAGTGAAATGCAGGAGATTGATGAATATCCTTGAAAATGGTTCAATTAAAAGCAGCAAACAGAAAAGTCTTCAGTCTTGACTTAAAGGAGCTGAGGGTCTCAGCAGACCTGCAGCTTTCTGGACTTTGTTCCAGATATGTGGAGCAGAAACACTGAACTTCTCCATGTTTAGTTGTGACTCTGGGAACAGAGAGCAGACCGGTCCCAGACCACCTAAGAGTAGGGATGGTTCATAAGGTAGCAGCAGATCAGACATGTATTTTGGCCCTAAACCATTCAGTGCTTTATAAACCAACAGCAGGATTTTAAAGTCACTTATTTGTTGGACAGGAAGCCAGTGTAAAGACCTCAGAACTGGAGTGATGTGATCCACTTTCTTGGTCTTAGTGAGGACTCGAGCTGCAGCGTTCTGATTGACTTGTTACAGAGACCTGTAAACACACCGTTACAGTAGTCCAGTCTACTGAAGATAAATGCATGGAGGAGTTCTACCTGTTGAGACATAAGTCCTCTAACCCTTGATATATTCTTCAGGTGATAGTAGACTGATTTAGTAATTGTCTTGATATGGCTGTTCAGGTTGAGGTCTGAATCCATAACTACACCTAGATTTCTGGCTTGGTTTGAGGTTTTTAACATCAGTGATTGAAGCTGAGCGCTGACTTTCAATCGTTCGTCCTTGGTACCAAAAACAATTACTTCTGTTTTATCTTTGTTTAATTGAAGAAAGTTCTGGCACATCCAGTTGTTGATTTGTTCAATGCATGAACCAGACCTTGTATGGGATTATAGTCCCCTGGTGATATAGTTATGTAGATTTGTGTGTCGTCTGCATAATTATGATAACACACTTTGTTGTTTTCCATAATCTGAGCTAGTGGAAGCATGTAGATGTTGAACAGAAGAGGCCCCAGTATTGAACCTTGGGGAACACCACATGTCATTTTAGTCAGCTCTGATGTGTGATTAGCTACAGACACAAAGTATTCTCGGTCCTTCAAGTAGGATTCAAACCAGTTGAGTGCTGTGCCAGAGAGTCCCACCCAGAGTTTTAGTCTTTCTAGTAGTATGTCGTGGTCGACCGTGTCGAATGCAGCACTGAGATCCAGTAATACTGAGACTGAAGTTCTGCCATTGTCTGTGTTTAAGTGGATGTCGTTGAAAACCTTAACAAGAGCAGTTTCAGTACTGTGGTGCTGTCCAAAGCCTGACTGGAAGACATCAAAACACTTATTTACGACCAAGAAGTTGTTCAGCTGTTAAAAACGCTTTTTTCAATTATTTTACTTAAAAGTGGGAGGTTTGATATCGGCCTATCATGTTTCATTGTTGTGGAGTCTAAATTAGCCTTCTTTAGGAGCGGTTTAATAACTGCAGGTTTTAGGGCTTGTGGGAAGACACCTGAGAGAAGGGATGTGTTTACAATGTGTAACAGATCAGTGGTCATGGAGTCTGAAATATCTTTGAAAAAGTGTGTTGGTAGAATATCCAAGCAGCAGGAGGATGACTTCAGATGTTGTATAACGTCTTCTAGGCTTCTACGGTCGATTGAATGAAATGGTGTCATGATATTTGAATGGATGTTATTTAGAGATGGGGACAACACATATCCTGTGGTTGGTGTGGAGGACAACACATATCCTGTGGTTGGTGTGGAGGACAACACATATCCTGTGGTTGGTGTGGAGGACAACACATATCCTGTGGTTGGTGTGGAGGACAACACATATCCTGTGGTTGGTGTGGAGGACAACACATATCCTGTGGTTGGTGTGGAGGACAACACATATCCTGTGGTTGGTGTGGAGGACAACACATATCCTGTGGTTGGTGTGGAGGACAACACATATCCTGTGGTTGGTGTGGAGGACAACACATATCCTGTGGTTGGTGTGGAGGCACTGACTGCTTGTCAGTAAAAAGGAGTCACATTGATTGCATGTCCAGGAGGATTGGAGCTCAGCAGCTACTGACACTGGAGGGTTTGTTAGCCTGTCGTAGCTAATAAGGCGCGTGTATTGTTATTGTTTTTGGTTATGATGTCAGAAGAAGGACTGCCTTGCATTTCTAAGTTCCAAATTATAATTGTATAAGTAGTATAATAGAAACTGTAGAGTAGTATAAGTAGTATAATAGAGAGTGTAGAGTAGTATAAGTAGTATAATAGAGAGTGTAGAGTAGTATAAGTAGTATAATAGAGAGTGTAGAGTAGTATAAGTAGTATAATAGAGAGTGTAGAGTAGTATAAGTAGTATAATAGAGAGTGTAGAGTAGTATAAGTAGTATAATAGAGAGTGTAGAGTAGTATAAGTAGTATAATAGAGAGTGTAGAGTAGTATAAGTAGTATAATAGAGAGTGTAGAGTAGTATAAGTAGTATAATAGACGTGTCTGAGGACGGCTGCCCTTTTCAAGCCGCCTCACCACGATGCCAACAGACTCTGTTTCTGCAGGATGACATTTAAACTGAGCGACCAGAAATAACGACGCATGAGTCATCAGTATGTTGATGCTAATATTAATCATATCACACATTGTTTATGCATCAGTACAGCAGCTGCAACAACCAACACTATCAGTTATTTAATTTAAGGGGCTAATTAATGTGATTAATCAGTTCGTTTAAGGATCTTAAAAAATCCCTTAAACTTAACCAAAAAATGTTAATTTGCACCTTTTAAATGGCTTTCATGCTGTTTGGTTATTTCTACCCTTAAAAACCAGAGAATCCAGTAAAAAACACTCCATGTATTAATTTATATTCTTTAATTAAGCTCTAATTTGCAGTGGAAAAAATATCAATTAATCAGAATTAAATATTTAATGTGATATACATATTTATATATGGCCTGACTGAACTGCAATATATGCTTATTTAATTTTAGTCAGTTAATCATCTTTATACTTACGTTTTTACTGTGTGTATGTTTTAATGTATTTTTACTGTTTATTTTTTATGTTTTAACATGTTTTACTGTGTGTGTGTGTGTGTTTTATGTTTAACGTGTTTTTATTGTCTTGTGTTTTATGTTTAACGTGTTTTTATTGTGTTTGTGTTTTATGTTGTTTAACGTGTTTTTATTGTGTTTGTGTTTTATGTTGTTTAACGTGTTTTTATTGTCTTGTGTTTTATGTTGTTTAACGTGTTTTTATTGTGTTTGTGTTTTATGTTGTTTAACGTGTTTTTATTGTGTTTGTGTTTTATGTTGTTTAACGTGTTTTTATTGTCTTGTGTTTTATGTTGTTTAACGTGTTTTTATTGTGTTTGTGTTTTATGTTGTTTAACGTGTTTTTATTGTGTTTGTGTTTTATGTTGTTTAACGTGTTTTTATTGTGTTTGTGTTTTATGTTGTTTAACGTGTTTTTATTGTCTTGTGTTTTATGTTGTTTAACGTGTTTTTATTGTCTTGTGTTTTATGTTGTTTAACGTGTTTTTATTGTGTTTGTGTTTTATGTTGTTTAACGTGTTTTTATTGTGTTTGTGTTTTATGTTGTTTAACGTGTTTTTATTGTCTTGTGTTTTATGTTGTTTAACGTGTTTTTATTGTGTTTGTGTTTTATGTTGTTTAACGTGTTTTTATTGTGTTTGTGTTTTATGTTGTTTAACGTGTTTTTATTGTCTTGTGTTTTATGTTGTTTAACGTGTTTTTATTGTCTTGTGTTTTATGTTGTTTAACGTGTTTTTATTGTCTTGTGTTTTATGTTGTTTAACGTGTTTTTATTGTGTTTGTGTTTTATGTTGTTTCATGTGTTTTTATTGTCTTGTGTTTTATGTTGTTTAACGTGTTTTTATTGTCTTGTGTTTTATGTTGTTTAACGTGTTTTTATTGTCTTGTGTTTTATGTTGTTTAACGTGTTTTTATTGTCTTGTGTTTTATGTTGTTTAACGTGTTTTTATTGTCTTGTGTTTTATGTTGTTTAACGTGTTTTTATTGTGTTTGTGTTTTATGTTGTTTAACGTGTTTTTATTGTGTTTGTGTTTTATGTTGTTTAACGTGTTTTTATTGTCTTGTGTTTTATGTTGTTTAACGTGTTTTTATTGTGTTTGTGTTTTATGTTGTTTAACGTGTTTTTATTGTGTTTGTGTTTTATGTTGTTTAACGTGTTTTTATTGTCTTGTGTTTTATGTTGTTTAACGTGTTTTTATTGTCTTGTGTTTTATGTTGTTTAACCCTTTAACCCCTAGTCCTAATTTGTAGGCCTCTGCTCGAAAATAGCATACCCATACTAAAGAGAGTACAGATCTCTAACTGTAAGGTCTTTTTGGATAATTTTGATGGTATAAATAACACTAACACTTGTGAGATTTTGCTCAGATGTGTAAATATCAGTGTATATGTTACTGGTTTATAGTAAATGAAGATGGCACACAGCTCAATTTAAAATGTTCAGGTTCGCCTGAAAAAAAAAGCACTTTTATTGATATTATTTATTTGAAAGAATGCAGGTCCAAGCCTAAAACATCTCTCAAATCATAGCACAATATGTGATCAGTCTTTCTGCAAAAGTTTGACTTTGATAAAGTAAAGCCCAACAAAATGAGAGAGGTTTTAGTACAGAGAGTTCAGGCGAGATTTCCAAAATGTGCATTTTGGCACATCTTGGCACCATGTGTGCCATTTGACTTTTCTCATATACCAAACTACATATTTCACTTGTTTATCACTAATGGTGTTCAATACATCCAAATACAACCGTTATGAACAAAATGAACGGTGAAAAAACTCGCGATGATACAACAACAAGCTGTGGTGTGCAGGTGCTGTGCGTAAAGTAGTCGCGTGCGTAATGGTGGTTTTCGTCTGCTGTCTTTTATATATTCTATTTGCTCATATATCAGCGATAGTATGACGGAGAGAGATGTTACGGATATGTCCGTCATCTGTGTGTAGTTGCCGTGCTTTCTGCCATCTCAGTTTCTTTGTTAGCATCGAGCTTCGATTGCTTGGTCTGGATATGTGCAGGGTGTGCACACATCCTGGCGAAATATGAATGTGGTACTGTAGTAATTATAATAGGCTTTGAGTGAGTTGTGTTTGGAGTATGTACAAATTGATTAAATCTTATTTTAACTCAGGTTCTGAAGTTTTACGTGGTATGCAACATCATTATATTTCGGTTTCATAATTAGTATATGTTCGATGGTCTAAGGAAAGTACTGGAAATGCCCCATATATGGGGCGCTAGGGGTAAGAAGGTTAACGTGTTTTTATTGTCTTGTGTTTTATGTTGTTTAACGTGTTTTTATTGTCTTGTGTTTTATGTTGTTTAACGTGTTTTTATTGTCTTGTGTTTTATGTTGTTTAACGTGTTTTTATTGTGTTTGTGTTTTATGTTGTTTAACGTGTTTTTATTGTGTTTGTGTTTTATGTTGTTTAACGTGTTTTTATTGTCTTGTGTTTTATGTTTAACGTGTTTTTATGGTCTTGTGTTTTATGTTGTTTAACGTGTTTTTATTGTCTTGTGTTTTATGTTTAACGTGTTTTTATTGTCTTGTGTTTTATGTTGTTTAACGTGTTTTTATTGTCTTGTGTTTTATGTTTAACGTGTTTTTATTGTCTTGTGTTTTATGTTTAACGTGTTTTTATTGTCTTGTGTTTTATGTTGTTTAACGTGTTTTTATTGTCTTGTGTTTTATGTTGTTTAACGTGTTTTTATTGTCTTGTGTTTTATGTTGTTTAACGTGTTTTTATTGTCTTGTGTTTTATGTTGTTTAACGTGTTTTTATTGTGTTTGTGTTTTATGTTGTTTCATGTGTTTTACTGTTTACGTCCATTCTTTTATTTCATCGTGTGTTCCTGCTGCCTTGTTGCACAGTAAACATTCCTCTTGAGGGACATCAAAGAACTGAACTCATCTTGTGACCCCTCTTTTTGGCCCTCTGAAGGAGTCCCGACCCCAGATTTGAAGTCCAGGTCAAGTCCAGGTCTCGCTGTCAGTCCACAGCTCATTACAGACCTGCAGCTAACTGAGTGACACCGCCATCATCCGTCACACTGCGTCGCGCTGCCCTCAGTAATTCACCCAGCGGTTACTTTCCCGTCAGGAGTACATGCTGTAAAA
This sequence comes from Leptoclinus maculatus, assembly GCA_032191485.1. Taxonomy (NCBI): domain Eukaryota; kingdom Metazoa; phylum Chordata; class Actinopteri; order Perciformes; family Stichaeidae; genus Leptoclinus; species Leptoclinus maculatus. The sequence goes on from JAVDOI010000205.1 coordinate 61,690, forward strand.
CTCAGTAAGTAAATTATACATGTGCAGTTTTCATGCTGTGGTTAACCAGCAATGTAAAATCATTTTCTACCCAAACCGCCGTGTGTCTGTTCCTCCACAGCCCGTCTCAGACTCGCTGTAGAAAGTTATTATAACAGAGTTATTATTTGGGGTATTTGATGCTCAGGAATGAATGTCAGCTTCTCACATTTGCATAAGTGAGCAGCCGGCTGACTTGGCTGAACAGCATGTGGCTTCAATACAGATGCTCAATTAGAAACAAGAGGTGGTGTTGTGGATTTAAGGACTCGCTGCTTTTCCAAATAAAACCCCGGAGAACAGTTTGTACATGAGCCAGAAGACTTCATCATATTTTATTACAAGTAAAAGTACCAATACCACACTGTAGATATACTCTGGTACAAGTTTACGGAAATGAGTTCACCAAAGCTGCAAAAATATAACTAAAAAAAAGGTTTGTTGTTCAGCCAATCACATAGAAGTAGAAGAAGAATCATATGATGACGTCACTGGAGCAGAAGGAGCTAACAGCTGATGTTTATATTACATATGTATATCAGGATAAACTCTTTGAGATATGAAGTTATGTGATTAGAAAGAGAGACAAAGATTCTCTTCACTTCACACTCTCGTTTATGGAAGAAAATATTGAACACAATTAAGGATATGAAAGAAATATGAACTGATGTATTGTTCTTTTTGCTGCTTCACTTTGTTTTCTAACATAGAATAAGAACTCATTATAACATTGTTATAAGATGGGAGCATGGGTAATAATAATAATGAATGGACAATCATATTTCTTAATTATATGTCAAGAACAAGAAAAAAACAAACCAAAAGGATACAAATCAAAACCCAGTAAAATGTTTCTCAACCTACAAAATGAGGTCTTTTTTGTTTTTTAGTCAAGAAATGAATTTCATTTCATTAAATTGTCTTTAATATTCTCCACAACCATTGATTACCTGGTGCTTTAGATCATAATGTGACTAACAGTTATTACTTCAGAGACTATTCAGAGAAACGTTGAGACTTCGGCTTCTCTTCAGGAAACAAAGATGTTTACAGAACATTTCATGTAAACTGTTAATCCTTTACCAGCTAAATGTTAAACTCCCGTTACTGCACAGCTTTCTGGGTAAATATCTTCAGCAGTGAGCTTTAAAATACTGAGAGACTCTGACGATTAGTTTATTAAAGTTGATCTCATCGTCCAGCATGTTTGTGAAATCCGCGCTGACGTCGGCGTTTTGTGTCCAAAGGTCCAAAGGAAAGCCCAGAGGGTCTGGGCGTGGACTGCAGGGTCGGATGTCCTCGGCCTATCACAGCGAGGAACACTCGGCTCACCTAAGAACCTCTTTGTTTATTGGTTTTGGAGAAACCGGCCCGGAGACCTTGAAGCGGTTCCAGCGAGCTGAGAGAGCTTTAGCAGAAAGTGATGACTCAGCTGAGACGCTGCTCAAGGATTTAAGAAGAGGAGAGGTTTTCATCTTAGAACATGTCCTCTTCTTCATCCTCTTCTTCATCCTCTTCTTCATCATCTTCTTCCCACAGACTCACATCAGGTCACAACGTCTGCTTCTGTTTTTATTGTCCTTCCTCATGTTTATAGACCGAACTAATTAACTAACTAAGTATTTCACCATCTTTTATTAAACATAACTAAGTATTTCACCATCTTTTATTAAACATAACTAAGTATTTCACCATCTTTTATTAAACATAACTAAGTATTTCACCATCTTTTATTAAACATAACTAAGTATTTCACCATCTTTTATTAAACATAACTAAGTATTTCACCATCTTTAATTAAACATAACTAAGTATTTCACCATCTTTTATTAAACATAACTAAGTATTTCACCATCTTTTATTAAACATAACTAAGTATTTCACCATCTTTAATTAAACATAACTAAGTATTTCACCATCTTTAATTAAACATAACTAAGTATTTCACCATCTTTAATTAAACATAACTAAGTATTTCACCATCTTTAATTAAACATAACTAAGTATTTCACCATCTTTTATTAAACATAACTAAGTATTTCACCATCTTTTATTAAACATAACTAAGTATTATAAGTATAATTCTTGATAAATCAACCCTCTACGTGCATTATTGTTACTTCTGGAATATGATGCGTTGCTGTAGATTAAACCAGCCAACAGTAAATAAATGCGTTACAATGCAACGTACACATTAATGCAGCAGAAACATCAGATATTATACTTTTACTTTAATAATACTAACAGACTTTTACTTTACGTGGAGTATTTGTACATGGTGTATTAGTACCAGTATTTTCCAGACATGATGCTTAATAATACTCTAAATATGAATAAAGTTCTATAATGTTACAGAAGGTGTCAGTCGTCTTCTCCATCCTAAATGTGGTCTCAAGTCAAAATGAAGGGAGCTGAATGATGACCCAGATATAATAATAATGTAATAAATGCTTTATATCACAGAGTGAGACCAGAAGTTCAGATTGAGATCCAGCCGGTAAAAAGAGTTCCTCCTTCCAGCTGTAAACTCTCTCCAGAATAAATTCTCGGGGGTTTTCCCATTTTATGCATTTCAGTGATTAATTATGAGCAGCACAAAAGAGGCGAACTCCTCGGAGCCGGCGGTCTGCGTTCCTGCATCAATACCTCTTTGATTCAGACAGTGGCTCTTTATGTGAATCAGCAGATACTGTTCCTCAATAAAGGAAATGTTTGCCTTGGCCTGCTGGAAAAAGGCCGACTCCCTCTTCCTCCTCTGACGGCCTCCACGTCCACATGACACGAGCAGAGATCGGCTTCGTCCAGCGGATACGCAGACATGTTGCCGTGTGGAAGGAAGAGGAGGCTTCAAAGAGAGTTTAATACAAAGTGTGGGGGGGGGGGGGGGGTGACCACACGCAGCAGAGCGCTGACCCCACAACTGCTGAACAAACAGCAAAGAATTACTTAATTCTCCACTTAAAACATAACCCGTGAAATGGATTATTACAGGTAGAGAGGAGGTGTGGGGGTCTCTATATATTTACTCTGGATACGGTTCTCTGTAATGGTTCCCATGCAGTTTGGACTCAAAGACACGCTTGTGAGGAGTCAGAGCGCCGCTGACTCAAATTCCCCACAAAGTGTTGTTCGACATCGCTCTGTGATCTTATCTGAGATCTGCTGCTCGAGCTCTGCAGAGAGCTGACGGTAATTTAGCAGAAAGGGAAAATATTGGCTGAAGGTATTCCGCTATAATCCAATTTTATGTTCATGTGCAGCCAAGAGAAAGTTTTCCCTCCGCTGCTCCACTTTTCTATACGTTTCTCCTGGTGGAGGTTTATTATTTAGATGTTTACAAGTGAGAAATATCTCCCACGTTGTGTTAACGTCACAAAGGAGTATTCCTTTTTACTATTTGTGTTTTTAAGTTTCACATGTTTTACACAAACTGCTTAAAGTCAGGTGACTGATACACTTTACCTTTTATTTACAGGTCTTTGATCATACATCACGTGTTCACCTGTAAACTCATGAGTCATTGATGAAAACAATGATAGTTTACAAAATGATCAAAATCATAATAATAATCATGACAATTAATTAAACTACCTACATACGTATAAACAAATACTCACTTACAGAAATGCTATCATACATTCACATCAAAACACTTTAAAAAATATATATTTTTATTTTTGTAAATTGAATGTAGAAACATTCTCTCTAGTGTCCACCAGGGGGCGACTCCTCTGGTCCTATAGAAGTCTATGAGAAAATGACTCTACTTCTCTCTTGATTTATTACCTCAGTAAACATTGTAAACATGAGTTTATGGTCTCAATCTCTAGTTTCAAGTCTTCTTCAATACAGCATGATGTTCATTTAGTACATTATGGTCCATTTAGAGTCAAACAGACCATAAAGCAGGGGATGCTTTAGGGCGGGGCTACACAGTGATTGACAGGTCTCTAATAGACCATAAAGCAGGGGATGCTTTAGGGCGGGGCTACACAGTGATTGACAGGTCGACACCACGACGTTGTGGGAGTTGAACCTGTTTTCATTTTACAACTTTAACTCTTTCACAGTGTTTTCACTTCATCAATGTTAACTTACATGTTGGTCCTCTCTCATGTTGTTGAAGACTTTCTGGTCCAGGGCAGTGCACTAAAATCCTCTGTTCCTGGAGGATCCTACCTTTGTGTCCAATTTCCAATAATTAATATGCTCCAACTCAACAGAAAAGCTGCAATTTATAATTTTCCAACCGTATATGTCTGTGTCTCTCAGGTGTGCTACAGTTGATGCTTCTCGATGTGTTGAACAGCATGTGTTTGATACAGCATGAAAGAGGATTTCAAATTACATTAAAGGATTTTAAATCATAGAAGAAGACTTTAAATAATAAAAGAGACCAAAGTTAAAAAGATAAAAATCCTGCCATAGACCACACAGTGAATCTTGAATCCTGCAGAGACTCGATGGCGTCCTTGCTGACCTTTGACTCTTTGACATGTGATCAGGGTGGATCTCTCTTCCCGCTGATCCCAGTTTGAAACACAAACAATGAAACAGAATCACCTCCTCGTACTGAATGACCTACTTCAGGTTTTTCTGGCAGCGGCTTATCGGAGCTTCAGAGACTCGTAGAAGAGACAAAACAAGAGGTTCTGCTGAGAGGAGCGCTGTCCAATGATTGGTCGGCTGGGCGTTACCTGCACCAAAGAAACACAAACACACCTTTTAACTTAACGCACAGCTGCACATTTAATGGAAACGTGTTATATTGAGTGTATTTTCACAGTTCTCTGATTTTAGTTGATCACAGATAAATCAGCAGCAGCTTATAGAAACTTTATTCATCCTCAGGAGACATTGATGTCACAGCAGCAGAGCCCTAACGAGTTACACAGAACAAAGAACAACGAAAAACAAATGTCAAACACAAGAACGAACATAAAAGCAAAATATGTGACCTTTTTAGAATGTGTACAGGTGTGCACATTCCTGATCCCCAGAGGATCAACCCTCTTGATTGTAATGGCGATTTGACCTTTCCTTAGGCGCCACCTTCAGGACAAACTGGTGTGAGACAAAATGTATATGACAGTGTAAAATATGTAATGTGGTGTAATACACACTGCAGCCTCTAGAGGACCGGGGAGGCAGGAAGCTATGAGGTTTAGACAGTGGCGGGCCGTCAGGGCCTGCAAAGCCTTCTCTGCTGGCCTAAACAGAATCACAAAAAAAAAAAAAGACCAAAAAAACCAGCTACTGTCTTCCTCAGTTGCTCTGCTTCCAGTGCAGCTTGTTTTAAGTAGAGCTTTTATCCAATCAGATTTCACCTCTGTGTCTCTAGGTAAGAAGAGAGGCCCGAGGCCTGCAGACTCACAAGTGAATCCATGTGCAGTTTAAGTGAATGGGGACGATATTGTTGATTGTCATAGTGTTCAACCAATCAGATCTTTAGTTTGACATGTTGGGCGTATTCTTTGACATGTCAGAGCCTGCTAGTCCCATACTAGCTGGCCCACAATTACGTCAGCATTAGTGCAGCGATTGGATTCTCTCCCAATTTCATCCGCCTGTGGCTCTTGACATGTCAAGACGCTTGTCTCGGTCACGTGATACGTTACCTCAAAAATTAAGCCCGCAAACTAGCGAAAATGAGTAAAAAACTTTTGAAGGGCCCACTAAGGAGACAGAAGAAGAGCCTACAACTTCAAAGAAAAAGAAAGCTTCATTTAACAGACAATATCAGGAGTCTAATTAAATATCAGGAGTAATTCTGACGCACCAAACCCACTCTGCAGAATATGTGTCGACAGAGGAAGATCAGCTGCTGGAGGTTGTAAATGACGGTGGCCTTAAAGGTATGTTTGAGACGACAACTCTGCTGGTGTTTAGGGTTAAAATCAAGGCTGAATATCCTGAGATCACCACTAAAGCACTGAAGACCCTGCTTCCATTTCACACATCCTCTTTGTGAAGCGGGATGTTCTGCAGTGACAGCAATCAAAGAAGTAGACTGGACATGAGGAACACACTTCGGGTGTCATTGTCTCATTACCCCAGACGGGACCGTCTGGTTGCAGAGAAACAAGCTCAGGGCTCCACTGATTCAGCGTTATTGTGAGTTGTATTTTTGATGCATTTAATTTTTGTTTTCATGCCGATCGTATCATTTCGTTGTGTTTATCCGCCACACCTTGAATGCCGGTCCGTGAAAATATTGTCTTACATCAAACCGGTCCGTGATGCAAAAAAGGTTGTGGACCTCTGGTTTAGACAACACAACTACTTGGTTGAGGTTAGAAAGAAGATCATGTTTTGTATTAGAATAAAAACCGAACAACATATCTTAAAAACTTAACAACGCAGCATAAAAACGTAGCCTAACAATTTAGTTTAACAACTTAACAACGTAACAAAACAACGTAACGAAACAACGTAACGAAACAACGTAACGAAACAACGTAACGAAACAACGTAACGAAACAACGTAACGAAACAACGCAACAAAACAACATAACAACGTAACAAAATAACGACGTAACCTAACGACGTAGTTTAACAACGTAGCTTAACAGAGTAGCTTAACAATGTAACGTAACAACGCCACTTGCTCTGACCAATATCAAAGACATTCAATGTATCCGTGCTTTGCAGAAATGTACAATGCCTACCTTTTTTTGGCCACTGTGGACGACACATTTAGATACTCAGCTGGTGATAAAAAAGCCCTTTGGTTTTTGGTTTGTGACACTTTCAACTTCGCGGTTTTACTGAGCTACAGTGTTACCTCGTCCAAAGTTACTCACTTTGTAAAATGACCACGTTCAGCGTGGAAAGATGATCTTTATTATTATCTCCTGCACACAAGGTAATAATTTGTTCACAAAGGAGCAGTTAAATTAAAAAAGTACAAAATTTGCCTCTGAAATGTAATGGAGTAAAAGTATGAAGTAGTAGTATTGTATAAATTGTCTCATGAATGACTAGATAACCTAACCCAGGACAGAGATGTTTGATGGAGGCTCTGATAAGCTCTGGTATCCTCTAACAGGTTAAACCTCCCTCACTCTCCCACCCTCAGTAAAGAGGGTGAAACCTTGTGATGGTTTGGGATGTGATTCAGAGATTGTGAGTGCAGCTCTTGGCTCGGCCGGTCGCTCTGTGAGGCTGCATGCATCAATGTATTTACTGTTCTCCTATGTCAGTTTGGAACAGCGAGGCCACCAGCGACTCGCCAATTTACTGACATCACCGGCTAAATAATACCACTTATGAGAATACAAGCCCCGCCCTGAAGCCGGAGCTTAATTTAGCTCTGAATCACTGCAGCCGTTATGAAAAAGCTTTCAAAAGTGTATTCATGCCTCCAGCGTCTTACCTCCTTTTTCCACTCGACTCATCTCCTCACTTCAGCCACTCGAGTCCTCGATGACTCGCAGCCTGCAGAGGGTGCCGGAGTATTCACTCAAGTACTCAAGTACACGTGTGAGGTACTCGTACTTTAGTGTTCTCTTTTCATGCTCTACTGTAACTTTATGTATCTGACAACTTTAGTTAGTTAAAAGATTAAGATTCAAGAAACAAAACATGTAGTTTATAAAATATGAAGTTTAGTTACAAATGTAACTCCTCAACAGTTATTCAAGTACAGCTGAAACAATCAATGAATCATTAAATCAATGAATCAATTAGTCTTTTATTCAATTAATCCATAAGTCGAGTGACAGAAAATTAATAGAGTATTTGTATTGTGTGGAATTAGTTATTTTACTGAGTATTTCCACAAGGTGGTAATAGTACTTTTAATGTAACAGTCTTTTTTCAGCATGATATAAGTACTCTTATTGAAAGTATTGTTACAGAATGGTATTAGTACTTTTAACATACCAGAGTTTTTTAACTGTGTGGTTTCAGTACTTTTTACTGTAACTGTAATTATTTTAATGTAGTATTTTCACAGTGTGTATTACAGTGGTGGGCCATCAGGGCCAGCAAGGCCTTCTCTGCTGGCCTAGACAGAATCACAGTTATAGCTATTTTATAATTTAATAATTTTTCATAAATACACTACATGTATTATAATATTGTTCCCATTATCTTATGTTCTCATTGCACAGCTACTGTCTTCCTCAGTTGCTCTGCTTCCAGTGCAGCTTGTTTTAAGTAGAGCTTTTATCCAATCAGATTTCACCTCTGTGTCTCTAGGTAGAAGAGAGGCCCGAGGCCTGCAGACTCACAAGTGAATCCATGTGTAGTTTAAGTGAATGGGGACGATATTGTTGATTGTCATAGTGTTCAACCAATCAGATCTTTAGTTTGACATGTTGGGCGTATTCTTTGACGTGTCAGAGCCTGCTAGCTGGCCTACAAGTACCTGATTGGTCAGTGGGCGAGCCTGACATGTTGGGTGGTGACAATCCCAATATCTGCTGCCTCTGTCGAGCGGACATTTTCAGCCTCAAACGCATTAAAACGTATTCAAGAAATACAACTGGGGAGGCTCCACTGTCTTCACTGGCGTCCATGAATCCAGAAGGACTTCTTACTGGAACTAAAACACACGGATGTACTGAACAACCGTGAGATTAAACTCTTTATTAACAAAGAAAGGAGGATGGACTTTGTCTTTAAATAGTGAACAGCAGCTCTGGTAAGTTAAATGTGTTTGTTTTTACATCTGCAGTAGCTTTAATATGCTTGTTTATATATTATTATTTGTACAACTTGTTTTTATGAAGATGGATTTTTGTTTGGTTTTATATGTGATAGGAACCATTGTTACGTCCTATGTTGCTCTGGGGACATATTTAGCGGTGCCAGCGTTGCCAACTTGCCGACTTTCTCTCTAAATCTGGTGACTTTCCAAACCCTCATGGAGACTTGTTCTGGTGTTGTTGGAGACTTGTTCTGGTGTTGTTGGAGACTTGTTCTGGTGTTGTTGGAGACTTGTTCTGGTGTTGTTGGAGACTTTTCTGGTGTTGTTGGAGACTTGTTCTGGTGTTGTTGGAGACTTGTTCTGGTGTTGTTGGAGACTTGTTCTGGTGTTGTTGGAGACTTGTTCTGGTGTTGTTGGAGACTTGTTCTGGTGTTGTTGGAGACTTTTCTGGTGTTGTTGGAGACTTGTTCTGGTGTTGTTGGAGACTTGTTCTGGTGTTGTTGGAGACTTGTCTGGTGTTGTTGGAGACTTGTTCTGGTGTTGTTGGAGACTTGTCTGGTGTTGTTGGAGACTTGTTCTGGTGTTGTTGGAGACTTGTTCTGGTGTTGTTGGAGACTTGTTCTGGTGTTGTTGGAGACTTGTTCTGGTGTTATTGGAGACTTGTTCTGGTGTTGTTGGAGACTTGTTCTGGTGTTGTTGGAGACTTTTCTGGTGTTTTGACTCGATGACGTTAAAGCACGTACGTTCTGCACTGTTGTGAACGAGCAGCGGGTGCTGCCGTGAGCCCCAAAGCACTCACAGGCGGACTCTCACAGCCTCACGCAGCAGTCCCAGGTGTATTCTCTACAGTTACTGTATTTATAGGTGTTGAGCTTCATTTTTACACAAAACAAATAATAACGGTAGCTGTGTTTCAGCTGCAGGACAGCAGTGAAGGCCCAGGTATACAATGCACGGCCCACCACTGGTGTATTAGTACATTTACTGTCTGTGACGTCACAAATATTTTGGGTTCATTTTGGGTTTCCTACCTTCTGTAAATCATCATCGTTGTGATTCAGCTGAGTCATCAAAAAGAGCGCTGCTGTTTTAAAACGATCCAATCAGGGTTCAGGTGAGTCAGTGTGTCGTTGCCCTCGGAGACAGACCACACAGGCTGACGGACGCTTAGAAAGAGAGAAGAAGAGGAAGAAGAAGAAGAAGAAGATGAGGAAGAAGAAGTAGAAGAAGAGGAAGAAGAAGTAGAAGAAGAGGAAGAAGAAGTAGAAGAAGAGGAAGAAGAAGTAGAAGAAGAGGAAGAAGAAGTAGAAGAAGAGGAAGAAGAAGTAGAAGAAGAGGAAGAAGAAGTAGAAGAAGAGGAAGAAGAAGTAGAAGAAGTAGAAGAAGTGGAAGAAGTTTAAGACATCTTTCATCCGCTGATGGAAACTGCAGCCAGTCAGAGGAAGAGGAGACTCTCTGAGCAGCCAATCACAGAGGAGATCTGTGTGTGTGTGTGTGTGTGTGTGTGTGTGTGTGTGTGTGTGTGTGTGTGTGTGTGTGTGTGTGTGTGTGTGTGTGTGTGTGTGTGTGTGTGTGTGTGTCACTCAGAACAGAAGAAGAAGAAGCAGACAGTCTGTCTTCTTTCCTTTTGATCTGAAACTAAGTTTCCACCAGACAGTGAAAATAAACTACTGCACAGGAAGTACTTTTACTTTGGAAACAAGATGCTATTGACCTGTAATACTTGTCTTTAGCCACAATATTAATGTAGTTAAAGCAGGAAATCAGTCTGCATGTATTTATATTTACATTTATGACACGTTCTCAGGAGCCTTTAGGATCATTTTTAACTGACTGGTTCTATTTAATGTTACTTTTTAACACCTGGTTAACGTTATGATCTCCCTTTAAGGAGTTCATCTTTAAAACATGTCTCTTAGTGTTGCTGCTGCATGACGGACATCCTCCGGATTGAAATCTTGGGCTCTGTGAGGTTTGAATCGCTCCTTTAACGTCTCATCTTTGGAGCAGATGTGAGAACTTTTCCTCAATATTCCCCCGAGGTTCATATTCAGTTGGATGGAAAAGAACATTCTTGGAAATTACAAACTGAAAAGGTGTGAGATGCATTGTGGGTAACGAAGGTTTGTTTAGACTGGGTTTGTGACGCCAGTACATACCAGCAGATCCTCCTGGGCGTCCTGATCCAGGACCATCAGGCTGCAAAGATGTGGGTCACATAAGAGACTGCAGACTGAAGAAGACTGTGAAGGTTTCAGGGTTTACAAGGCTGACAGCGTGTGTTTAGTCTGATTTAAGAAAAAGAACCAACTGGTTCACTGCAGAACCTGAACTTTAGTGAACTGAGAGTCCAGTTCACAGATCTGGACTCTAGAACTGAAAATAAATGACTTGACTCTCGACTTGGACCTGGAGGTTAAAGACTTGTGACTTGATGACTCGAAAATTATTTTTGTTTTATGTTTTCAGTTTAAATACAAAATAAAAAATTATTTCAACATTGCCGTCAGTTTTTCACAGTTTAAAAGTTTAAATTAAGAACTAAATTATCTTTTATAAAGTTACACAGCTGCTCCCTCTGGAGACACTAAAGGCTTTATACTACTTTAAACACCTGGAGTCACCTGGAAACTCCTGGAGACATCTGGGGGTCACCTGAAGACACCTAAGGGTCACCTGGAGACACCTGGAAACCCCTGGAGACACATGTGGGTCACTTGGTAACATCTTGAGGTCACCTGGAGACACCTGGATGACGGTGTGAGTCTGTCTGTCACATGACCATGAGACACGTGATCAGATGAGATCTTTATCCAGGTAGACAAGACGAACCAGAATGACTAGAAAGATTATGAGTAAAGTTTGTTTTTAGATTAAAATGATCTTCATGAAAAATAAACCATTTCTTTTCTTAAATGTTGACAAATACAGAAACATGAACTGAGACTAATACTTGTTCATTCATATTTTTGATATGTCCCAAACATGATATACTCTCACCGGGAGGAGCAGAAAGAAAAGATAAATAAATCATCATGAATTCTCTAAATGTTATTAATTAACCCGTTGAGCCTGAACCCGCCCCCCTCGGTCTGGTGTGGGGGCGGGGGGTGCGAATTCCGATTCAGCTGAACGGCAGAATGCAATTTTCAGTAACAAATATAATATTTCCACAAAAATGCAGCATACCATTTGAACGAAGAATCTCCCATGAATCGAAGCATGTGTAACACTTTACACACTCAAAACACAATAAAACACGATCTACGACAACATTCCTAGCCTCGTGCTAAATATCGTCACTTTTTCGCGTTCATTTGGCCGAGATACGCATCAGAAATAGCCCCTCAAAAGACGCTAATCAACCGGCCGGCCTAAAGCTGTGTAGTTAGCAGCCGTAGCATTCAAGCACGCTTCGAACCTACAACTCCAATTCCCTCTCCGGGAAACCCTTCAAAGTTGACCGGGGGGACAGCAGCCCCCAGCAACGATAACTCAGCCAAATAATTATGGGATGGTACTCACGTTTTTGAAGCAAAATCATCAAACCGTTTCCTAAAAGTCCATTTTGACCGCGGATTCACCTCATTCTGACCCATTTCCGGCCTAATAAAGTTGTGAAATAAATAAAGGGGGGTCAAATAAGCTGGGGGACAACATTCCAGCGAGGCTGGACATTCCAGTCTCGCGACTTTTACGCGCCGGGTCCTCGGCTGAGATCGGCATTTTCCGCCGAAACTAAAGACTTCCTGGTAATTCTGTTAGCGCCATTCGATTGGCTACACCAGACACGTGCGCACAGAGCAAAAAAAACGAAAATTTACCAAACAGGGGCTCTACAGTGGCCCAATACACACCAGCTGTTGCGTAATTCTCCCGTAGGTCGCCGGCCTGGAGAGGCTTTGGAGACGGTTCCAGCTCTCCAAAATGATTTCTAACTGCTGTATGTGATAGATTGTGCATGTAGAAGGATAAAGGAAGTTAAATATATAGTTATTTAGGTTGTAAAAGTACAATGGAACAGCTTGAGAGGCTGTTTCTCAAATGATGACCTTTCGTGACCTCTCGTACGTTTATGTCTCTAATTATGGCATACTTCACTCAATTCACTCAAATTCTTTTTTCTATTCACTACTGCTGTCGTTTGCTATGATGGTGGGTGGTTCTAGGCTCCACTGAGCCTCATTTAATATCTTTTTATGAATAATAGTGCTTTTTCACCATACGAATTTGACATTTTCAAAGTGGAGCTGTGTTCCATCTTCATCTGCTATTAACCAGTAATATATACATAATATTTACTCTATTCATATGAGCAAACCATTCTTAGTGTTAATAACCCCTTGGAATTATTAAAAAAGACCTTATAGTTAGAGTGTGGGGCCCCTTCGTTCAGAACCGGAATTTGCGGAATTTGCGGGTGCAGGTTACCAGGCTCCAGAAGGGTTAGGGTTAGGGTTAGGGTTAGGGTTAATCGACCCTAATCGAACATGTTGACGTGTTTTTATGTGGAAGAGTTCCTTTAAAGCAGAAGGATATTTTTCCTCAGCTGCTCCTCAGAGGCTGCTGTTAAACAAACAGGTGTGAGAGGTGAAGACACTTTCCTTTAAATAGAAAACACATCTGTTTGGAGTCTGGATGGGAAACACATCTGGAGGGGGGGGGGGGGGGAGCCTGTAGCTGGACGTCTCCTAAGGTTAAACGTCCTAAAAATAGCAGGAATGTGTTTCACTTTGGTGTCGGGGAGACGTTTGAAGTGTTTAATGAGGCTTACAGGAACACAGGAGGGACAAAAGACATGCGAGGAATTCCCACAATGCAACAAGACAGACCAGATACACATGCTCACAAGATGCACTGTACTGTAGTACACATGTGAGGTATTTGTACTTTACTTGAGTCTTTTCATGTCATGAAACTACATTTAACTGAATATACTTACATAGTACTTTTACTGTATGGTATTAGTAGTTATACTGTAACAGAGTATTTTTACAGTATGGTAATAGTACTTATAATGTAATGTAACACTATTTTTCCATTGATGTTACTACTCTTACTGGAAGTATTTTTACTGTGTGATATTAGTACTTTCCATGTACTATATATACATGTTTTATATATATATATATATATATATATATATATATACTGTATATATATATATATAACATGTATTTAAAGCTTCTCTTTACCTGAGTTCACTCTGACTTCAGGTTTCAGACTCGTGTCTCTGCAGCTGCACCAGCAACAAAGTCCACGAAACAAGTTCAGACCTGCAGGATTCTGGGAGATAGATCTGTGGAGGATAGAGACTGATCCAGACCATCTGAGACCTGAACCAGACCATCTGAGACCTGATTCAGACCATCTGAGACCTGATCCAGACCCTCGAGACCTGATCCAGACCCTCGAGACCTGATCCAGACCCTCGAGACCTGATCCAGACCCTCGAGACCTGATCCAGACCCTCGAGACCTGATCCAGACCATCTGAGACCTGATCCAGAACATCTGAGAGTAAGTAGAGAAATATATTGTTAGAAATGTCCAAATCAATAAAAATAAGATCACGGAAAGGAAATTAGTTTCTGATGAAGCTGCATGTTGTTGGTGCTGCCAGTCAGAGTGTGTGTGTGTGTGTGTGTGTGTGTGTGTGTGTGTGTGTGTGTGTGTGTGTGTGTGTGTGTGTGTCTTCTGGGGGGCATAATAAACACACTTCGTGAGAGCTTTGAAGAGTCCTGGTGTGACACAGACCTGCAGGACTCTGGACTCTGTTTGGACTCTCACTTCCTGATAAGTCTTTTCCAAATAAATGGATTGTCTCTCTGGAAAGAAACTCAGGACGAGCGGGACATTCTTCAGACGGAGACGCTTTGTTTATCAGTTCTCAGCAGATGTGGAGGGACTGGCATCCTTTAAATACCACAGGGGAAAGTACTACTCTACTAGTACAAATACTGCATTTTTTAAGTACAAATATCTGCAGGTTAATGTCCTACCAATGTGAAGTGGGATAGAAACCTCATCCTCATTAAGAAAGAAGGGTGGAAGGAAGGATGCAAGGAAGGAAGGAAAGAAGGAGTAGGGAAGGAAGGATATACATATTTATGATAAAATATCTTATATATTTCGTTTTGTGTCTCTTGTGGTTGTATTGTTTCTCTTTGTGGTTATTTTGTGTCTCTTGTGGTTGTTTTGTTTCTCTTTGTGGTTGTTTTGTGTCTCTTTGTGATTGTTTTGTGTCTTTGTGATTGTTTTCTGTATCTTTGTGGTCGTTTTGTGTCTCTTTCTGTTAGTTTTGTATCTCTTTGTGGTTGTTTTCTGTATCTTTGTGGTTGTTTTGTGTCTCTTTGTGATTGTTTTCTGTATCTTTGTGGTCGTTTTGTGTCTCTTTCTGTTAGTTTTGTATCTCTTTGTGGTTGTTTTGTGTCTCTTTGTGGTTGTTTTGTGTCTCTTTGTGGTTGTTTTGTGTCTCTTTGTGATTGTTTTCTGTATCTTTGTGGTTGTTTTGTGTCTCTTTGTGATTGTTTTCTGTATCTTTGTGGTTGTTTTGTGTCTCTTTGTGATTGTTTTCTGTATCTTTGTGGTTGTTTTGTGTCTCTTTGTGATTGTTTTCTGTATCTTTGTGGTTGTTTTGTGTCTCTTTGTGGTTGTTTTGTGTCTCTTTGTGGTTCTTTTGTGTCTCTTTGTGATTGTTTTCTGTATCTTTGTGGTCGTTTTGTGTCTCTTTCTGTTAGTTTTGTATCTTTTTGGGGTTGTTTCGTGTCTCTTTAAAAAGTGTCTCTGATCCCAGTAGGCTGCTCAGTATTTTATTGATTGGACACAGTTGAGTCCATTCGATTGATCAGAAATGTGTATTAATGTAAGTATGTGGGGTCAAACAGATGTTCTGTTGTCTCCAAACTGACAAGTTGTTGTCCGGAGAACATGAGAACCACATGATGCTGTTGATCAACACGTTAATGATTTATATGAGTCTGTTTCTGTTCTCACGGCTCTTCTCACACAAAGACGTTATGCAACGATGTTCCTTGGGAGAAAAAAACCCAAAGCAGCTTCAATGAAAGACAAACAGGCGGCAGGAAGATGGAGAGTCTGATATCGCTCCACCTGTCTGAGGAAAGATAGCAAAGCTTTTCAGCTAATGGACGTTTGTTTTTCTGATTTCTGTCCAGCTGAAGCTTTAGTGGCGCGTGGGAACGGAAGAAGTCCGTCTTTAACACAAAGCACGCGGTTGGCTTCTGGTTCTGAGGCACGATTTCATGATGAACGTCTCTGGAGCTCGGCCATTCGTTATGATAATGTAGACGCCCATCGATCGGATTATAAAACTAAACTATAACTTCATGTGGAGACTTTACTGCTCTCACGTCTTTTCAGAAAGAGTCTCATGTTTTCAGAGGGACTCTGGTGTCTAACACGTCCTCATAACGTCCGTCCACCGAAACAACATATACTGTTATGATCAACGTAGTTTGAAGCACTTCAATAAAAAGCTGCATTTTTTTCTATGAGCAAGGCATTGGTTAGTTCAGGGTCCAGAAACCCCCAGAGACCACCTGAGACCCCTGAGACCACCTAAGACCACCTGAGACCACCCAAGACTACCTGAGACCACCTAAGACCACCTGAGACCCCTAAGACCACCTGAGACCCCTGAGACCACCTGAGACAACCTAAGACCCCTGAGACCACCTGAGACAACCTAAGATCCCTGAGACCACCTGAGACCACCTGAGACAACCTAAGACCCCTGAGACCACCTGACACCACTTGAGACAACCTAAGACCCCTGAGACCACCTGAGACCCCTGAGACCACCTGAGACAACCTAAGACCCCTGAGACCACCTAAGACCCCTCTTATCTCACATCCTCATATCTGAAATGTCAAAGTGATGCTAATGTGAAAGGATCGGCAGAGGTGGAAGAAGTTTTTTAGATCCTTAACTGATGTAAAATACTTAATTTACAGATACTTGAGAGATTATTAATGCAAAATATTATCAACAAATAAAATATGATGTATTATTACAGATTAAGGCGCACAAAATAAATATATAGCAGTTAAAGTTAAACCCACTAGAGTCCAAATAATTCATAGAGATCAGGAGTATTTAACTCTAAATGTGACGAAGGAGACAGAATCACAGGATGGACACTCATTAGATTACAGATGTTTCGTAACATATATGAAGAATATGAACTTCCAGGTGACGACTGAAGGCTATGAGTCACAAATATAGACACAAATACAAGAAGTAAAATCTGTCAGATATCTGAGTTCTTCATTTATACATTTGGGGAATATCGAGTTTTAGTGACAAAGACCAACGAGTGAAATCCTGTTGAATCTGAGCCAATCAATAACAGACGTAGCTGCTTTAAAACGTCCAATAAAACCTAAAGAAAGTCAGTTTGAGAAAAGCTGCAGAATGATTTGTGTTTTTCTAGGATATAACAATCAAAACAGTTATTATTTAATCGATCGATCGATTAATTGATTGATTGATTGATTGACTCAGTGTGCTCGTTGTGTTTCTCCTGCTAAGAGCAGTGACTCATTCATGAATGTTCTGAGAACAAGCTGAGAGCGGTTTGATCCGTGTTAAAACACTGAGCTTATCTGTGATGGGTCCTCGCCCTGCGCCGATATATAAGATCAATAAGGATATAAGATCAATAAGTGAACATTCCCCCGGCCCCTCCGTCCTGACCCCTGCTCAGTGAAGGTGAGCCTGTGGTGTTTGGCATCGCCGACGGAAATCAAACCGTTCCATTTATTAGTTCTCAGAGCCGCTGTTGTTGTAAGAATCAGAGATGAAGAAAAACGGCGGATTAATGCAACGAGAAGACAAACAAGTGATGGCTGTGAGAGATGTAAATGTTATTTCACCCACTACAAAGGAGTTCACAGGACCGGGTTCAGAGGACTTCTTCTGTGTTTCAGATCTGAAGTGAACGATGCTCATGTTTGATTCTTTGTGGACGAATTTATAGAACCTTGTGGGAGGAGAGTAGAACCAGGTGGACGCCACACCTGTCCATTGATAGAAAAAACAAAAGGTGCTGATATACATCCAAACATTTAACCCCTTCAAATCTACTTTACTCTTTAACTTCTGCTCAGATAGATTTAACATAATAATCCTTTAAAACCACTCTGAATCATAGCAGTGTTTGGATGTCAGTCTGCTAAATAAAATGTATTCATTTAAATATTGTTATCTTGATCAACACATCATTATTTCATCAAAACAAAGGTTTCACTAAAATCTGTCGCTTTTTAGAAACTACAGATTTTTATGGATTTTAAATCCGTCTTCCACCTCGACAGCATCACATATATTTTGTGTGTCGTCTTTATTGTAGCTGTAGGATGTGAAATGTTAAAACCTTAAATGTTTAATCCAACGATGTCTCCAAACTAAATACGTAATTATTAATATCCTCTCAAAATGTCCAAAATAATCATTTTCACAAAAGAATAACTTCATTACAAATGTCCTCCAGGTATCTTCCAGGTGTCTCCAAATGTCTCCAGGTGTGAAGTTAAAATGACATTTTTTTATCAATAATTATCTTCAGCTCTGGTTTTAAGATGAAACTTTATTGACGTTGAAGAACAAAAAAGTGTAAATCATTTAATTACAATGAGGGATCAACACGTTTCAGTTTGACCTCCACATTCTTCAACCAGACTGATCGTCTTTCTTCTCACCGTTTTAGTTTGGCGAGTTTGATATTAACACGATGACAGACACATTAATAAAAACTACCGAACCAAGTTGAATTAAAGTTTATCTTTGGTTTGTATCTTGCGGTTGAAGAGTTTCCTCCTCGGTGTCGACGTCTCGTCTCTATCAGTGAAATCTGTCCGTCTGTCCGTCCTCACCTCCTTTCAACAGTTCTCTCTTCACAATCAAACGTCTCTGCTTCAAACATCAACATGTGGTCTCTCCTGGACCAGATATCCACCGATTATCAGCCGTCTGCAGCGCCAAGAGCCAAAGCTCTGCTGGAATAATTAAACCCAGCAGATCTGCGGTCAGCGTTTCTTCTAAAAACTGCTTCCTCTTCCTGCTGTTTCTGTTAGCATTCCTGTCGCTAACGTCTCTACACACATCATCATCATCAGCAGATTGTGTTGCACGTTAACATTGATGATGATGATGATGTGGTTTCAGGTCTCTGGAGGTTCAGTTTGTTTTCAGATCTGGTTTGTGTTGTGTTTTTGCTTAGAAACAGCAGAGAAAGCACAAAGATCAATACGTCAGTGTCTATTTTTTTAAGTTTAAAGGGACACTCCACCCAAAATCCAGCAGGACTCAACTTTGTTTTGCCTCTATTGATATTTCATTATTTTATGTTGAGTTGGTACCAAAGCATTTCACTGCACAATGTAGAGTCATGTGACAAATATAAAACTACAAAAAAGTACAAAATTTTCCTAAATGTTGCTGAGGAAAAGTAGAAAGTTTCCCGCAATGGAAATACTCCAGTAGACAGTGGCTGTCTGAGGAGCAGGGGCAAAAAATAAAATAAAAAGGGCAACAGCTAACGTAACTTTTCTTACGTGTAGGGCAGCCGATATGGCACTGAAGCTCGTTTTCTCCACTGCATCTCGTTTTCTCCACTGCATGTCGTTTTCTCAACTGCATCTCGTTTTCTCCACTGCATGTCGTTTTCTCCACTGCATGTCGTTTTCTCAACTGCATCTCGTTTTCTCCACTGCATGTCGTTTTCTCAACTGCATCTCGTTTTCTCCACTGCATGTCGTTTTCTCAACTGCATCTCGTTTTCTCCACTGCATGTCGTTTTCTCCACTGCATGTCGTTTTCTCAACTGCATCTCGTTTTCTCCACTGCATCTCGTTTTCTCAACTGCATCTCGTTTTCTCCACTGCATGTCGTTTTCTCCACTGCATGTCGTTTTCTCAACTGCATCTCGTTTTCTCCACTGCATCTCGTTTTCTCCACTGCATGTCGTTTTCTCCACTGCATGTCGTTTTCTCAACTGCATCTCGTTTTCTCCACTGCATCTCGTTTTCTCCACTGCATCTCGTTTTCTCCACTGCATCTCGTTTTATCCACGGCATCTCGTTTTCTCCACTGCATGTCGTTTTCTCAACTGCATCTCGTTTTCTCCACTGCATCTCGTTTTCTCCACTGCATCTCGTTTTCTCAACTGCATCTTGTTTTCTCCACTGCATCTCGTTTTCTCCACTGCATCTCGTTTTCTCCACTGCATCTCGTTTTCTCCACTGCATCTCGTTTTCTCCACTGCATCTCGTTTTCTCCACTGCATCTCATTTTCTCAACTACATCTCATTTTCTCCATTGCATCTCATTTTCTCCACTGGAAGGGCACTCTAGAGGGCACTTTATCATATTGTATCTACCAGAAGGACATCCTCAAGTGCATTTCATCATGTTTTCTTCACTGGAAGGGCACCTCAGCATGTCTTGTCTACTATAGTGGCATCCTGCTGCGTTTCTCTCTGATATGGGGGCATTAAGGGGGGTTGCGGTTGGTAAATGTACTGTAGGACAGAGGAAATGTGTGCGATTCCTCCAGAAAGCAGAAAAGTGCAGCAGCAGCTCTGCTCGTATTGTTTCATGGTCTCCGTCTCTTTTTAAAAACCACAAGTCTAAACACACTTAGCCCCGTGGCCGGCCACAAAAGCCTGCTGTTCACCTCCTCCTGACCAACATGCACCCGTCATGTTTAGAAAATAAGCCTGCGGTCCAAAACACACAGCCACTGCCACCACTGAAATAAATCTCAATTTCCTTCGGCCACTTTCTTCATTTAGCAGTTATGTAATGAGCCAATCACAGGCTTCTCCCAGAGACTCATTAACATACCATTAACATATGTGTCAGTAATGAGTAAATGAGGGTAACATGTGGATCAACCTCTGGTTAAAAGGTCTCACTGTGAGCCACACAGATTATTCCTGCGCCCAGCACACCCACGCCAAATTTAATGGGGCTGTCAGAGAGGCTGAGGTGTGGTCAGCCATTTTCCAAATAATTACCCCTCAAAACAGAGACGTTATTGTGTCCAACGCCGGGCCTCCGAGAGAACGAGCTGAAGTACATGCTGGAGTACTCTGAATGCAGTGCAGAGCTGCTGCTACTTGACTGAAATACTGTTTATATACTCTGTTCGAGGAGCTGAAACTTTAAGGTCACTTTCTGAAGAACAAGGAGGGAAACAGTCACACAAAAACAGACAAAAGGTTTACAGCAACAATCGTTATTATTACCAATTCAAAAGAAATAATGAGAGGCATGTTGAACATTAATATTGCCTCACAGCAATACATGCAAAGAAAATACACTAAAATAAACGGATATACAGTATATATATTTATATAGATACAGTCTCATCTTAACTCCTAATAAAACATCAGTTTAATTGTTGATTTCTATTATTGATCTGAATCAAAGTAACTATAAATAATAAATAAATGTGGTGCAGTAAAAAGACGTAGTGGAGAAGAAGTATAACACAGCATGACATTGAAATTCTCAACACGTACCTCAAAATGTACTTATATAAGATCGTTGAGTAAAATAACTCAACTGGTTAATGCTGAACTCTACTGTGTTTCTTTACTGAACTCTACTGCGTTTCTTTACTGAACTTTACTGCGTTTCTTTACTGAACTCTACTGTGTTTTGTCCTGGACTCTACTGTGTTTTGTCCTGGACTTTACTGTGTTTCTTTACTGAACTCTACTGTGTTTCTTTACTGAACTTTACTGTTTCTTTACTGAACTTTACTGCGTTTCTTTACTGAACTTTACTGTGTTTTGTCCTGGACTCTACTGTGTTTCTTTACTGAACTCTACTGTGTTTCTTTACTGAACTTTACTGCGTTTCTTTACTGAACTTTACTGTGTTTTGTCCTGGACTCTACTGTGCTTCTTTACTGAACTTTATTGTTTCTTTACTGAACTCTACTGTGTTTCTTTACTGAACTGTACTGTGTTTCTTTACTGAACTCTACTGTTTCTTTACTGAACTTTACTGTGTTTTTTACTGAATTTTACTGTGTTTCTTTACTGAACTCTACTGTGTTTCTTTACTAAACTTTAATGTATTCTGTACTGAACTCTACTGTGTTTCTTTACTGTGTTTTTTTACTGAACTCTACTGTGTTTCTTTTCTGTTTTTTACTGAACTCTACTGTGTTTCTTGACTGAACTCTACTGTGTTTCTTTACTGAACTCTACTGTGTTTTTTACTGAACTCTACTGTGTTTCTTCACTGAACTTTACTGTGTTTCTTGACTAAACTTTACTGTGTTTTTTTACTGAACTTTACTGTGTTTTTTTACTGAACTCTACTGTGTTTCTTGACTGAACTCTACTGTGTTTCTTTACTGAACTCTACTGTTTCTTTACTAAACTTTACTGTGTTTCTTCACTGAACTTTACTGTGTTTTGTACTGAACTCTACTGTGTTTCTTTACTAAACTTTACTGTGTTTTGTACTGAACTTTACTGTGTTTCTTTACTCAACTCTACTGTGTTTCTTTACTGAACTCTACTGTGTTTCTTTACTGAACTGTACTGTGTTTCTTTACTGAACTCTACTGTTTCTTTACTGAACTTTACTGTGTTTTTTACTGAATTTTACTGTGTTTTGTACTGAACTCTACTGTGTTTCTTTACTGTGTTTCTTTACTGAACTCTACTGTGTTTCTTTACTAAACTTTAATGTATTCTGTACTGAACTCTACTGTGTTTCTTTACTGTGTTTTTTTACTGAACTCTACTGTGTTTCTTTTCAGTTTTTTACTGAACTCTACTGTGTTTCTTGACTGAACTCTACTGTGTTTCTTCACTGAACTTTACTGTGTTTCTTGACTAAACTTTACTGTGTTTCTTCACTGAACTTTACTGTGTTTTGTACTGAACTCTACTGTGTTTCTTTACTGTGTTTTTTTACTGAACTCTACTGTGTTTCTTGACTAAACTTTACTGTTTTTTTACTGAACTCTACTGTGTTTCTTTACTGAACTCTACCTTGTTTCTTTACTGAACTCTACTGTGTTTCTTTACTAAACTTTACTGTGTTTCTTCACTGAACTTGACTGTGTTTTGTACTGAACTCTACTGTGTTTCTTTACTGAACTTCACTGTGTTTTGTACTGAACTCTACTGTGTTTCTTTACTAAACTTTACTGTGTTTTGTACTGAACTCTACTGTGTTTCTTTACTCAACTCTACTGTGTTTCTTTACTGAACTTTACTGTGTTTCTTTACTCAACTCTACTGTGTTTCTTTACTGAACTTTACTGTGTTTCTTTACTGAACTTCACTGTGTTTTGTACGGAACTTTACTGTTATGTACTGAACGTTACTGTGTTTTTACTGAACTCTACTGTTGTGAGTTCCTCATTAAAATGACTTAAATGAAGGAACCTAAATGTTTCATGTTGTTTTAGTTATTTGTTATTGTTAAACAGCTAATATGTGATCCTTCTATCTTTTAAAGTTCTCTTTAATTTCTTACTTTAATGTTTATTTGTATCTTTTTATTTTAGTTTTGGTTGAATCAGTTTTCAGGAACAGTTGTATTCATTCTTTCTGATTCTGGAGCTGATTGATTGATTGATTGATTGAACAGGTAACTGGTCACCTGGTTGCTGTTGTTGCTGATGAGTCTCCTGATGCTGTGATTGGTCGGTTGGACCGATGAACCTGATGGTTCCATCTGTGTGACGTTCGCTGACTCTTTATCTGCTGTTTCTTCTGACACTCAGATGAAGAACTTGTAGAACCATGGAGACGAACAGGTCCTCCCTGATGTATTTATGCAGGTTCATGCAAAAAGAAAAATTGCACACAAATATTTGTTCAAGTTAAAGAAACAAAATGAGTCAGAAGATCTCGAGCTGCAGCAGAAAGTTCATCAGTGAGACTACCAATGTTTCTTTAAATTAGTCTGTTCATGTGATCACAGATCAGCCTGCAGCCTCTGACTCCATGTCAATGTCTTCTGTTGTGAACCAAACATCCATTTGATCACGTCGTCACCGACAGAGACCCAAAACACCCACAACACCATTACAGCATGCGGGGGGGAATGCTGGGCCGTGATTGGTTGGCGGGGGCGGACAGGTACGAGTCGTTTGATTGGTTCAGACCACACAGAGCCGACGCTCGGTTTCCTCTTGTAAATATTTGGTGCTGTCTGCAGGCTGCAGCTGGTGTATGTGTGTGTGCCCTTTAATTACAGTGTTACCAGTAAAGATCTTCTCTTTCATGTGGTGCTACCTGTCTGCAGGTATTCCTCTGTTTGCTTCTTCTGAAAGAATCTGATGCTGTAAGTTTAGATTCATGTAAGAGATGAAGACAGACAGACACACACACAGACACGTTAACGTTACTGCAGCTAACGTTAGCTGACGTGAAGAGAACCGACAATAAAAACTAATTTCTAATCAAAGTCACAGACGTGGTGGAGAGAAACTGACGAAAAAGAACGAGCCGTACAAGATGAAAATACAGATTTTTATCTACTTTAAATATTTTTTTTTTTATTAATTCATATTATGCCTTTATTCTTGAAATAATAAAATATATCTTGCACAAGAGCTCCATTTATATTTAATGGAACAAACTGTGTCACTTGAGATCTTTTTCTGACTTTCCCTCACAACAAATTAACATCCAGGTGTGTGTTTACCTGTGATCTCACCTGACCTGTGATGTCATCAGGACCCCTTCCTGTTCTGTACTACAAAGAAACCACAATCAGATTTCATCACATCGACTTTGTGCCTGAAACAATACTCTCTGTGCAGCTTTAATTGTCCTAAATATCATAAACAGTGAGTTATTATGGTCTGCTCAGTGAACAATGACGACTGTCAGCGAAACAAGCGCTCCCCTGAACTTCAGAGACCTGACAGTTCAGCAATTAGCTGCTTGTCTCCACTTTGACGAAGAAAAAGAGTCTTCATCTGACAGTCAGACCTGATTATTACCTGCTCAGGTGAAGCTGCAGGGAGTTTATGTTTTCACTGAGAGAAGTGTGTGTAGAAGGTTCGACACATATTTCACATAATAATCTGGTGGACGGATGCTGACTGAAGGATGTTTTGGTTTTCATCCAAATGTGAGATGTTCTTCATTATCAAGTCTGAACCAGGAGAAGAAGAAGAAAGAAGAACATCCTTGTTCTTATTGACACTAGTGGTCATTTAGTGAACTGCAGTTAGCATCCTGCTGCTCGTGCTAAACAGCAATACAACAACATGTCATATTTAGAATAACGTTCCTGTCTGTAATGTTCCTATATTATATTTGGATCATTGGCTCCGTGATACTAACTTAATGTTTACAAATGAATTGATTAGCTAACGTTATTAAGCAACCAACGCCAGATCCATGCAGCGTAGCTAAGTTACAGCTAGCCGGCTAATCGTAGCTTAGCTAAGGTTACCATTGCTACCTGCCTTGCATTGCTGTTGGCTAGAAAACAATAATTAGCTTCAAATCTTTGCTTTGTAACGATACATTATTGGCTAAAAATCATCACCGTATTTCATATTGTCATGAATAACATTAGCTGGTTAATTAATTTGGCAAGTTAGCCAATTAATAAATCCACTCAGATAGTATTTTACCAGCAATAACGTTAGCAATAAGTAAGCTAAGGTTAGCCAGCAAGCTGTAACTTAGATACGCTGCATGGATCTGGTGTTGGTTGCTTCACAACGTTAGCGGAGGCTAGCCAATGTACCAGCCAGAAGAGCCCCAGGAATCTGGATGAATTAGCTGACGTTATCCATAAATAGCATTAGCAATGCTATACGTTCAGAACCACCACATCCTTTGGATGGCTGTTATAGGAAACCGAGACCGTCGGGGAAAGTCTCTGTTTTTAAGTTACGTTACAATCCTTTCATGTGTAAATAAATGAAAATCTAAACTTTGACTCTGTTAGATGATTTAGTTTACAGTTGATGTTATTATCTGGACTTTCTTATTCTCTTTAGTTTGTCTCTCCCTCGTCCTTCATGGGTGGCAGAACATTTAAGGAGGGTTGAAGCTGCAGAATAAAGTTGTGGGATGAATTTAGCATCACAGCTGGTTTTAGGAGGATACAAGAACAAAGCCAACATGGAGTCTGCACTCATTTACACTAAATTACAACAAAAAAAAGGAAATGTCTGTCTGATTAATATTTCTTGATTTAGTAAGTAATCGTCTTTGTCAGCTCTAAATTTTGAAAAGACTTCAAACGGCTGCAGCCACATGTTTCACACTCGGTTAGAAAAATCCCACAGTCGGCATCTTCACCGTAGGCTCCGGCTGGAAGTTTTTACAGTTCTACATTTCAAAAAGGCCCCAAAATATTCAGCCAAAAAACTCCAGATTCCAGTATATCCAACAGTGCAAGATAAGCAAATATACCTGGCCCTCAGGAAGTGGAGCTGCAGCCAATGGAGCGCTGATTTACAGGCTGATGAGTCGAGGAGCCTCCTCTGGGACGGAAAGCTCTCCAAGACCGGGGAGGATTAGTTCCTTTCAGGAGTCCTATAATTAGGCCTACATCTGTACTCTGGCTGCTCGGCATGCTGGGAGAGGTAATTTACGGATGTGTGTGTGTGCTGGTATAAATTCTTCTTGGCCTCCGGTGAAACAGCCAACATTGGAGATCCCAGCAATAGACTTGTGGAAACCACTGGGATTTCACAATCATGACTCTAATATATTTAAAAGTGCTCCATAGATATATGTTGGCCGGGCAAATAACTAAGTAACTCCACAACAAATTGAAAACAATTCAAGATTTGACATGTTATCATCTTATAAAGTACTTGTGGCTAACATCTTAGCAAACAACAATTTAAATGTTATTCCAAACCATATTCAGCAATGTGAAAACACATGAAAACACATGAAAACACAAAAACAAAATCAGACTTCCATGGATCAATGAGAACTAAGCTAATGAGCTAATTAGCTACAAACAGCTAACATATAAGAAGATACATGCAGCTAATGTTGGATAAGCTAACTGTTACATGCAACTAATAATCATAATGTTTGATAAGCTAATTATAACATCAACATGGACTCATCTTAATAACCGGGTGAGACTAAAAGTTATTTTTAAATATCGACCTTATTACCACAACAGTTTTTAATATAATGAACATTCAGCAGAACTGTGTTCTCCACTCACAACTATTAAACAGGGAAAGTGTGTATTGTATGTCTTATAACCAGAGAACAACCGTCTTTAATAAACCCAACAACAAGCACTCATTTATAAAACAAGTCTGATTCTGAAACAGTTTGCTTATGAACGCTGATCCCAAACCAAATGTTGCACTGATTAAAGTTGAGTTTGAGCTCTTTGTGTGGTCCTCTTGTTCTCACACTATCTCACCGGATCTCTTTGTGTCTGTTTGTTTTGGATCATTCTCGTGAATATTTCATTTATTTTACTGGTTCACTTCCTCGTTTGGTTTCCTTCACTGTTGGAGGAGGTGAACTCCAGCAGAGGTTCAAAGTCAACCTGAAATATTAAAGGCAATGAAGGCGATCATTTATAGATTCACTCAGCGTGTGAACAATAAGAATTACTTCCAAAACATCAACAACAAACTAACTAATTTAACACAACAGACTTTTACCTGCAAAACAAAAGATGTGTGATAAATACATAATATAGATAAATACATAATATAGATCAATACATAATATAGATCAATACATAATATAGATCAATACATAATATAGATCAATACATAATATAGATAAATACATAATATAGATCAATACATACTATAGATAAATACATAATATAGATAAATACATAATATAGATCAATACATAATATAGATCAATACATAATATAGATCAATACATAATATAGATCAATACATAATATAGATCAATACATAATATAGATCAATACATAATATAGATCAATACATAATATAGATCAATACATAATATAGATCAATACATAATATAGATCAATACATAATATAGATCAATACATAATATAGATCAATACATAATATAGATCAATACATAATATAGATCAATACATAATATAGATCAATACATAATATAGATCAATACATAATATAGATCAATACATAATATAGATCAATACATAATATAGATCAATACATAATATAGATAAATACATAATATAGATAAATACATAATATAGATCAATACATAATATAGATAAATACATAATATAGATCAATACATAATATAGATAAATACATGATATAGATAAATACATAATATAGATCAATACATAATATAGATCAATACATAATATAGGTAAATACATGAAACTGCACATTGTGGATAATTCTGACTTCCTTTCATTTTAATTACAATATTATTTTCTTTCCTTGGCAGAACTGAGCCTCCGTATCAAACCTACTGTATGTGGACAAAACAGTCGAAGTCAATAGTTAAATGTGAGTTTGACAACATCTGCAGAGTTTCTAATGACACTGAAGGATTGAGAGGAAACAGACTGAATAATTGTAAAAAACGCTCTGTGTCCAAAGGAAATATTGATAAAGTCCCTCATGAAAAGTTTACACTTCATCAGATCATAAAGATCCTCCTTGTTCTCTGCTCCTAAACGCACCAATCACACTTCAACAATATAACTCTATTAACACGCCTTAGGAACACAAACTGAGCTGTGGAGAGAAAATCCTTCATTCAAATAAATAGAAAGTGTGGAAACACATTTAGAGAAGAAGTAAAGAAGCAGAAACATGATCCCAAATATACAAAAGAAAGGGTTTCATCGGTTCTCTCTCAGGAGGAAGGAAGGAAGAGATAAGGAAGGAAGGAAGGAAAAGACAAAGGAAAGAGGAAGGGAGGAAGAAAAACACCAAGGGATGAAGGAAGGAAGGAAACACGAGGGGAGAGGTGTGAGGGCCGCGAAGCACACTCCACTGCCTCCACTATTTAATCTTACAGAAGCTAAAACAATTGCAAAGTGAATTACACTAATTACACTATCGATAGAAATATGATCCGCGGAAAAGAGTTCACACGCTCCACCCAGGAAGCTTGATCCCTACAGGATGGAATGTGATGAACTGAACGAGCTTCTTTCATAGTCCGTAAAGGTCATAAATCATCCACAAAATGTCTGTCTCAATCACAATTGGCTTAAATCCAGCTGGCCGCCCTCGCGTGACCTATAGGCGTTCAGCTGGCCGCCCTCGCGTGACCTATAGGCGTTCAGCTGGCCGCCCTCCCGTGACCTATAGGCGTTCAGCTGGCCGCCCTCCCGTGACCTATAGGCGTTCAGCTGACCGCCCTCCCGTGACCTATAGGCGTTCAGCTGGCCGCCCTCCCGTGACCTATAGGCGTTCAGCTGGCCGCCCTCCCGTGACCTATAGGCGTTCAGCTGACCGCCCTCCCGTGACCTATAGGCGTTCAGCTGACCGCCCTCCCGTGACCTATAGGCGTTCAGCTGACCGCCCTCCCGTGACCTATAGGCGTTCAGCTGACCGCCCTCCCGTGACCTATAGGCGTTCAGCTGACCGCCCTCCCGTGACCTATAGGCGTTCAGCTGACCGCCCTCCCGTGACCTATAGGCGTTCAGCTGACCGCCCTCCCGTGACCTATAGGCGTTCAGCTGACCGCCCTCCCGTGACCTATAGGCGTTCAGCTGACCGCCCTCCCGTGACCTATAGGCGTTCAGCTGACCGCCCTCCCGTGACCTATAGGCGTTCAGCTGACCGCCCTCCCGTGACCTATATTCCAACCAAAACAAATCCTTAAAACTATTTAATGTTTGAATAATGACGTTTTTTTAATGAGGTTTGGTTTGAAGGATCTGAAACAGACGCTGTTGTTTGGTGAGTTTTCAGTATTTGAATGTGTTGTTGTTGTTGTTGTTGTTTACTCTCTTTGTTCAGACCTGAGGAGACATTTTCCTTCATGAGACCAGCGACACCAAAGTCCTGGTTCCAGACGGGTTTAATGAGGTCTGATGAGTTCAGTCAGGAGCTCAGACTGATGATCAGCTGATCGCATTAGAAGTTAGAGAAGGAAAGGTTGATGTTTGGTCATCATAAGAAGCAGATACACAGTATATGTATTCATATATACATGTTATAAAGCAGACCAGCACTCTACATAATAATAATGTGTTTCTCCTCCTTACATCTGGACAAACCAACACATTGTTTACTGACGTTCCCTGAAAGCATCACATGTCCCACTGAGCGTTCTCTCTGTAGATGAAGTGTTGAGCTGTTGCAGAGACGAAGTTGACGTCTCCGTCCGAACCAAACAAAGAGACGTTTGAAAGTGTTGCAGTGGAACAATCATCAGATATTCCTCTGATGCTTCTGTGTTCGGTCACTCTGAGCAGATCTTTGTGGAAACGCTGAAACGTTCCCGTGATATTTACGCTCGGAAAGGTCCGAGTCCTGCAGAGTCTGGAATATTTAAAAAGCTTTTGGCTCCAGGCCATGGCTGGAATATGGAGGAGGAACACAGAGGAGCAGCTGAATGATGAATGATGATCCACAGATCAATCAGTGTGGCTCTGATACCAGGAAAGGGATATAAACTCCTCTGGATCCAACCCGAGTGGAGGATTATGACGAATCCTTCAATTACACATGGATCAGGTTCACAGGACCAGTACCATCCAGGTTCACCTCAGAGCATGAAGGATGCAGGTGTGCATCAGGAAACTCAAAGTTCAGATGGACAAGCTGCAGGTGAACAGTTTTGTTAACAAGTCGTTGCTTCATGTGTTGAAGCTGCATTCTCTCTAGTGTCCACCAGGGGGCGACTCCTCTGGTTCTATAGAAGTCTATGAGAAAATGACTCTACTTCTCTCTTGATTTATTACCTCAGTAAACATTGTAAACATGAGTTTATGGTCTCAATCTCTAGTTTCAAGTCTTCTTCAATACAGCATGATGTTCATTTAGTAACTTATGGTCCATTTAGAGTCAAACAGACCATAAAGCAGGGGATGCTTTAGGGCGGGGCTACACAGTGATTGACAGGTCTCTAATAGACCATAAAGCAGGGGATGCTTTAGGGCGGGGCTACACAGTGATTGACAGGTCTCTAATAGACTATAAAGCAGGGGATGCTTTAGGGCGGGGCTACACAGTGATTGACAGGTCTCTAATAGACCATAAATAAAATAAAAATCAATAACAAATAAAAAAACAAGATAGACAGTTGAGCCTTAATGTAGAACTGAGTTTGTCAAGTTTCCTTTAACTTGTTTCATGTGATCGATTTGATCACTCATAGTGCTTTGAGATCATTTGTGTTCTTTTGTTTCTTATGGGTTGTGGATCCATTATCCAATAGATTATAAATCCTGTCCAACCAATTATCCAATGAGAATCGTACACTTGTTCTCGACTGACTATATGTGTGTTTGCCTTTTGTCTTTGTCCTTTTTATCTCTGCGTCTTCATTAAAGTCACTTTGCTTTCGTTCCTTCTTTTACAATTTGTTATAAAAGTCTAACAAAGCTCTGAGCTGTGTTCTGGTTTGGAGTTTGATTTCATCAAGAGCTCCTTCAGAGGAACCGTGACATTAAAGGTGTCTCCAAAGCGAGATGATTCTTATTGAACCAGAATAAAGGAAATGGGTTATAGGTCAAACACGGGAAAGAACAACCTTGTGTGTTGAACCTTTGGTTACAGATTGACTTTGATGGATGTCTCTACTGAGGAGTGTAATGAACATTTCAGCCTCTAGGAGACGCTCTGCGGAAGATAAAACACTTTAACTGCTCATAAAAAACGACTACATTTGTCAGCTTTGTTGTTGGTTATTTTACGAGCCGGTGTTGTTTTTCAGAGCGTCTCAGCTTCTCTTTTACGACCCAGGAGAGTAATTTGACTTAAAATGTTTTGTCTACTTAGCACTTAAGAATACGGCTATGATGACATGACATCCCACAGGATGGAATGACATGAAAACCACAGAGCTGCTCACTGCAATCAAATGTACAGTGTTCTTATTACATGGAAACTCAGCCCACAAACATTAATTATTCACTTTTTAAAGACCGTTCCTGGGTTCTTGGTTCATATTAGATGCTGACTGACTCACAGATAGATCCTCTAAAGCAGTGGTTCTCAACTGGTCTGGCTGCGGGACCCACCATCACCCCCCACCATCACCCCTTAATGACAAGCCGCGACCCAAATCGAGGAAAATGTTCAACTTCTCAAATGTGTTTAATGTAAAGATGGTTCAGTTTGAACCTGAGCTGAAATGTCCTCTGCAGTCGTAGTAGAGGAGCTCTCTTGTGCAGAGAACTTGTTCCTGTCAGTCCCCGTCCCACACGTTCCACGTTAGTTTATTCAAAATGTATTTAATACAAAGTCGTAGTTATGAGATAGTATTTTAAATGATGTCTGGAAGAAAGATTTTGAGTTACTAAATCAAAAATACATAATAATAATTACTAGTGTTACCACCTGGCTCAAGGCCGGCAACAAAAAGGGAGGCCACACAGAGATCTAAACCAACAACCGTTTATTTAGCTACACAACTGCCATATAATGCACAACTGATGAGGCTGGTGCAGCAGACCCTGCTGTGAGAGAGAGAGACTCCCAGAAGGCCCGTCTTTTAAGCCTTCCTGGAGGCTCCAATCAGCTGGGCTGATTGGTGCAGGTGAGTGTCCCAGCTCCTCCCACCAGGAAACTAGCGGCGAGCAGGCCCACAGCCTGGTAAGGGGGAGGGTCGTCACACCCCCTCCCTTAAGATTGGGATCCTCACTGCAGGTAATCTCAAACATGACCCTCCAGAATCCTCCCATCTGCAACTTTGGTACCTGAGAAGCAATTTAAGAGGAGAAAACCAGAGACAGAAAGAAAGAGACACTGCAGGGAGTAAAATACCACAAGTTAACTTAAACAGTTACAGCTCGGGACAAGGCATCAGCCACTGTATTTTCCGTGCCTTTTACATGACGTACATCTAAATGATATGGCTGAAGGAAAAGACACCAACGCATAAGCCTTTGATTTGGGTTTTGAAGTGAGTGGAGAAAGGTTAGGGGGTTATGATCAGTATATACCACCAAAGGTCTTACTCCACCACCCACGTAAACCTCAAAATGTTTCAATGCCCAGATCAGTGCCAGTGCCTCCTTTTCAATGATGGAGTAATTTAACTGGTGTGAGTTGAACTTCTTAGAAAAGAAACTCACCGGGCAGTCAGCACCACTTCCATTATCCTGCATTAATACAGCCCCAGCTCCCACCTTACTAGCATCCGCATACAGCGAAAACGGCTGGTCCAGCTGGGGGGCTGCTAAGACAGGGGCAGAACACAACAACAACTTGGCAGTCTCAAAGGCTTTCTGACAAGTGAGAGACCACTCAAACTTAACCTTTGGGCTAAGAAGAGACGTAAGTGGGGAAACTACTGTGGAAAAGTTTCTACAAAACCCACGATAGTATCCAATCATACCCAAGAAACGAGAAAGGTCTTTTCTTGTAGTTGGAACAGGAAACTGATCAACTGCCAACACCTTTGCTCTAACTGGGCGTACCTGCCCTTGTCCAACAACTTTTCCGAGGTAGGTTACTGTTGCCTTAGCAAACTCGCATTTAGCCAGATTAATGGTCAGACAAGCCCAGGCGAGACGGTCAAACAACGCTCGGATGCGCTGAAGATGAGTCTCCCAAGTGTCACTGTAAATCACTACGTCATCCAAATACACTGCACACCCGACCAACCCGAACACCACCTTGTTCATTAGGCGCTGGAACGTGGCTGGAGCGTTACGTAACCCAAATGGCATAACTGTGTAGGAATACAAACCACTGGATGTAACGAAGCTGGCGATCTCTCTAGCTCTGGGAGTTAAAGGAACTTGCCAGTAACCTTTAAGTAGGTCAAACTTACTGACAAACTTAGCAGAGCCAACCTGGTCCACACAATCCTCCATACGTGGGAGTGGAAAAGAGTCTGGCTTAGTCACCTGATTAACCTTTCGGAGATCAGTACATGGTCTAAATGTTCCATCTGGCTTCTTAACAAGTAAACACGGGGAAGACCAACTAGATGAACACGGCTCCGCAATGTCATTTTCCAGCATATATTTGACCTCTGCTTCTAAGTGTTCACGTTTATCTGGAGACATCCGATAAAAGTGTTGTTTAATTGGCTGGGCATCTCCCACGTCAATATCATGTTCCATAAGATGAGTACGAGAAGGGGTGTCAGCAAACAGGCAGGGATAACCTTCAATAAGATCCACCAACTCTGTTCGCTTTGGTTCAGGTAAATGTTTCAACATTACCTCCAGATTAGCCAGTGACTCAGAGTTTTCAAGACGTCCTTTCAAAATTACATCATCTGGTGTATAACCCTCTTCCTCATATTCCTCTGTCAGATCCAGAGGTGGAGATGAATGACCAACTGGAACCACTGCAGCAACAGAGGCAAACCCCGACCCAGGACCTGGCACCAGGGAGCGAGCATAGTAGGGTTTTAACAAATTAATGTGGCAGAGCTGCACAGACTTCTTTCGATTAGGGGTCGCGATCAAATAATTTAGGTCAGACACTTTTCGGGTCACTGTATAGGGACCAGAAAACTTAGCCTGGAAAGGAGAGCCAACTAAAGGCAAAAGTGCCAGAACTTGATCACCAGTACTAAATTCACGGTGTTCTGCACGTCGATCATACAGACTCTTCATTTTCCTTTGAACTGCCTGTAGATTTTCTTTTGCCATTTTATTTGCCTGGTACAGCCGCTGCTTAAAACCATTTACATGATCTATTAGGTTTTTTGGGGCCTCCCCAGCTTGCCAGTCCCTGTGTAGGGACGCTAAAGGACCTTGCACTGTGTGACCAAAGACCAAGTCATTGGGACTAAAACCCAAGCTCTCTTGAGACACCTCCCTGGCTGCTAACATCAGCCAAGGTAACCCCTCCTCCCAGTCACGGTCCAACTCAGTGCAATATGCACGGAGGAGGGACTTCATCGTTTGGTGAAACCTTTCTAGAGCCCCCTGGCTCTGGGGATGGTACGCGCTGGACTGAGAATGTTTAACATTTAACTGCTTCAACACTTCTGCAAACAACTTTGAACTGAAGTTAGACCCCTGATCAGATTGGATTATTTTTGGGATGCCAAAAATAGACATAAACTGTGTCAGTGCCTTTACGACAGACTTCGTGGTAATGTTTCTGAGAGGATATGCAGCTGGATAGCGTGTAGCCTGACACATCACTGTGAACAAAAAGTTACTACCAGCTTTGGAGCGTGGCAAGGGACCAACACAGTCAATGATCAGATGCTCAAATGGTTGCTCAGCAACTGGAATAGGATACAAAGGAGCAGGCTTTATTGTTTTATTTGGTTTTCCAGTCAACTGACATACATGGCAAGTTTTAACGAAAGCAGAAATGTCTCTTTTCAACAGAGGCCAGTAAAAGTGTCGCTTAACTCTATCATAGGTTTTTCTTACCCCTAAATGACCTGCAACTCCATCATGAGCAGTCTGAAGTACACCAAGTCTTACACTAGAGGGCAAAACAATTTGTACAGTTTCTTCCCCCATAAAACCCTCTCCCTGGGGAACCCATTTTCTCACCAACAGGCCATCCTGGAGAAAATACCCATGGGCTGAACTCTCCACCTCATCATCCTGGAGAACTCTGTTGTACAGAGCCTGAAGTGTGGGGTCATGTTTTTGCTCTTTCAGAAGGTCACTGCAAGACACAGGCAAGGGGAAAGCAGGCACAGGAAACACAGACATTCTTTTCTTATCTGAATGTTCAGAACCGGAATCACCACGGGCTCGACTCATAGCACGTGTCACTGCACAGGTGGGATGTACAGCAGATGGTGTTTTGGAGGACTCAGGCTGGGAGACTAGAGTATCCACTGACGCATCAGGCCACACCCGATTGCCAGCCAGGTCATTTCCTAATATGACCTGCACTCCACCCATAGGCAATGAAGGGCGCACTCCCATGATCACATCACCTTGGACCAGATTTGATACTAGCGTCAAATTATGCTGTGGTGCAGAAAAGACAGTCAATCCCATCCCTCGGACCGCAACACTGGAACCGGCATCTGTTTCAAGAGAGAAATTCAACGCAGATTCCAAAATAAACGATTCCAGAGCCCCAGAATCTCTTAATATTTTTACAGGTACTTTTATGTCACTTCCTACAAGTGAAACATAACCATCGGACACGAATGCAGCATAACCAGGATCAATCTCCTGCTGAGCTGCGGAAACTGGCTGTTCTTGACCTAAAACTGGAACTTCAATCACTGACTCTGACGAAGAAGGTTTCGTGTGTGCCTGCACGGCAGCAATGACACGGTCTCTTTCTTCAGCCCGCAAAGACACAGCAGCCGCAGATGGTTTTGCTGGTAAAAACCCAGGCTTTTTTTTTAACATTGGACACTCATTTCGCCAGTGACCCTTGCCAAAACAATAATTACAGACGCGATTGGGGTCCATCCTTCCCTGTAAACCCCGGTCTGCCTTAACTGAACTGGTCCCTTCTGACCAAAACCTACTGGGGTTAGCCCCCACATTCCTCTCTCGGAAGCCAAAATCTCCACGACCACGGTTCTCACCGAAAAACCCTTTATGAGTCAGGACAAACTCGTCTGCCAATCTAGCAGCCTCTGTAACCTTGCTTACTTTCCTTTCCTGAATGTAGGTAACAACACGGTCAGGCAAAGCATTTTTGAACTGTTCAAGCAAGATTAATTCCTCAAGGTCCTCCATAGTAGTAACCTGTGAAGCCGCACACCAGCGATTAAAGTTACTGGTTAAATCACGAGCAAACTCCATATGGGACTGCTTTTCTTTTCTGAGTAACCTGAACCGCTGTCGATACGCTTCCGGTACCAACTCATATATCCTAAGTACAGCAGCTTTAACCAACTGGTAGCTACCACTATCAGTAACACTCAAGGCTGAAAAAGCCTCCTGGGCCTTGCCAGTGAGCACACACTGAAGCAAAAGAGTACGCTCAGCATCCGACCATTTTCGTGCCTCTGCTAAACGTTCAAACAAAACAAAGAAAATGTCAGGGTCCCTTTCATTAAACTTTGGAACCAACCGTAAGTTAACAGCAACATCAAATGAGGGAAAAGCAGGAACAGGTAGTGCCGACTCTCCTACCTGGTGTGGATCAGACTGAAGCTTTCCTTCACTCATAAGCTCCAGCTTATATCGCTCCAACTCTAACTGTTGTCTTGCCTGAACATGGGCTAGTTCAGCTTCCCGAAGATGTGCATCTTGTCTTAACTTTTCTAACTCCACAGTATTTTTATGTTTCTCTTGCATTTGTAGTAAGATAAGTTCTTTTTGTTGCTCAAATGTCAAACCAACTCCAAGTCCAGTCAAAACAGGAGCCATTTTGGAAACTTTGACTGACTCACTCACCCTGGGGGAAGCTACCTCTGAAAATGTATCAGTTTCTACAGGTGCCTTTTCAATCCCCACTATGACAGGCAACACTTTTTCCTCCAACAAGTGATCCTTTAATGTGGCCAACAATTTTTCTTTATTCAACTTTTTAGGAAGTTCAACACTGTAATGGTCCGCTAATGTCAAGAGCTGATCCTTTGTGTAAGAATTTAACAAATCCTCATTTGGAGACTGAACAAAGTCTTCAATGGAAGTCATCTTTTTCAGTTCGGATTTAAATAAGGAACCCAATTCCTCTGACTAACTGCCTAACCAGGTCTAGCTGAGTAACTCATCCCTAGTCTTCATGCAGGTTAGTGGCAGGATGAATTAAGCACAAAACCCAGTAACCCGGTTAACCTTCAGCAAGCTGAAAATCACCTAGACAGTCATGGAAGTGCCCCCGAGCTATTGCTCTAACCACGTACTGCACCAAAACAACAAACAAAAAAAAGAAAAGGGTCAATGAGAGACGGCCAGTGCCCCTCATTGCTTATGCCTATCAGGAAAAGGGTTCCGACTGACTCACCAGCCTGTACTACTAACGGCAGGTTAGAACTCTCAATTTCAAAAATCTGTGTGGAAAACTCCCTTTAACAAAGTTACATTTAAGAATTTTCTAGTACCAACCTTTCCAAGATCCCGGACGAGCCCCCATTTGTTACCACCTGGCTCAAGGCCGGCAACAAAAAGGGAGGCCACACAGAGATCTAAACCAACAACCGTTTATTTAGCTACACAACTGCCATATAATGCACAACTGATGAGGCTGGTGCAGCAGACCCTGCTGTGAGAGAGAGAGACTCCCAGAAGGCCCGTCTTTTAAGCCTTCCTGGAGGCTCCAATCAGCTGGGCTGATTGGTGCAGGTGAGTGTCCCAGCTCCTCCCACCAGGAAACTAGCGGCGAGCAGGCCCACAGCCTGGTAAGGGGGAGGGTCGTCACACTAGTCTCAGGCTAAAATAATGCTTTTGAGTAGAAGGTCTCTAGTTTTTATACTATAGTATAATAAATGTCTTTGACTAAATGGTTTTAATTATTTATCATCAAACTTCTTATGTATTTGTATTCTCTTATTTCAGTAAGT
This sequence comes from Leptoclinus maculatus, assembly GCA_032191485.1. Lineage (NCBI taxonomy): Eukaryota > Metazoa > Chordata > Actinopteri > Perciformes > Stichaeidae > Leptoclinus > Leptoclinus maculatus. The sequence goes on from JAVDOI010000205.1 coordinate 99,916, forward strand.
GTTACTCTTCTATATGTTTATGTTCCATAATGTTTCCATTGCTCTTAATGTCCTCTACTGTGCCATGTGTTTCTTCTCTGAGGTGATTAATCTGTATCTTGTATAAGACTGAATCTCTGCACACATGAAGCTGCACGAGTCTGTGGTGTTTTAACCACAGAAGAAGAAGTGTGGACCCACGAGGCGCTGGAGGCCGTCCAGGCCCGGCTCTGGGACTTTGGAAGGAGTTTTCCCAGCGCCGTGCGTCAGCCGGTGGGTCCGGAGGGGGACGCGCCCTTCTGCAGCGCCGATTGCATCACGGCTGCTGTCAACATCAAACCAGAGCTGCAACGCTGCTGAAGGCGTGGGCGGCGTGACACATCCACTATATATATATATATTATATAAATATATATATATATATACACTCACACATTCCAGCTCCGGAAATAAAACGACGCACGCCGTGCCGCACAGCTCCACAGGCCACAAAGCAAACAAAGCTGCTACATTTACACATATTGTCAGTGCCAAGCTGTATATTTAGATCATTAAGAATAACTGCGTCAGTCACAGAGGAAACACAGGGAAGTTGGTCATCAGAGGAAAGGCTGCTGGGATACCTGCTGCAGCTCTGAGGAAGGTTAATGGGCTGAGCTCAAAGACCTCGGGGTCTGAACCCAGCAGGCCTTCATGAGGAGCAGAGAACACAGCTCCGCCTGACTACCAGTCTGGACTCATGTTTCACTCTGGCTGATGATTGTGAAGCTGAACATAAAGAAATGAATAATCAAATGAAAAACATACATGATATTAGAAGGTCTGACTGTAAAAAGGCTCAGCTCCCGGCAGCATCTCCTCCTCCAGGAGCAGAGTTTCTCCTCTCTGCTGGAGATACAAGACGTATTGCTGGACCCGCTGGAGGGAAGGGGAGCACAGGAGAACCAGGACTGAGAGGGGCAGACTGTCAGAACCTGCTGCAGTGGAATGAGAGGTTTTCTAAAGGGAGTCTGGTGAAACACGACCACTTTAGTCCACAGGGGGCGCCAGAACCAACACAACATGAAGGTTCCTCGTAGTAACTTGAAGTAGTCGAGTCATTTTTCTTTTGCACAATTATATCAGTTTATGAAAACACTTGACTTGCATAAAGATATTGTATGTTTTTTCTTTTATATATATATATATATATATATAGATGCACCTTAATGTTAGATGTCTTTAGTTCAGGTCTATCTTCCTGTAAACTTTGAGCAGCATTGAGAGCTCCTCGACTCAGATTCCTTCAGCGTGTTCACATACTTGGCCTCTAAAGCTGACGACTTGTCTTCTGTCCAGGACGACGACGCCAAAATCAGATTTTTCAATTTGATCTTGTGCGTGTGATGCAACACGCCGAGCGACTCCTTTAGGGCTCCGTGAGCTGCAGCACTTGAAAGAAGAGAAACAGATGCAGTGATTTATTTCATCAGACAGCTCTGCATGAGTTCACTGTCTGACCTGAAAACTGCAGCATTAAACTCAACCGGTCCACATTTAACTATCGGTCCCCGGTGGGAAAGAGGGAGAGGGGGTATAATTGGAGGGACCTCCACGCTGCCAAACATGTCAACATGCCCGTTAAAGAGCCAGATGGCTGGGCTTTGATCCGGATTCATGTGCCTCACCTTCCCTGATTGTCTCAGAGACTGGCGTCGCTGGTTTCCAGCCTGCCGGCCTGAATCTTCTTCATCCACCCTCCTCTTCGCCTTCAGCATCCACCCGTCATTCCTTCACAATGTGCTCTCAAGAGAAGACAAATAAATATCACGAAGGGTTTAAGGACAGAAGACAAAAGACAGGAAAAAAACGGTGCTAACTTTTTTTCCCCCTGATTAGCGACCAGGCTAACTAGCTTACTAACAGGAAGAATGGGAAAATAATATTAATATTCTGACCTCTGATCATTAAAACATGATTCTCCACATTGATCTTTTCACACCGTATAAATAGCATCATTTTATTATGTGAAACCACAGCATTTAGCACTTTTGTAAAACAGCGTAATCAATATTTATATATTTTTAGATTTAACTTTCAGTGTTTCAGTTTGTTGAGAATTTTCTTTTAGACATCACTACTAACTAAAACTGAAACAGATAACGTGAATACGCCATAACTAGCCATTAGGAAGCTAGCTAACTTGTGGCTGGCTAGAGCTAGCATGTTTTCCTGCTAGCTGCCATGTAACCAGCTAGCTCTACAGCTAATAATATAGAAATAGTAATTCACCTGCTATATCTCTGTAAATAGATCTTTTCACCAAAACTCCTTTCAGATTTACTTAACTTTTCAGGCTCATATGTGCCAAGAGTTAATGCTAAAGCTAGCATGCTAATGCATGTTCAGTTAGCATGTTTAAAGGCTATTTAAAAACAGAACAGGAAGTCAACACGGGAGATAATCAAAGTCATTAGAATTCATCTTTACATGAACATTTATAATCCGTTTTGATGTTTCACTCAAATGTTTGACCCACATTTCTGTTTGTAGTCTGAGATTCCACTGTTAAATGCTTTGATTGTGAAATATTATATGTGTGTGTGTGTGTGTGTGTGTGTGTGTGTGTGTGTGTGTGTGTGTGTTCACTGGGGCTCTTATTTCATTCCTCAGTGTTTGGGTTGTGTTTTGTGTTTTTTGGGGCGTCTCCGCCAGCTTCACCCTCCAGATTAAACACAAAGACATAAAGAACTCCACCTCCTCCGTCATTTGCCATCTCAATTTGTTTTGAGGCCACTAAAACATTTCTGTTGGTTTGCCTCAGTGAAGCTGTTAACACACAGCACATTTTTACATGCTGCCATTAAAAGCCACACTCTTTTATTTTTAGCATGTCTCCGTGACTTTGGATTGAGAGCTTCAGAGACGACTGCCAAAGGTCCACTGGAGCCAAATCCTGCAGGACAACCGCCCCCACCCTCCAGCTCCACAATGTCATTATGAGAAAATGCTGAAACTTAAAGTAGACGTTGGTTTTGTTCATCAGCTGGCAGAGCGCCGACGCCCCAACAGATCCACCAACCAAAACCCCAAAGAAAACCCCCCAACCCTCCACCCAGGACCATCATCTGACACCCACACTGGGATCCAGAGTCTCAGTCTCATCTGTGGTCAGAGGGAACCACAGAGGGTTTGAACCGTCTAACACTCAAGATAAACAGTCGACTGAAGTCTCACATTAACGAGTCCAAAGACACACTTTTAAAAATGTTAAATCTTTTATTAAATCATGTTTCATGTTTCAGATGAACGAACGTTCAGAAAAATGTCTTTATGATCCAAAAAGAGTGCAACATTAGTCTGTGTGGGAAAAATACTAATATTATAAGTAATATTATAGACACTGTGTGTATATTTAACAGTGTCGGCTACATGTACTTTCATACATATATTGACATATTTTTAAGATTGTAACAACATAAAATGTTATTTGTTCCACTTCCTGTGTTTTCATACCGGTTTACTGTGCTTGTCGTTTGTTAATGTAATTGTAATAATTAATATATCCATGAAAGATGATTCGTGTAATTATTAAGAGACGAATATGAAACTATTCGATAATTTCTCCACCAAATTTAAAACAAAAAGTACTCTAATCAAAGTATCAGAAAATAAAGAAACTCATATCCCTAGTTTTCTTTTCTTTAGACCAAATGATAAATTAATAAAATAATCTGCAGATTAATCGATCATTTAAATAATCAATACATACCTAATCAGTAGCAAAGTAAACTTCAGGTATCAAAAGTAAAAGTATTCATTAAATCAGCCGAGTGGCCCAGTATAGTATATTTTATAATTGTATTTTCCTTCATGATGTATTCAGTAATGTTTTATCTGTTCAGTCTGTAAACGCATCATGTTTTAGAAGTTGATCAAATGTTAATATTGATCCAAAGTGATCAGTAACTCCAGCTGTCAGATAAATGTAGAAATGTAAAAAGTACAATTTCCAACTGTAGAAACACTCGAAGTTCTTAACTGTACTAAAGTACATATACAATATCAGTGGTGGGCCTTCAGTGCTGTCCTACTACAGTTGAACCTCCTCATGACGCCACAGCTACGGTTATTATTAACACCTACAAATACACCAACTGCAGAGATCAGATACATGAATACGAGCTGCGTAATGAACGGACAATGCATTAAAAAACCTGCGGAGCTATAACACGTATTCATCCACACACTGAAGAGCACGGGCCATTCAAATGTTATTCACATCAGAGGGAACAATATTAAATAGACAAATGAACACAGTAGTAACGCTACGATCACTACTTCCAGGAAATACACCAAACCTTAATTCTTGTTAGTGACGGATTTATTCGTTGATTTAATCTCATTGTTATGCGCAAAGTTCAATAATGAATTCAAAAGTAGTGTATTGCGCACTTTTATTTTAAAGTACTGCTATATGAACAAAAGGTCAATAACATTTGGTTTGTAAACACTTTAAACACATCAGGTTCTCTTTAACAGCAGTATTCCCTTTACACAGTAGCAGTTATAACACAGTTATAATGATTCTGATAATAGATATTCAGCCGGTGTTCATAACTTTATCTTCATGTGTAAGAGATGATATTTAAATATAAACCTTGAACACTGTAAACCTATCTACGTCATGTTTTTATGTTTGTTAAATTATCAGTAGTGATAACTAAATGATATGATTATTATACATATTACAAACAAAAACACTTTAAAAACTCTAAAAAAATAATTTAAATGAATCATTTATTTTTTTATTTTTTTGGTATTTTGGTCAGACACATATTTAACGCTGATTACCGTAATATGTGTGGTATTTGTTCTAAATGTACGTTGGTACATAGAGGGTGATAAGAAGCTGTACATGGAGGGACTTAGGACCCAGGGGAGTGCAGGTGAAGCATGGAACCTGTAGTCTGCACCGTGTCAGTAAGCTGCACGAGGACGTTATGCTAATGAAGAGTTGAGTTAAGAGCAGTTTGTTCTCTTGTGTTCATATGTTCATTTAAAAACACAACAATATGTATTTGGATATTGTCACGTTTGATCCTGTAACGAGACAATCGCGAGCGCGTGTGTGTGTGTGTGTGTGTGTGTGTGTGTGTGTGTGTGTGTGAGACAGGAGGGACCGACGGTGACGGAGTGAAGGGGGTTCCGGACCGGGCGTGTCACCCGGGGGGGGGGGGGGGGGAGCGGCAGCAGCAGCAGGAAGAGACAGCTGTTCACCGCTCGCTGCAGTTCTTGTGTTAAAAATGTCCGCTTAATAATAAAAAAAAAAACTGCGTTAACGCGCGATAAAATAATTGACGGCGTTAATGAATGAATGCGTTGCCCAGCACTAACTAATACAATACACAAGTACTTCCTGTCTCTGGTGTCCAGTTTGTTCCTTGAATGTACTTTTGGATTTGACCACGAAACTTGTTCTGAATTAAAATATGTCCGGAGACAATCGTCCATTTATTGATGAGAAAACCACAAACAAGGAGTCCGTCTGTAAAAGTACTCGAGACTCGAGCACTTTGAGTGACTCATGGAAACCAGAGCATGATGGGAAAATAACACACAACAAAGGGAGTAATTCACAATAGAAAGAGGGGAAAAGAAAGAAAACTCACAACAGATGGAGGCTGTAATCAATACAGCAGCTTCACATCTGCTTCAGGCTGCTGGATGGAAGCATCTTTCCATCTGAGTGACCGTGAGGAAAACCAGACGTCAGCACTTTTTAGGGAGGTTCTCTTCTCTGTGAGAAACTTTGTCCGTTTACTGATAAACTCGGTGATCAATAAACTAAATCTACTGCAGACAGGAAAGGAGTACGTTAGTGTGAGAAGGTTTCAGCAATAATTACATGAAAATATTTAAATTAGAAGCAGGTCATGGGACCAGAAGACTCAACCTGAAACAGACCCATGGAAAATCTACACAAGCTGGCAATAATAAATCATTTATACATAAAAAACAAAGACGAGACATAACCACGACAAAGATGAATCCCTTACTCTCTTTAAGTTCATAATGATGTAAGTATTACAGAATATTAAGGGAATACTTTGTAACTTATGAAGGATAAAATTAATGAATACAAATACTTTCTAGTTAAAGTACTTTTTTCAGAATATTATATATTATTAGGAAGTTTGGATAAAGAAAAGCCTCTTTTGAACAAATACTTTGTCTTTTATTCCCAAAGTCGGATGAGAAAACATCGGTTTCAAAAGTATCATAAGTGGACGTCGTCATGGTAACGTCTCTCATTGGTTTGTGGACGTTTTGAAGCTTTGAGTTTGGAGATTTCGCCGTATTCCAAAATGGAGACATCTTGTTTTTTTTGCAACCAGTGAACAGGAAGTTACCATATTAGGACTGAGGAGAAGTGACGTAGAGACGCCATTTCCGTCTCTGGTAGAGACCTGTCAATCACTGTGTAGCCCCGCCCTAAAGCATCCCCTGCTTTATGGTCTATTAGAGAGCTGTCAATCACTGTGTAGCCCCGCCCTAAAGCATCCCCTGCTTTATGGTCTATTAGAGAGCTGTCAATCACTGTGTAGCCCCGTCCTAAAGCATCCCCTGCTTTATGGTCTATTAGAGACCTGTCAATCACTGTGTAGCCCCGCCCTAAAGCATCCCCTGCTTTATGGTCTATTAGAGACCTGTCAATCACTGTGTAGCCCCGCCCTAAAGCATCCCCTGCTTTATGGTCTATTAGAGACCTGTCAATCACTGTGTAGCCCCGCCCTAAAGCATCCCCTGCTTTATGGTCTGTTTGACTCTAAATGGACCATCATGTACTAAATGAACATCATGCTGTATTGAAGAAGACTTGAAACTAGAGATTGAGACCATAAACTCATGTTTACAATGTTTACTGAGGTAATAAATCAAGAGAGAAGTAGAGTCATTTTCTCATAGACTTCTATAGAACCAGAGGAGTCGCCCCCTGGTGGACACTAGAGAGAATGCAGCTTTAACACATGAAGAACTGACTTCAGTCTTTAGAACCGGAGCTTGTGGTCCGGGTAAAACTGAAAACAAAGCTTCTTTTTAGAAACTTCTTCACATCCCCAGATCTTTATAAGTGTGATGTCATTATTACAGATATTGGGCTAAAATACAAGGATAATAAAAGTGTGTAAATATCCTTTAAGCTAGATCTGATGAGGGGAACTTACTGTATACTAATACCTTTAGTAGGCAGCAGGTTAGCGTCTGTTTGAACCATCAGTGCCCTCCACTCGTTACCTAATGATTCCTTAGACAGATGGAGAACCAATGACCAAGCTTCCTTCCTCTTCACTGACCTTCCTCACGACATTCTAAAACAATTTACAACCACCAGAGTCACAACAAGGCAGTGTGTAACTACTCTCACGTATCTATTACAGCATGGTATTATCACTGACCCATGTGAAGAAGAAAACCCAAATAAATATGTAAAAGTAATGCACATGGATCGGTTCTTCATGTGTCTCTGATAACCGACACCGAGTCCCTCCGGTCGGTCTGAGTGAGAATCCATATTGTTTTTCTGGAGAGACGCTACATAACGACAGTTAAATTAATACACGTGGGGAAATATCTGGAATCTGCTGCTGAAAGTCAAATGAAGGAAGTATCAAGAGGAGTTTGGTTCAGTAAATCACTCCCTTATAATAAATAGCTTCAGTCTGAACACACTCGGACACATTTACTGTCCTGGAGCTGGAAGGAAATAATATCTGCATGTCCGAAGGATCAGAGGAGACGAACAATGGGAACTTTTTATGTTAACATGCTGTTCGTTAGCATCCACACTGGTTCTGTTGTCAAGTGGAAAACTACAAGAATCCACGTTTCTGCTCTGGTTCATGCACTTAGATGCTTGTTTGGAAAAGGTGATGTACTTATGACTTCTGGTGATTAGTAGTTCTCTTGAATACCTATGTTGAATACACTTACTGTAAGTCGCTTTGGATAAAAGCGTCTGCTAAATGACTGTAATGTAACGTAATGCTGACGTAGTTGTAGGCCAGCTAGCCGGCTCTGACACGTCAAAGAATACGCCCAACATGTCAAACTAAAGATCTGATTGGTTGAACACTATGACAATCAACAATATCGTCCCCATTCACTTAAACTGCACATGGATTCACTTGTGAGTCTGCAGGCCTCGGGCCTCTCTTCTACCTAGAGACACAGAGGTGAAATCTGATTGGATAAAAGCTCTACTTAAAACAAGCTGCACTGGAAGCAGAGCAACTGAGGAAGACAGTAGCTGTGCAATGAGAACATAAGATAATGGGAAACATATTTTCATAAATTATAATACATGTAGTGTATTTAAGAAAAAATATTAAATTATAAAATAGATATAACTTTGTGATTCTGTTTAGGCCAGCAGAGAAGGCTTTGCAGGCCCTGACGGCCCACCACTGGTGACACCTGAAAGACACGATTAATGTATGGAATCAAAAGAAATAAGGAAGAGAGGAAGGAAACGAGGAGAGGAGGAAGCAACTGATGAAAACAGAATAAATAAACATAGAGAATGATATAAGGAAAGACCCCTAAAAACAATCGGTTAGGTTTAGGCAACAAAACTCCTCGGTTAAGGTTAGAAAAAAGATCGTAGATCATGGTTTATGTTATGATAGTAACGACGTAATGTAACAACGTAACAATGCAACACAATAACGTAACGCAACAACGTAACGCAACAACGTAACGCAACAACGTAACGCAACAACGTAACGCAACAACGTAACGCAACAACGTAACGCAACAACGTAACGCAACAACGTAACGCAACAACGTAACGCAACAACGTAACGCAACAACGTAACGCAACAACGTAACGCAACAACGTAACGCAACAACGTAACGCAACAACGTATCAACCAAACATAACAACGTAACAAATAACAATAATGTAACATTGTAACAAGAGCAAATTAACACCCTTAAGTCACGTTACTTGCTAGTTTTACTCGTTGTTATACACATGACCTTTAATGACGATCACTCTGACTGAATGCAAAAAAAACATTCAACTTATCTGTGTTTTGTAGAAACAACATTTCCTGGAGACTGGGCTGTGTCTTTAATATTTGTATCAAACATTTATCTTGTCAAGTATGAAATGCAAACTAAAAGGTTTCCCTCTTAAAAGTGTAGAAAAGCACCAGATGATGATATTCTGAACAGTGAATCTTGACAACACAAAGTGAGGACGAGACAGAGTCTGTTATTCTCTGCTTTATTGCAGGATTTTCCCAGCATGCATTACCCTCATGAGGAGTTGTGGGGATTTCTCTGCATTTGGCTGCAGAGGCCTCCTGTCAACACGCCCCGTCAACAAAGCTCTGTTTCCATGGAGACGCCCAAATATGGGAAAAGAAACGCAAGCGGCCGAGGCCGAGTTTGATTTAGTTCTACTCTGGAGTGAATCGTATGAAGGAGTCGATACTTTAAACATGTCAGATACACTTCAACAAAAGGAGATCATCAAGTGGAACTGTGTGGATTCATCACGTCAATCATCAGCTCAAGTACTAAAGGACACATTAAGTACTTGTACTACACTAGAGTATTTTCTAACTAATGGTTCTACTTACTACCTGAAATGAAGAGTGATGTTGTATCACCTTCATCCCCTGAAGGTTAACCCCTCCTCCTCCTCTTCCTCCTCCTCTTCTTCAGCTCTGATGACGATGAAGCGACAGAAACACGTTTCTGGTTTCCCCCTTTTCATGGACATGTTGTTGAGTTTATAGATGTGTTTTTTATTAAATAAAAGCCAGCAAACCACTTCAGAGACGAAGAGGATTTACAACATGAGGGTCTTCAGTCTGAACTGGATCCACAAAGACCTCCAACATGGAGGTTGTGTTTCTGATTATCATGTGATAGATGAGAGCAGAGACGGATCATATGACCCCTCCCCCCATCAAAGGGCTCTAGTTTCTGTTTACAGGTCGTGAGCATGAAGAGCTCACTTTGGTTTCAGGTGCTGACCATCAACCACCAGGTCTACAGGAAGTCTGGTTTCAGTCCGTCCCCCTTTAGTCTGTCACACATACTGTATATATTATTTATGTTGTACACTGTTACTGTAGTTCTTTATTGATTGTCATGTAGTTTTGAAGATCATATTCACATTTTGTACAACTAACAATAACTTTGGGACAATTTTAAGGTCAAACTTTAAACACGTTAAAGACTCCGACACTAAGTCAATAACCCAGTAAACTTATTAAGATGTGTATGTGTGTATGTAAACATGACATATTCATGTTGATAGATTATGAGCTATATGTGACCTTTATTAAACCATTTTAAGACCTTTGTGTCGAGGAACAAGTGATCTGGTTTTAGTGCCGATCCAGGTGTCTCGGTCCATCATCAGGTCTAGTTTGGTCCTAAGTAACCAGAGAGACTCATGGTGGTCCAGGTTTAGACATCGATCAGTGAAAGTTGACTAAACGTGGCTAAAAACTGTCAGAAAAGTCCAAAGATTTGCTTTGAAGATGAATCTTAATCAGTAATAAATGTCATTCACCACATTTTGTACGTTATTAACGAATTATTAAATATGAAATGTCTCAAAATGTTCAAACTTTTCTGCATTAATGAACTCAGTTAATCCAATTGTTCCCAGAGTCAGAAGCTTTGTGTTATTCAGATCCTCAGAGGTCTGCTGGTGCTTCAGGAGGACTTTGGTGGATCTTTGTCTCTGAGGTGACGAACGTCTTCCACAGAGGACTTCATCATCACAGTCTCGTGTTGTTCTTTAGATGCCACCAGACCGCCGTCTGCCTCGCTCTCTTTTTACTGTGCGGTCGAGTAACTCGACACCAGAGCTAATAAGTGGAGCTGTACAGTAGCACCTTCTGTCAGTTTACTGCTGCACCACATCCAGATGTTTGGATTCATACAGACTCACATTCTGTCAACATTATTATAAAGTCATAAACAAGAGAGCGGCTCCTGAACACGAGGTTCCTTTATGAGTGAAATGAAGGAACATGTGTACACAAAAGTACTGATGAAGAAGAGCGTCTGCAGTACTTTGATGTTTTCAGATCAGTTTTAAAGGATTTTACTGATGTTTTATTGTTATTTCAGTAAAAATAAACTTATATTAGTTTATTAAATTAGAACAGTAAAATGTTCACAAATTACTGACAGTGAAGTAGAAAAGTGTCGTTTGTTGTTCTGTACAACAGAACAACATGAAACCAGTATCACAACCTGGAGAAGTGAAAACCTAAATATCTACAATTCTGTTGAGGAAGATCATTTAATAGGACTGAAAGCTCCAGAAGAGCCTCCTGATGGACCGAACTATTCTAACGTTACTGTACTATACTATAGATCAATATGTCCCTCTCAGTCTCTTAAAGTGTAAATACTGTAAAGTGTCATGAAGACCAGGAGTAAAGGTACTTTATTCCTTACTCAGATATGAGGTCAGCACTTCTTCTCTCATCTCTTCTGGACCATCAACCTGAAGACGTGAGTCTGAACTTCAGCAGTTTTCTGTGAGGAGACGAGTGGAAGGAAAGGAAACGAAGGAAAAGGAGGTTAAAATAGGACTCCATACTGATTATTATTATTATGGAGGAGGAGGACAAAGAGGAAGAGGAGGAAGAAGAGTGTTCATCTTCCTCCCTCAGTCACCTCCTCCCTTCACATCCAGACGGACGCTGGAGAAGAAGTAAACTCAGAGCGAGCTAACGGGCCTGATGTGTAGAATAAGAGGAAGAAAACGTGAACTCTTTCTGAAGGGACAAGGTTAGAAGAATGTTTGATGTTCTCTTTTTGAGAGAAAATGTGAGCAGATGATCGGCTCATTGATCAGGTCTACGAGACTGGATAGAAGAAGTGAACGTAGTCAAAGCATACCCTGCTTTATGGTGTGGTAGAGACCTGTGTATATATATATATATATATACTTATATATATATATATATATACTTATATATGAGTGTCGGCGTGTCTCCTCGGTTTCTTCCCCTGATCAGTGATGTGATGTAACTCCCTGGAGTCACTTTGTTACTTGAGTAATTGTACAAAGAGTCCGTTAGTCATCATCTCATCTGGAGCAGCCGGCAGCCAATCAGAGGCCGAGGTTCCTCGGCGAGGCTCCGCCCCTCAGGGAGACGTTTCGCTCCACATCCAAAAACAAGCGCTCACTTTTTCCCCAAAAAAACTTAAAGCTAACATAATTATTGAGAGGTTGAGAGGCGGACACATGCCAGGCTCTACAGACTGTACAGTGGAAAAGCTTAATGACACCTTGATTCAGGGTCGGACTCTGAGGATGTGACCCCCCCCCCCCCACACCAGACTGTAAACAACAACCTGCCAACGTCTACCTGGACCAGAGAGCTGCTGCTGTGAAGATCAACAGGCTTAATGACACCTTTATTAGTCACCTGGTGGTAAAAGTTCTCCTCACTGAGCTCTGGAAACTGTGGATCACTGAGGCCGTGGACGAGGCTGTGTTTGTATACCAGAGGGGGGCTCTCAGGTAGATTCATAACACTGAGCATATGTGGAGCTGTGTTACATCATGATGTAAATACAACGTTCCACAAACCTTCATCAACTTCATCATCCTCTTCTTCATGCGTTCATTTTAATTAAGTCGATGCTTCACGTGTTGAAGCTGCATTCTCTCTAGTGTCCACCAGGGGGCGACTCCTCTGGTTCTATAGAAGTCTATAGAAAATGACTCTACTTCTCTCTTGATTTATTACCTCAGTAAACATTGTAAACATGAGTTTATGGTCTCAATCTCTAGTTTCAAGTCTTCTTCAATACAGCATGATGTTCATTTAGTACATTATGGTCCATTTAGAGTCAAACAGACCATAAAGCAGGGGATGCTTTAGGGGCGGGGCTACACAGTGATTGACATGGCGACACCAGAGACGTATACGGCGTCTCTACGTCACTCCTCCTCAGTCCATATATGGTCACTTCCTGTTCACTGGTTGCAAAACAAAACAACATGGCAATGGTGAAAATGCCGAATATATATACAGTATATAAACAAGGCTGTTCATTGCTTTAAGTGAAACTACTTTAAGTGCTCATCCATTAGCTAAACATCCATTTATTGTGACTTTTAGAGAACTATTTCTATCTGAGCATCACATTCTAACGGAGGTCGAACAGAGGGCAAAGCTAACGTCTTTAGCTTATAGTAGATTCACAGTCATTTTAGTTTCTCTGTTACAGTAGAGTTACTCTTGAAACAACAAATCTTTTAAATTGATCAGTTCATTTCTCATAAAGTCTACGATAGCATCGACTCAGAAGGTATTTAGTGAGATTTTTTAATAATCTGACTAAATTAATAAATCCAGTAAAATGCTGCAAACTAATAAGACCTGCTAGAAATGATGTAATTGGTTAAAATTAATGTGGAGGTTTACAACGAGCCAATCACATTCTGGAGAAACTAGACGAAGGTCCAACTGGGCTGAACTTTATTACATTTGGCATTTTTTGGGGCATTTCTATGTTTTTTTGGGTGGAGGTTAAGATTTTCATATGCAGTCATGTTCAGTTATGAATTAATGTAAAATGTTTGGCAGAGCATCTTATAATTAGGAGCAGTTGTGGAAATGCAACATGTGAAGTTGCCAGAATACGACCACAAACAGAACAAGAACAGAAGAAGTCTCCAAGCAGAGAGAAACTTCTCCAAAGAGCAATCAGCGCGGTTCAGTTACACGTTTACAAGCAATTAAAACGCCATTTATCATCGACTTCTTCAAGGTGCTGAACCACCGAGCCGCAGTCACACCGACGCACCGACGCCATGTCTGAGGTCTGTAATGAAGAGTCAGCAGAGCTGTAATGCTGCTAATACAGAGGCACTCCAGTTTATTATTATCTCATCATTAGTAGAATATTCAGGTGTTTCACACGAGTCACTGAAGAGACTTCTCTCCAGGACTCAACAGATATAATGTACAATCAGTAGAATCTACTACCCATATTACATGAGATTAATATACATTTGTTCCTTTATAAGCTCTTAGCTTGCGCTTTAAATATTAGCATGCTAGTGTGCTAAACGTTAGCATGTCTCTTGAACCCCTTCAGGTGGAAATCCATGTTTCCGACATTAAGTTAGTCAGATGTGAACAGCTGATGAAGGGGTGAGTGGGTTCAGGAGTATTTAACACCCTCCTCCTTCTCCTCTTTCTCCTCTTCCTCCTCCTCCCCCTCCTCTTCCTCCCGGTAGCCATCAGCAGCCTTCAGCGGTTAGTTAAACCAGAGCTCATTTAGTGTTTTACACACTTCTTTAAATGACTCTGAGCTGGACGGTTTCCGCCCATGGAGGCGACAGCTTCTCTCTGCTGTAACCACAACAGCAGTGTGACTCACATTCAGCCGGCTAATATGAATTCTTCTCTCCATGAGGACCATAAATGTGATTAAAACAACACTGGACATGTTGTATTTGTGATTATGGTGCAGACGGGATCTGAAACGACCAATAAAATGTGTCTTGGAGCACAAATTGTCTCCATGTTGGGATAAATAACATGAACTTCAAGGTTCATTCTTGACCTTCAGGAACATTTTGACAACTCAAAGGTCCACTTACTCACTGCTGCTTAGCTGACCTACGTTTGGAAATTCACTTCACTTTTAACAGGCTCTTCTTCAAAGATGGTCAGATGTGACCAAACGGCTTTCCTTTTTTACAATAAACCTGAAATAAATGAGAAAAAATAATAAGTTCTAACTTGTTGTTTCGACAAGTTTGTCTCTAAAAAAAACATGAAACTTTCATCTTTCTTTTATCAATATGCCAACTTTTCCAACTTTTAACACTAAAAACATTCAGTTGGTTAAATAAATTATACTTATAGAAGTGAGTTTGATATTTTGTATAATTTGTAAGTAAATAGCAGAGGACCTAATATTGATCCTTGTGGAACTCCTTTTGTCTCGTGTAAAACCAAAAGTCGACGGTGACTAAACTTGATTTACATCCGTGACTTAAATAATGTAACAAATGTTCTCATCTAAAATCAAACTATGATGTTTTAGTAACCCTAACCCTTTAAGAACAGAAAAAAACATTTCCCTTGATGATTTAATTGACAATACAGTTTTTATGGGAATGTATACGTTGAAGGAAGTATTTCTGTTGTTTTTCTTTGAGTTTTTCTCAAAGAACCTGTAGACGTTTCAGTCAAGGGCGTAGGTTTGGTCTCAGCATTGGTAGGGACAAATATTGTCAATTTGTATAGTTTATTATTATTATTATTTATTTTATTTTTTATTATTTGTAGCTCAAGGGGGGGCGGCGCCCTCGCGCCCTCTATGGACCAGCCGCCACTGGTATATATATATATATATATATATATATATATATATATATATATATATATATATATATATATATATATAGAAACTATATATATATATATATAGTTTCTATATATATATATATATATAGTGTCTATATATATATATATAGACACTATATATATATATATATATATAGACACTATATATATATATATATAGTGTCTATATAGAAACTATATATATATATATATATAGTGTCTATATATATATATATATATAGACACTATATATATATATATATAGTTTCTATATAGACACTATATATATATATATATAGACACTATATATATATATATATATAGTGTCTATATATATATATATATATAGTGTCTATATATATATATAGACACTATATAGACACTATATATATATATATATATAGTGTCTATATATATATATATATATATAGACACTATATAGACACTCAGTGATCCGTGTGGAACATCTACCTCTGATTTATTCATGTCCTGTACGTCGTAATGTGGACCTGATGGTGGCGCTACAGGGAAACCAAAGTTATGACAGTTCATCCTGAGGGGAGCATGAATGATGAACCACATTTCATCCCATAACAACCTCAAACATTAACCTCATGGTGGCGCTACAGGAAAAGTCAGAGGATCACAAGAGTCAGTAGGATTCATCCTCTGCGGCTCATGAATGTCTACAGTGTCATGGCAATGACATATAATGCTATATAAATAGTTTATTGATACATGAAATGATGATTATTACCATCAATAGAGATCCGCTGCTAGAGAGACTAAAACAAAATAACTACATAGTCAGTGATTCGTATTTTATGACCCAACAACTTAGAACCAAACTAGTCTTCATAGCCGAATGTTAAAAGAAAGGTCATCATATAATATAATCATCATATTTATACACTAAGGGGGGGGAACTGCAGTTCATCAAATGGCCACCAGAGGCTCCAAAAACGAGTCAATCTCGTAGACTGTAAATAAAAAGTGGACGTAGTTGTCGTGGCGTCTCATCGGTTTGTGGACGTTTTGAAGCTTTAAGTTCGGCGTTTCGGACGTCGCCATTTTTTTTTTTTTTTTTTTCAGCCAGTGAACAGGAAGTAACCATATTTAAACTGAGGAGGAGTGACGTAGAGACCTGTCAATCACTGTGTAGCCCCGCCCCTAAAGCATCCCCTGCTTTATGGTCTGTTTGACTCTAAATGGACCATAATGTACTAAATGAACATCATGCTGTATTGAAGAAGACTTGAAACTAGAGATTGAGACCATAAACTCATGTTTACAATGTTTACTGAGGTAATAAATCAAGAGAGAAGTAGAGTCATTTTCTAATAGACTTCTATAGAACCAGAGGAGTCGCCCCCTGGTGGACACTAGAGAGAATGCAGCTTTAACACATGAAGCATTAGGCACAAATATATATTCATTTATGCATGTTTTATTTTATCTTCTGCACTATTTGATTCTCAGATTCTAATTTATGATTTGCATGATTTTTTCTTTTTATACATATTTAATGAGCATTGTTGAGCTCCTCTGTAATTGTTGTGCACATGTTGATAAATAACTTTTGCTGCTTTGTTTCAGCGAAGTAAATAAACAGATACAACCAGAGGAGTCGCCCCCTGATGGACACTTGAGAGAATGCAGCTTTAACACATGATGTTAACTTCTGGTTGTGACGCGTTTCGGTGTTTTCGGCCCAAAAGACAACAAGTGTTGTGAACATGTTTTTGTATCAGACGTTACTGCACAAACCAAATCTTCATTCAAACTTACCATTTCCAGCATGTTGGTTATTGTTGTTACAGATAGCAACAGAAGTTTTAAAAACGATAACACAGACGGGGAGGAGAACCGGTCCGGTCAGGGTCTCTGTGGTTCCACCTGAGTCTCTCAGCTACATAACTGAATCCTGTTAACTCGTTTCCTCGACTCCACCCTTCAAACCTTCAAACCACGCTGAGACTCAAGGCTTTGGAAGTCCACACCGTCAGCCTCGCCGAGGATTATGGGTCATTAGTCCCTCCGTTCTCCAAACACTGACACACAAAACACACAAAAACTGTTAAGATCAGGTTCTCTACACCGTCTGACTTCCTGTCTGTGTTTCATCAGTAATTCACTTTGTTGGGGACTATTTCCAGCGGCAGATTAATCCACAGTTGGTGTTCCAGTGAGAGTTCCTGCTAGCTCCTAGTGAGCGTTAGCTTCTGTTGTAGCTGAGAACATTCAGCACAAAAACAACGTTGTTCTTTAGTCGAAAAAAAAACTATTGAGTTTAAAGTCAGAAGACAGAAAATGTTGACAATTTAGAAGTTGAAGCTGGTGAAACTTGGTTCTTATCAGGATTGTTACGGATTATTATTTTTGTTAACGACTAATTGTTTACGACGAAGTAAAAACAGATTAAATCGTAAATTGACAAAGATTATAACAGATTATAAAGTCATACATTTACAAGAAAAAAAAGATAAATACTGTTTATTTTTAGGAACCACATCACTTTAAGACAGACAGAGGACGACCTCATCAATAAGGAAATACTCAGAATCAGCATATCATCATAAACATGGACTCTGAGGAGATGTTGATGTGAATATGGCAGATTCAGAAGTAAGTAAATATTGAGTTTCTTAATAACCCCCCCCCCCCGCCAGTCTCCCTATTTAAAAGATGTTTGAATCCACAATGGCACTGATGTCTTTATTATTGTTTCAGCTCTATACTGAAGTAAAAAGATCAATATTTGCATCTGAAACGTAGAAAGTCTGACGTGTAAATGTAGTAAATGTACTCCTAGTATGTACTTCTAGTGTGTACTTGTGTATTTACACACTGTACACTGTTTACCTGCGTGTCTGTGTGTTTACTTGTGCATATAGACTGTGGCAGGTGTTGTGGATTCCCGTCAGAGGAGGAGGAGGAGGGCTGTGGTTTGAGGTCTCACTGCTCCGGACCACCATCACTCGGCCTCATCAGACCCGACAGGTTAATAACGGGTCCAGAGTCTCAATGAGGGACAACTCTGTTAAAAACTCTCAGCTCCACTTTACTGTCACTTTAACTAAGAGCTTCTATTCTGGGAAACTTTCTACACTGTCAATGATTTGACTGTAACTTCACAGTAAATGTCGAGCAGGTTACTGTGATGTAAGATGTCTTAGTACTCCTACCACCTATTTTTATGTGCTGTAAATACTGCAGCATCTGAGAGCAAACGTTGATCTGACCTTCGTTTCTTTCTGCTGACTGATAAACGTGTCAGAGAGCAGACATGTTGTCATGAAAGTCAGCAGCAGCAGATAAGATTTAATTTGTATCTGAACCTCACAAAGGAGCCAACAGAAACGTTTCACCATCCAGACCTGAAACCTGCAGGTTGAACCGAGGGCAAAATGTTCACAATGTGAGGAATTTAAAGAGTACGCGTCAGTTCACACTGACGTCATGACCACATTAATTACATCATTTAGGTCTGGTGGTATCTGAGTTTCTCTGACTTCTCTAATAATGATCATAGTTTATAGTCCTGTGAGAGAGAGAGAAAGAGGCAGACAGGTAGACTGGCTGCAGATCAACAGAAAGGGAAGTGTTGAAAGCAGCAGTTTGTGGCTCCTTTAAAGAACAGACATTTAAACAGACTAAGAATGTGTGTGTTGTAATGTCATGAGAGGTCACTAGGGCAGGGTGGTGCAAGGGAACTAACAAAAACAGACAAAGATCAAAGGTTCTCACAATAAGATCACGTTGTATTCTTATTCTGCTCGGCAACTCAGGGAAGTCTCTTTATCAAAAAATCCAAAACAAACAAAAAGTGTCCATGCGGAGATAATGGTTCGCTTAAGCAGAACAGTGTTAGACAAAAACTCAACTTAGAGTGTCCTCGGCTTTTCACCGACAACCGGGTCTTCTTCCGTTCAAATCCTCCTCACTCTGGTTCGGAACTTTACTCCATGTAGTTCTCGGTGCCAATCAGAGCCAACCAGAACCAACCAGAGCAAACCAGAGCCAACCAGACCCAATCAGAGACAACCAGAGACAACCAGAGCAAACCAGAGCCAACCAGACCCAATCAGAGACAACCAGAGCCAACCAGAGACAACCAGAGCCAATCAGAGCAAACCAGAGCCAATCAGAGCAAACCAGAGCCAACCAGACCCAATCAGAGACAACCAGAGACAACCAGAGCAAACCAGAGCCAACCAGACCCAATCAGAGCCAACCAGAGCCAACCAGAGACAACCAGAGCCAATCAGAGCAAACCAGACCCAATCAGAGCCAACCAGAGACAACCAGAGCAAACCAGAGCCAACCAGACCCAATCAGAGACAACCAGAGACAACCAGAGCAAACCAGAGCCAACCAGAACCAACCAGAGCAAACCAGAGCCAACCAGACCCAATCAGAGACAACCAGAGACAACCAGAGACAACCAGAGCCAATCAGAGCCAACCAGAGCCAATCAGAGCAAACCAGAGCCAACCAGACCCAACCAGAGCCAATCAGAGCAAACCAGAGCCAACCAGACCCAACCAGAGCCAATCAGAGCAAACCAGAGCCAACCAGAACCAACCAGAGCCAATCAGAGCAAACCAGAGACAACCAGACCCAACCAGAGCCAACCAGAGACAACCAGAGCCAACCAGAACTAACCAGAGCAAACCAGAGCCAACCAGAGCCAATCAGAGCAAACCAGAGCCAA
>JAVDOI010000205.1:125000-202500 GCA_032191485.1 Leptoclinus maculatus
ATTATTTCTGCATTAAAAAGTGAAAGCGGCTCGGCCTGCAGAATCCACAGCGACGGGACAATAAAACCCATCGGTCAATAAATAATAACAGTAAAACCATCATGAACCCTCATCGTAAATCCTACAAATGTCTTCGTGAGCGACTTCAAAATGTCTTTTCACACAACATGAACGAACTCAGGACATAAAGAGACTTTTATTATATTGTATTCATAAAACAGAGGGGACCTGGTTTCTGTCAAAAGGTGCTGAAGTGTTTCTAAACCTGCTTCAAGATTTGAATCAAACATATTCTTATTTATAGTTTTTATAGTTGATGTAAAATAATAACAATAATAGTATTATAATAAAAAAATGAATGAATGAATTGTGATTCTTCTTTTAAAGTTGAAACATTTCTTGACATTGACTCGTGTGTAATCGGTCTGAACACCTTTAGAATCACAAACAGCTTTATTGTTTTATTGTTTTGTTGAATTTAAGGTCAAAATAAACAAAGTCAAAGACCAAAAATTAGTTAAAAATAAGCAGTACGGTGTTCCAAATGAAGAGGACGGAATATGCAAAACTTTGATCGTCATCATTGTGAGCATGGTAGCATGCTAACGTTAGCATGCTAACGTTAGCATGCTCCTAGGGTCAATATGTTGATCATTCCTGCTAAAACTCGACAGCTCTCCCACGTAGAACACACACAATTTACCCATTTCTAGTATTTTAATATTCATATATAATATGTAATATGTAATAATATATAAATATTCATATTTTTCTGTTTTATATCACGTCTCTTGTTGTGCAACACGTCACCAAGAACAGTTTCTCCTTACAGAATAATTGATGTTGTGTATTAATGAGTGCAGGCTGGACATGCGTTTGTATGTTTGAGAAATAAACCCTTCATCATCATCATCATCATCACAGAGAACCAGAGTTTTAATCTCAGCAGGATGACGTCATCGTTATGTAACACACCTGTCTGAGCTGCCACAGCCAATCAGGACGGAGGGTTCTTCCTTTCATCGATCATTACGAGTAAAATCATCTGAGCAGAGAAGAGTAAATGAGTCGTAGAGGAGGAGGGGGGAGGGGGGGGGCTGAACAAGCATGAGGTCATTCTCACAATGTGGACCTTGTTGCCAACGGTGACGGTGGGTCTGATGGTTCTACTCCATCATAACTGTACTAATGTTATAACGTGACGGGTGAAGAGCTCTGGGTTCTGTTTCTTTGTGATAAAAACCAATCAACCCATTTTCTCATAGACTTCTATAGAACCAGAGGAGTCGCCCCCTGGTGGACACTTCATCACATGACGCTTTGACTTCACTTTACAGAACCACACTAGTGACCCCTGAACATGAAGAGTTGACCTTTAAATCCACAGTAGAGTCCCATCATGCTGTGGAACATGTGTGGAACATAAACCAGACTGTGGTTCTTCACTCTGAAGCTGAAGACGAGCTGAACGCTATGAAGACAAACCACTCGTAAAGATGACGACTAATCTGTCCAGTCGTCACTCTGGACTCTGTAAATGTTTGGAAACACTGACAATAAAACCTCCAGGACTCCAATAATAGAATCTGCTTCTATCTCTGGATGTGTGTTGATCTGTGTGTCAGACTGGAGAAGATCCAGAATCCAGGACTCCTGCGTCAGACTCCTCCGATCTGAGTTTAGAGCTGTGAGAAGACGAAACCACAGAGCTCAGATCAGTCTGACTGCGGTGCTCCTCAGTCTGCTGTGTTATTATAGGATTATCCAATCAGCCTGGTCTGGTCCTCACAAGAGGACCGCCTCTGAGACCAGCATACGGGCTGTAATGTGGACCATCAGTGGGTTAAAGAGGACCGCCTCTGAGACCAGCATACGGGCTGTAATGTGGACCATCAGTGGGTTAAAGAGGACCGCCTCTGAGACCAGCATACGGGCTGTAATGTGGACCATCAGTGGGTTAAAGAGGACCGCCTCTGAGACCAGCATACGGGCTGTAATGTGGACCATCAGTGGGTTAAAGAGGACCGCCTCTGAGACCAGCATACGGGCTGTAATGTGGACCATCAGTGGGTTAAAGAGGACCGCCTCTGAGACCAGCATACGGGCTGTAATGTGGACCATCAGTGGGTTAAAGAGGACCGCCTCTGAGACCAGCATACGGGCTGTAATGTGGACCACCAGTGGGTTAAAGAGGACTGGAACTTCAATGACTCGTTACAGAGTCAATACAGTCATACCAGTTAGCAGAAGGTGGGACCAAGTCAGTGGTTTACAAGTCTCAAGTGAGTCAAGTTCCAGGTCAAGACTGACAAGCCCCTAAACTTTGAGTTTCAAGTCCTAAACAAGTCCTGATGCACTCTTCACCAAATTGAATGCCATTGGTGACTCTGTCTGTATTTTCAACCTGCATGTTTTCAAAGAGACCGATGAACTATCAGGCTGGTTTTAAATCACCAGTAATACAAAATGATCTTAGATGATTGTTCATCATACACAGCATTTAAATCTTCATCCACCTGGTTTCATCAGAGCATCATTATATTATCAGTATTAGGCCTGTTATTCGTCCCTTGGTGAAGGATTGTGAGACTGAATCCATTGATGTTTCCTCAGATGGCCTCTCCAGCTTCTCTGCAGTATCTCTTCTCTCTGTCAAGAATCACATAAACCTTTAAATCCTGAACCTGACGCTGCGTTCAGATCACAACACGTGGAAACTCAAACACACACACTTAAATCAACACACGTCTGCTGCACTCTGTTATTAGCTGCAGTATTTTATAGAGCTATTTATAGCAGCGAGTCTGATTTGCTTCGTGTGGCGGAAAGTCAACTTGGAAATTGAAGCTAACTGAAGACATTTCAAGTGAAGCCAGGCAGACGTCTCCACAGCAGCACATCTGTGCTTTCTGCTGCCTCACATTCATCTCACAACCTGACTCATGAATATATATATATATATACATATACATATATATGTATATATATATGTATGTTTTCACCTTCTTACGTCCTCACTTCTAACTGGAAAAACCTGATTGCGTTGGCGCCGCTGCTCCTCTGCAGCCGTTGGCCCGACGCGTCCACGTGCTGCAGTGGAAGGAAAGCGGCTGGAATTACAGATTCGTAGGCGAGCTTAATCTCAGCGGACACCTTTGCACATGGAAACTACCGTACGGCAGCCACAAGAAAAACAGTCATCACCATGCACTGTAAATATTGCAGAATCTGGAGGATCTGCATCTCTGCAGGAGCTTAGAAAAGAATTAGAGTCGAGATGACTTGACAAAGTTTCAAAGAGCAGCTTTCTGCCAACAGCAGCACCGAAGCCAGAAAGAGAAACCTTCTGACAAACGTCTCTTTATTATTCCATTTACTTTAAAGATTTCACTGCATGAAGATCTAACTTCTGCACAGCCAGCAGTTATGATCTGGTCGTCTGGTCATTTATTTACTTCGCTGAAACAAAGCAGCAAAAGTTATTTATCAACATGTGCACAACAATTACAGAGAAGCTCAACAATGCTCATTAAATATGTATAAAAATCATGCAAATCATAAATTAGAATCTGAGACATCAAATAGTGCAGAAGATAAAATGAAACATGCATAAATGAATATATATATTTGTGCCTAATGCTTCATGTGTTAAAGCTGCATTCTCTCTAGTGTCCACCAGGGGGCGACTCCTCTGGTTCTATAGAAGTCTATGAGAAAATGACTCTACTTCTCTCTTGATTTATTACCTCAGTAAACATTGTAAACATGAGTTTATGGTCTCAATCTCTAGTTTCAAGTCTTCTTCAATACAGCATGATGTTCATTTAGTACATGATGGTCCATTTAGAGTCAAACAGACCATAAAGCAGGGGATGCTTTAGGGGCGGGGCTACACAGTGATTGACAGGTCTCTACCAGAGACGTATACGGCGTCTCTACGTCACTCCTCCTCAGTCCAGATATGGTCACTTCCTGTTCACAAGAAACCAACATGGCGATGGCCGTAATCTAAGATGGCGACGGCTTCAGAACGTCCACAAACCAACAAGAGACGCCGCCATGATGACGTCCACTTCTTATATTCAGTCTGCGCTTCCAGCTGATTGTAACTCTTGTGTGGTTTCCACCTGGAGGCCGACTCTGACATTCATGTGTTCAATAAACACTTTGACTCTTTGCTCCTCAGTTTATTTGTTTCTCCGTTCAGAAGTTCAGTCTGTGAGTTAATGAACGAATCAAGCAACGGCTTCAAACAGCTTAATTAGAAGAAGACGGTCGTCTGTATCTTTACATGTGGAAACATTTTACAGCAGCGTTGTCATGTCACAGTGTTTTTATTAAAGAAGAAAGGCAGTTAATGAAAAGCATGTTGAGCTCATGGAAGCAGAATGAACCTTCACGTTATCTCGTTAGCTTCTATCTTTAGCTGCTCTGATATTAACGGCAGCAGACATCGGCCGCACATTTAATCTGCTGCACTAATTTAATTTGGGTTCATTGTAGACTAATAAAGATATATATGATGCACAGTTTCATTATTACATAAGAGTCACAATACATTTCAATCTAACTCTTAATCTTAATGACAAACAAGTTGTTGCATCATGACATTTTAGTAACGTTTGTTTATCAATAAACTTTATTTAAACATATACAGCAAGTAAAAAAACAATATGAAATGAATAAAAAGGTTTTATGTTTTATTAGATCTGCAGATAAAGCTCAGCAACGTTTGGCTTCCTGTTTGTATTTTTTAAGAATTTGTCAAAATAACATGAATGAATAAAGTAAAACTGAATCATAATCAGTGAATCCAAACATGTAGTTCAGATCATGGAGAAATAAGCAACTGATTTACTTCATCCTAAAAATGTTATTCAGCGTTCGGTTGAACGTAGTTCAGCCCTCTAGTGGTTGCAAAGAAACCAAGATGGCGACAGACAAAAAACCAAGATGGTGTCAGCCAAAAAAACAAGATGGCGACGGCCTCAAATCAGGATGGCAACACCAACACTAACCCCATGGCATATAAATTACACACGAAAAGCCTAAAATGTGTACGAATGATAAGCGGAAATATCGGAAATCTCAATTTAAACACCTCATGAGATTGCTTCCATCAGTGGACCAGAGGCTCAATCACCAATGTGTTTCCTTATTATAGTGACGTAACAGACATTTAAATTAAAACCGTCCAGATTTTTACTTCATTATTTGTGGGGAAGTTAATTACATGAAACTAATCAATGAGACTTGTATTGATGCCCCTCTAGATACAGGTCTAGAACCAGATTTTGATGTGTATCAGGTGTTTTTAGAGCTTCTTCCAGGAACATTTAAATTGTTCAGCTTCACAGACGGTAGAAATGTCAGACAGCGTCTGGCTTCCACTCGTCCTCATACGAAGGAGTGTTTGACCCGCCGTTCACAACCCCAGAAACCACGACCCTCTGCTAAACTTAGAGCCCTCAGACCAGATGGCAGGACTGGAAACTGTCGTGTTGGGGGATTAGGAGGGACGAACAAAACCACCATGTTTTAGTGAGGTTTCTCTTTTCTCTCCTCCTGAATCACCCGTCTGACAGCAGGGGGTCATTACTAAATACAGTAGAATTAAACCGAGACGAAAACACTGTTTTCATCATGGGCTTCTAAATTATTACATCAATGTGCCCAAGTAAAGTCTAGGGAGGTGTGGAGGTTGTAGGTTTTTACTGCCGAGCCTCAGTGACGTGCAGCGACGTGAAAAACACAATCGAGAGGAAACAAACCACAAACTGGTGAAAAACACCGAAATCTACCGTCCACGAAAGAGGAGCCTGAACATGTGTCCTCAGTTTAAAGGGTAGTAAAAGAAAGAGGAAGTGGGAGGAAAGGATAGAGTGAGTAAGTTCATGCAGCTTCATGGACTCTGATGATGATGGTGGTGGTGGTGATGACCATGTGTGATGTCATCAGGAGGGCTGAACTTTATTTATAAAGCTGATCGAACCTTCACAACAAAGTCAAGAGAGCTTCTTCTCTCCAGAGGAACTCAACCTAAAAACCAGAGGAAGCTTCTATTATTTTCATCTTCAGTGGATTCATTCAAGTCAGAAGAAGACAGGGACTCTGATAAGGTGAGTGCATTTATCCATTCATTCATTCACTCACTCATTCGTTTATTCATTCATTGTGTGCACAGAACAGGACCATGATGTATTCTACAACTGAAAAACAAGAGTTATAGTCTAGACCTCATAACACTAAAATGTAACACTGGCTTCTGGTAAATAAGTGACGTCTACTCACAAAATATTCAGACATTATCATGTAGATTTGTAATGTTATCCTAAATACATATTTTTTTGATTTTTTGTGTTGTACTAAAGTATCAATTTTAATCATGTATATTTAAAAAAAATGTTCAAACACAAAATGATTACAAGTTTCTTCTCGAAATAATATAATAATATGCTGAAACTTTTCTCCAAATCTTATTTGTCTAAAAGGTTTGAATGTTGTTGATGAACAAAGTAATGTTCTTTGTGGGTTCAATGTCTAGACGTTACTCATAATAATCAGACCCAACATCACCAGATTATTACTAACAGAGACCTGATCCAGGTCTACAGATCCTTGGACCACATTCTGAATGTAGACTGAACTCAATCAGACTGAATATAATTTGGTTGGTTGGTTAATGGGAACCAAACTGGACCCATCAGGATAAAGTAAAGAGAGTTTTGGTTGTTGTGTTATTGTAGAAGGAAAGACAGACGCACATTACGATGTTTTGCTCGCCCAGCTTTTCTTTTTCTCTCTCAGCAATCATTCAAAACAGAGATGAAACTAATGAGTTTGTTTATAACTGATCAATTGTCACAACTGATTGTTTTGTCTCAGAAACTTACATTACTTAGTACATTTTACATTTGTCCGTAGACAGAAACCTATAAACACCATTAGGATTAAAGATAATTGATCACAAGAGGTTTAAATGAGAAACAATCAAACTAAACAATTTAAGTATTTGCTCTGCCAGCTGCCATTAGCAGGAAGGCTACAGTAGCAACGTTAGCAACGTTAGCATTAAGACAAACTTCCAACATATACAATAAAGTAATTTTTTATTAGCAATAGATTTGTTTCATTATAATCTTTTAATCCAGTTTAATGCCATATCTATATCACTAAAAAGCACCTTTTCATTGCCATGTTTCAGAAAATGATAAACAATCCATTGTCATTGGAGGCATTGTTAGCTACACTAAGCTAGGCGCACTGTCTGAAGTTTTGAGGGGGGTTTTGTTGCTCTTAAACAACATTCCCGTAAGCTTGTTTGATATTGTTTCCCATTGATAACTATGAAGCGTGTATGATGTCAAACTGTTTAATTTCTTAACTCCAAACTCAAGCAGTAAACATATTTTTTCATATTTTTAGGGTTTCCAGCACTGTGATGTATCACAAAAATAGTTTCTGTTGTTCTTTTGCTTCAAAAAGTAGTTTTCCTTTAGCTTCTTGTTGTTTCTATTAAATGCTTGTGTACCATAAAACAACTGAATGTCTTAAAGTGAAGCTCAAACAGTTCAGTGTGTTGTTTCTAAAACTGTGATGTGTCACAAAAAGTTTGCATCTTTTTCTGCTGTTTTGTTGCTCAAAAAAACACATTTTCTGTTAGCATGTTAGCGGTTGTCTCCCAGTGCTAACAACCTGAACATCTTAACTTTTTAAAAAGTATTTCTATGTTAGTAATATTATTTTCCCATTCGCTAAAATTATTAATCTTTCTTCTATAATCCAAAATTATAAAATGTGCAGTGGTTTTACACCTTCACAGATACTTTTAGTGTCTTTTGTGTTTAATTGGTTAGCATAAAGACGTTAAAGAGTCCGTGCTAGCTATCTCCAGAGTCTGTTTAAAAGCTAATCAAATCATAACTCTAAATGACAAATGTTTACCAAGTGAAAAAGTCTCTAAACCACTTTGTGTCCCGTTAGCTGGCAGCACAGCGCTAACCATAATCAGGTCTAATTGAGCGTGATTATCTCCAACAGTGACACAGTAGATTATAAAATATCTGGTCACATCTGCAGAAGACAGACTGCAGGCGCCGTTCACTTTCTCTCTGAATGCTGTCGGTTGTTCGGTGCTGGAGCTTCGTGCTACGCTAACGTTTAGCATGCAGAGAGTTTTATCTGCCAAATGGCTGCAGGAGTTACTTCTGCTTCCATTTTAGTTACGCTGACGTCTGATATCTTATTTACAAGAGTTGAGATGAATGAAGACAGACAGTTAGCTTCAACCGACGGATTTATGATGAAACAGTTAAAACAAAGAATTTGAGGAATTACATCTTTACTCTATTTACTGCAACTCATAATAACCTTTGTTTATTTTCTTGTGTTCGTATGTTTGGTCGGTTATTCCACTATATTTTAATTAATGATCTATCAAGAGTTAAGTGACATGATTAGATTATGATGATGACACTAAATCGAGAGTCAATAAACGATAATATTAACCTTTATTGAAAGTTAGTTATTGCAGCAGCACAAGGACAGAAATAAGTAACGGATAAAAAACTAATAACAAAAGGTATAAATAACAGTATCATGGCAGTTCCTGAAATAGTCACAAAATGTAAGTTCGTTTTGTGAACATGGACACGAATTGACCATTTTTTTCATGTTTGCCGAGCAGAAAACAAGGCTAATAGAAAACTAAATATGACCATTTGACATAGTTTTTGTGGTTATACACATTATATGACTATGACTGTGTCAGAGATAGTGATGAAGTATTCAATATCTAGAAAGAACACTGATGGTCAACGGTGTCCCAAAGTGCCGTAAACTGACGTTTTCGAGACGCGTTTCCTGAACCTAATGTTAGTGTTGATGTCACGTCCGAGGGGCAGAACGGAGACTCAAGCGCAGACAGACACGGGAGACGAGGTTGAGTAGTATGCTGGGTTATTTAATGAGCACCAAGCAGACAAAAAACAGGAACTTAAAACAACTCCAACCGGGAGCGAGCAAAAACTAACAAAAAGGCAAAGTGACAAAAAGGCAAAGTGACAAAAAGGCAAACTATGAGCAAATGCTGGAACATGGAGCAGACAGGAGGACGAATTAAGGACGATCTCACAACCAGCACAGGGAAAGCAGGGGAGTATATATATGTGTGGGGTGATTAGGAGATTGAAGGCAGCTGGGTGGACTGGGCAGGTGAGTAGGATGAGTGCAATCAGGGGAAACATACACACACACAGACACAGGAACACAGGGGCAAAGCCTAAACTGTGACAGTTGATGCCTAAACCAAAGTCTACGTGGTTATCTTAAACCTTTCCTAAACCTAACTAAGTTGTTTTTGTTGATTGAACCATTTGTTTTGTGGAATTTCGTCCCGATTGAACTTTGTGGAGCTCGAAAGATGCTTCAAGTTCAAAAACATTAGTTTGAAAGTCGAAACGAGAAAAAAATGGAAAATTCGTGTCCATGTTCACAAAACAAATTAAAATGTTGTGACTATTTTACAAACTGCCATGAAATAATTGAAGTCATTAAATTAGCTCCACCGTTACCAGCTGCAACATTTAATATAATACATATAATAACATTATATAATATTATTCTGCATAATTAGGACTCTTACTTTTGGTAAGTATATTTTGATGCTAATACATTTGTACTTAAGTAAGTTTTTGAATGCAGGCTCAGAGTATTATACACTGTAGTTGAAGTAGAGTCATTTTCTCATAGACTTCTATACAACCAGAGAAGTCGCCCCCTGGTGGACACTAGAGAGAATGCAGCTTTAACACATGCAGCTTTGACTTCACTTAAAGAACCAGAAGTTGTCTCCAGAGTAAAACTTACTTTAACTGAAGTAGAGTACTTCTTCCACCACTGACTTTAAAACCTGTCCTTCTATTTATTTAAATCAAAAACACATATCCTGCTTAGAAATCCCACGTGGCCCCGTGTGTGCATGAAGCGACCCTACATGGGGTCCCAAACCTCAGCTTGTGCCTCTGTGTTTTTGCGAGCTGCACATATTATGTCAGATGGTCACCGGGTCGCGCCGGCTGGAAGAAAAACCCAGAAATATGTGTGCAGAGCGTTGAGTGTTTGTGGCTGCACGGCGGTGAGCAGCATCTGTTCCTGTGGTGGGCGTGTTGTTTAATGTGAAGGAGAGGAAAACTACTCCAGACTTTATCTACTACGTTTAACTAAAGTACATTCCTCTGTGGGGATAGGAGGAGGAAGAGGAGGAAGAGGAGGAGGAAGAAGAGGAAGAGGAGGAGGAAGAAAAGGAGGAGGAAGAGGAGGAGAAGGAAGAAGAGGAGGAGGTCAGCCAGAGGTCAGAATGAGAGAGAGAGGAAGGCCAGCCCTGAGACGTCTCTTCATCATCCCTCAGTGTGATTTACTGCGAGTCACTCAGCTGCTGCTGTTGCCTGGTTTGACTGTTATTTAAAGCATATAGTATAAATTGTCAATCAATTCTGTTTTACACCTTTAGTCTTACTTCAGTCCAACCCATTACCACAAATTGTTCCCTTCGTTTTGGAATTTAGGGCCAATAGACCTTGTTTACATAAAAGTATACCCTGTTTTTTAGTGAAAATAAAATGAAACAATGAATTATTTTGACTTTATATTATTTTGACTATAAAGGTTCCTGATTGGGTTGTCAGTTATATAAAGTTGGAGTTTGAGCAAATAGTAACTATGAGAAACATTTATTTCAGATTAATTTGAATGCAACCATCACTGAGTGACAAGCTAACATTACAGAAGCACAAACTCGGGGCGGGGCTTATAATGCATTCACAGCAAACGCTGCAAGATTGTTTATGTTTATCTGTGTCAATAGCAGAAGACCAGTCGTCAACTTCTGGTTCTTTAAGTGAAGTCGTTGCTTCACGTCTTAAAGCTGCATTCTCTCTAGTGTCCACCAGGGGGCGACTCCTCTGGTTCTATAGAAGTCTATGAGAAAATGACTCTACTTCTCTCTTGATTTATTACCTCAGTAAACATTGTAAACATGAGTTTATGGTCTCAATCTCTAGTTTCAAGTCTTCTTCAATACAGCATGATGTTCATTTAGTACATTATGGTCCATTTAGAGTCAAACAGACCATAAAGCAGGGGATGCTTCCTGTTCACAGGGATGGGCAAAAATACATCAAAATACCCCTCAAATGAATTTATTAAAATAAAATACAAAATACTGGTGCCAGAAAATGTAACAAAATACAATACAGGTATTTAAAATATAGGAAATACTTTTTTCTGGATTTTCCGTTTTCTCACAATTTGGTATAGCAGAGCATTCAGGTTTGGGGTATATAATGTACACAAAGCTCTGGTGAACCCCACAAAAAGGAAGAACAATGTATGAAATAATAAAACTAAGAATACTTTCATAATATATTTAAATAAAATAAATTGGATATTTAATGTTTTTTTGTTTTTTTTAACAAATGCACATCTACTGTCATAGCCTGGCTAACTGTGAACTATATTATCTGCCAGTAATTGATATGGCATTATGACATTCACATTGAGAAGATACAGCATAACTTTACAGTGCAAGATTAGATGGTCAGACGTCTCTTGATAAGGTTATCATGAACATACAAGCTCCCGATCTCCCTCTTCCTATAGCTAGTTTAGCTACTCGACTGATAAGTTAACTTGCTAAACACTGGCTATGCACTAGCCTAGCTAGACAGCATGCTAGCGTCATTAGCATGTTAGCATCGATCGCTAGCTTGATATTATAACCATCATCACCATGTACAATAGGCTATGTAGCCAGACCCAGACATCAATTATACATCAAGCTAGTTGACATCTGTCACACTCAGATCGTTGAAGATCTGAAGACTGAACTCGTGAACTGTTTTTTGATTCGTGGAGAAAGTATTGTGAGTATTTTAAATACAAAATTACTCCACTCTAAATTTTATTTTGCATTTTGTTACAAATTACGTTCGATTTTTTATCGGCCCTATCAAATACAAATTACAAAATACTCAAAAGTAATTGAAATACGTATTTCAAATACAAGTAATAGAAATACTGCCCATCCCTGCCTGTTCACTGGTTGCAAAAAATAAACAAGATGGCTGGAGGCTTCAAAACGTCCACAAACAAACCCTCTGAAGCTGGAAAAAGAACATTTGCCTCAAACAATTAATCAATTAACAAAATATTTATAGAATAACTTTCAGTTTGTTTCAATAGACTGATTTTAGTTTTTGTCCACTTGTTCCTGAGAAGCTGATGATTTGTTATTGGAGGCTATCCAATCCTATCAGTGATGGGGGGGGGGGTCCTGCTAACAGAAGGAGTCTTTGTGAGGATAATTTTTCTTAACGGGGGGGGGGGTCGCAAAGATTAATAGCGGACATTTGTTTTGTTTGTCGTTCGCTGCCAAGAAGCTGCAATTTTCTATGAATGCGAAACAACTTTTCTGGCTCCGACCTCGATGCCGCTGCTGCTGCCAGGAAAGCATTTCTTCTTCTACCTGTTTACGGTCAGGTAAAACATTTCTTCTTCTTCTACCGGTTTACGTTCAGGTAAAACATTTCTTCTTCTACCGGTTTATGTTCAGGTAAAACATTTCTTCTTCTTCTACCGGTTTACGTTCAGGTAAAACATTTCTTCTTCTTCTACCGGTTTACGTTCAGGTAAAACATTTCTTCTTCTTCTACCGGTTTACGTTCAGGTAAAACATTTCTTCTTCTTCTACCTGTTTATGTTCAGGTAAAACATTTCTTCTTCTACCTGTTTACGTTCAGGTAAAACATTTCTTCTTCTTCTACCGGTTTACGTTCAGGTAAAACATTTCTTCTTCTTCTACCGGTTTACGTTCAGGTAAAACATTTCTTCTTCTTCTACCGGTTTACGTTCAGGTAAAACATTTCTTCTTCTACCGGTTTACGTTCAGGTAAAACATTTCTTCTTCTTCTACCGGTTTACGTTCAGGTAAAACATTTCTTCTTCTACCGGTTTACGTTCAGGTGAAGCAGCTTCTTCTTCTTCTACCTGTTTACAGGTGAAGCAGCTTCACATGAGACCTTGTTTCCGGTGTTTCCACAGGTAGCCCGTCCTCCTTTTGTTCGTTTATTAGGAACTCTGCTGGATTTTGTGTTCCTGAATCGACTCCAACCAGAGGAGCTCATAAACTGGAAGGAACTCGACTAATTTGCAGACAAACTTTGGGGGAAAGTTCTCCATCAAACTGTTTTATACACTGAGCGGTGACTTGGAAAGCAACAATGGGTTCTGTTGCATCACCAGCTCGTGTTGGCAGCCGGCAGGTTTAACAAATAAAGCGTTCATTGTGCTGCTGCTTGTGACCTTTAGAGAGGAGGAGAGAAATCAAGGACCACAGTCGCTGAATGTCTGAGATAATTGAGTAGATTGGAAACACAGTGTGACTGGACTGAGCTTAGACTTCGTGTTGAATCAGAGTCCTGATAAATATCTGTATCCGCACTCTACGGATCGGGTTTCCTCACTGCTGCCCGTCACAAACCCCCCGAGGCCACCGTAACATTAGCTAAACATCTAGGAGGTGCACGGTGGGCCTTTCATGCTGATGGAGGGGGTGGGGGGCGTCCCAACACTAACATGACCCGACCCTCCCGAGGTGTTGAGCCTCTTAAGGACAGAAGCAGGACTTTAAACTCTGTTCATTTCAGTGGATTTAAACACTATTAAAGCAGCTATAATCAATATTAATGTAAATATATAATCAATATTAATATCAATACATAATACCATTGGATCAAATGACTGTGATGTGAAAGGGTTCACCAGACACCAGAGAATTCAGGTCTTTTGTTACTACATTAAAAACAAAAGGTGTCGGTGTGATCAAACCACAGACTGTATTTAAGAAGTGGACGTTATCATGTTGACGTCTCTCGTTTGTTTGGGGATGTTTTGAAGCCTCGAGTTTGGCGATGTCACCGTCGCCATCAGTGAACACTGTGTAGCCCCGCCCCTAAAGCATACCCTGCTTTACGGTCTGTTAGAGACCTGTCAATCACCGTGTAGCCCCGCCCTAAAGCATCCCCTGCTTTATGGTCTGTTTGACTCTAAATGGACCATAATGTACTAAATGAACATCATGCTGTATTGAAGAAGACTTGAAACTAGAGATTGAGACCATAAACTCATGTTTACAATGTTTACTGAGGTAATAAATCAAGAGAGAAGTAGAGTCATTTTCTCATAGACTTCTATAGAACCAGAGGAGTCGCCCCCTGGTGGACACTAGAGAGAATGCAGCTTCAACACATGAAGCTTTGACTTCACTTTAAAGAACCGGAGGATGACGACTGGATGAAACCCAAAACAGTCCAGTTTGCTCTGGCCGGTGGGCGGGGCTTGTTTTTTGGCTCGACTGATTTAAACATGGCGGCCGGGTCACAAACTAAAATAGAAAACATTTGTGACAGCGCTGCCTAGTTTATTGAAATGAATGTGATCCGTCAGATGTTGGTATGTGTTAAAGGCTGTTTGATTTACATGACGGTAGAACCGTAACTCTCAACTGGTACAAACCGGTTCCCCTTTAACAAGACTAAAACTGATTAGATCAATCAGCTATTGTTTAACTCGCTCAAACTCCAAGAGAGAAATAAAAAAGCTGTCTTTGTGTGAAGTCTACTGGCTCAAATGTAAGTAACATTAATCATGTTTCTAAACAGTGTTCACATGATACTGGGATGTATAAAGAAAAACTCTTCAATTACACATAAATCTCCCAACATGTGAGATGCTTGAGTCAACATTTGTCCCACAAATGATTTCCATACAGAAACGTTGAGGGTCTGAGAGATAAGACCCTCTGAGAGAGTCTGCTGGTTTTCTGGTTTTCAGGGATCTGGTTTTGGTTGTCAGAGGCGACAGCTGGAACACATTTCATGATATTTCAACACGTGTCAGTCAGAACCCGGCGCTGCTGCCGCAGTGTTTGTCTGACTGACTGTTGTTTGCGCCCACGTGTGGAGTTTAACTCAGGAAACTCTACTTGAAACCATCATTTCATATTTCATTGAATAGTTCAAGTGTTTCAGCTCCTTCGTCTTCATGTTGAGTACTTCTAACCGTGTGCGTCGTTGTGTGTTCGTGTCTTTTCTGTTTCTACCAGTAGAGGTCACCAAAGTCACACTTTATTATATCTTAACACAACTTAACACTTTGTTTCAGCTTGAACTCGTCCACTGTTTGCATTCAAAACCATGTAAACAAAATGTATAAATTACATCTCCAAATGAAAGTCACGGGTGTAACTACGGTTATATGAATTTCAGATGACCAGATGGATTTCTAGGCTTTATGAAAGGAGTTTTAACCAGTAAGCTTAATTACAAACAGCATCTTACAAGTGGAATGTCTGGCCGGATGGCAACACCAAGGAAGAGATCCCCAAATTAAAGGGGTTCATCCTCTGGGGTCTATGAACATCAACAGAAGATTTAACCAGGAGGTGTTTGGATATTTGATCTGGACTCTGATTCAGCCTCGTCATACTACAAACGTCCTGGATGTTTATCTACCAAATATTCTACCGAACGGTCACGAACAACCTCACAAATCCAACAGTTGTCCAAACCTGAGTGTCAACCAAGCTGATTGGGTGATACGAGGAGAGGTTTAAAAAGCCTCACTGAAGCCTCTGAATGAACCCACGGAGTTCAAGCCTTCAACCGATGGAGTGCTGCTCAGTGCTGCGTCTGGTGGCCACAAAATGCCAATTCTTTCGGTAGCATTTCTGTAATTTTACTATTTTCATGAGGTGCTAAGTGACTAAAATGACCGAGTTCTGCGAGAAGAAGTGATCCATGTCGTGGTCTTTGATCTGGAACAGATTGCTGAAAATCTCAGCTTTCTATTTAAGGTTAATTAAAACGTTTTGATGGCATGAGGCTATTAAAGCAGCACAGAATGGGATGTTACATAAGAGCAGTGACAGTGTTGATCCTCACTAAACATGATCAGATTACAATCCACCGTAATGATCTGTGTGGAGATATGAAGTGAAAGGTCAGAACAGTTCACTACAGTTAGAGGAAGCTGCATCATGAACGCTTCATCTGATGTGCACATGGAAGAAATGTAATCGTGCTAATTAGAAATAATCCATTCTGTATGTCTGAGGTCACACAATCAGCTGATCGTAGTTAAGATTGTAGTTCTATTCGAAGAAACCAGGAAATATAATTTATTCATCTATTTGGTTGCTATTTGCAGAGAGAATGAGAGCAGTAAATATCAGATCATTGGTTCTGTTATCTCATGGATCTCAACATAACTACGTCTTGCAGACGAGCTGCAGCTCGTCTTGTGTTCAATAGCACAACTTCCCTTCTCCGTTCTCTACACTGGCTCCCAGTAAGAGCTCATCCAGTCTAAGACTCTGGTGCCTACAGGGCAGTGAAAGGAACAGCTCCTTCCTATCTCCAGGCCCTGGTCGAGCCCTACACCCCCGCCCGACCACTTCTCTCTGCTGCCTCGGGGCGATCGGTCGCCCCGTCCCTCAGAGGTCCCTGTGGCCGATCGACCCGGTCACGTCTGTTCTCTGTCCTGGCCCCACAGTGGTGGAATGAACTCCCCACTGACGTCAGGACATCTTTCATCAGGCTGAAGACTCACCTCTTCAAGAAGAACTACCCTGAGACTTCCACTCAGCACTTATTGTATTCATACTAGTTTGTTTCACTTACTGGATTAGTATTAGTTTGTTTCTGTACTGTACCTCTGCTCTGGTTTATGCTCTTAGATGCTTGTTTTAAAAAAAAGGAGATGCACTTATGACTTCTGGTGGCTAGTAGTTCTCTTGAATACCGATGTTAAATACACTTACTGTAAGTCGCTTTGGCGTCTTGACTGTAATGTAATGTCTTGTTTGTCTTCTGGAATACCTTCATGTTTTTGGTTCACATGAAAAGTGTCAGAGAGATCTTTAAACCTGTCTTTTTTAAACTTAGACCAGTTAAATTCACAAGGTCACAAAGTTGAAGGATTTATAAACTCTTCACATGACAGATACTGAGAGTCCTTTCACGCCTCGTGTGGTTCAGACTTTCTGCAGAACTCTGGTCTGATGAAAAGACCAAACACAGGAAGTTCTGGCCAGCTGTTGTCAGACCAGGAAATAGGAAGAACAACAAAACAAAATGAGGAGACGTTGGTGACAACAAGACCTAGGTGATGACGACAGGATGTAGGTGAAGCCAACGTGTCATAGGGACGTAAATGATGGGATGTAGGCGAGGATGAGGGACGTAGGGGACGAAGAGGAGACATATGTGTCAAAGATAATTAAACTGAATTTGTTTTTATTAAAGTAGATTATAGTAAAACGTTTTCTTCATCTTCTGTAATTGTCATTTTCTTTGTTGTTGTCGTCTCACCTTCCAAACATGATTTCATATTCCTGGCACTATAATATAAACAGTGAACGTACAGTAGTTGTGGCACTAATGAACCCTCGTACATCTTCCAGTTGTGATCTCATAAGAATGAGTCACAGAGTTTGTCATCTTTGGGTTTCTTTACATTTTAACTTGGTCGCCTTTGTTTCAGTTTTCTTTTATTCAGGTTTTTAGTTTTGCTTTTCGTCATCTTTTACTGTAGATGTGATTTTCTTTGATATCTTTGAAGCATGAATTGATACTTAACTATTAAACCCTGGACTCCTCTAACAGACAGACACACAGTGTGTTTCTGGCACTAACTGACCTCCGTAGGTCCAGCTGTGGTTTCAGCAGACTCCCTGTGTGCCGTTCGAGTGCCACCTTCCTGCCGTTTCTTCTTCTTCTTCTTCTTCTTCTCTCTGAGTGGGTGGGCAGACAGACGTGATGGAGGTTCCTCCTCCCTGTTAGTGACTCCTCCCCTTCTCTCCTCCTCTCACCTCCTCAGGCAACGTGCAGCAAACGTTCTCATCAGAACGACCTGCAGCAGCAGAGCTGCCTCACCTTTAACCGGAGGACACCTGGAGGACGTCGTCTTCTTCTTCTTCTTCTGCTCACTCTGAGGAACATAAAGAAACTCCCGGAGCTGCTGGATGACTGTTTTTTAAATATTTTACCTGAGGTGGGATCACCTGGATTGTGTCTTTATTTGGGAAAGTTTGAGAAAAAAGGACAAAAGTGAATTATCTGTTTTTTCCGTGTGGGTGAGACGCTGCTGAGGGAAAGTAAGTTCCCTGTTAACTCCTCTTCTTCTTCCTCTTCTTCCTCTTCTTCTTCTCCTCCCTTCAGCCTTATTCCAGCTCTGTTGTGGCTTCATGAGGACTCTGCTGTGGAACATGTTGGACTGGTTTGAATCACTTCAAACAGCCTGACGGTGTGTTTACTGTGTGTCTCTGCAGCACCATGTTCTGCTCCAGGAGAACCCTCCAGCAGTGGTGCTTCGCCGTCTTCCTGCTCTGCTCTCCGGTTCCTCACTTCGGACGTCCCATCGACGCCCTGAGCAGCAGAATGTAAGCTTCACTCCGTCTGTGCTCCTCAATCTTGACAGACAGGAAGTGGAACAAACTCACAGATAATCTTTTTTCCCATATTTGCACTTTTCTTTTGCATGTTTTTCCACACACACTCACACACAGACACACACGCATACACACACACAAACACACACATACACACACACATATACTCACACACACACACACAGAGGCTGGAAACTGTTGTGAAAGTGTTTGTTTAGCCGTCGCCCACCTGAGTGTGGACCTGAAGCAGGCTCATAGAACGTCTATCTGAGCGTCTAAACATGTGAGGACCTGAACAGTTCTGGTTCTGGTCCTGGTGTCGGACTCAAACCTGCTGAGAGTGTTTGATGCCAAACAGAATAAATGTGGTGAAGTGAAGTAGGTTTAATAACTTTCTAAAAGGTTTTCTCTCTCTTGTGAAATGTGCTTTAGTGGCAGCCGTTCTAGTTGTGAGAGGGTTCTGGTGGACACTAAGGGTTCTGGTGGATGTTCAGGGTTCTGGTGGAGGCTGAGGATTCTGGTGGACGTCAAGGGTTCTGCTCGACATTGAGGGTTCTGGTAGACGTTGAGGGTTCGGATAGACGTTGAGGGTTCTGGTAGATGTTGAGGGTTCTGCTGGACGTTAAGGGTTCTGGTGGACGTTAAGGGTTCTCCTGGACATTGAGGGTTCTGGTAGACGTTGAGGGTTCTGGTAGACGTTGAGGGTTCTGGTAGATGTTGAGGGTTCTGGTAGACGTTGAGGGTTCTGGTAGATGTTGAGGGTTCTGCTGGATGTTGAGGGTTCTGGTAGACGTTGAGGGTTCTGGTAGATGTTGAGGGTTCTGCTGGACGTTGAGGGTTTTTGCTGGATGTTGAGGGTTCTGCTGGACGTTGAGGGTTTTGCTGGATGTTGAGGGTTCTGCTGGACATTGAGGGTTCTGGTAGACGTTGAGGGTTTTTGCTGGATGT
Source organism: Leptoclinus maculatus (assembly GCA_032191485.1). Lineage (NCBI taxonomy): Eukaryota > Metazoa > Chordata > Actinopteri > Perciformes > Stichaeidae > Leptoclinus > Leptoclinus maculatus. Next base: position 144,454 of record JAVDOI010000205.1, read on the forward strand.
TGAGGGTTCTGCTGGACGTTGAGGGTTTTGCTGGATGTTGAGGGTTCTGCTGGACGTTGAGGGTTCTGCTAGACGTTGAGGGTTTTGCTGGATGTTGAGGGTTCTGCTGGACATTGAGGGTTCTGGTAGACGTTGAGGGTTTTTGCTGGATGTTGAGGGTTCTGCTGGACATTGAGAGTTCTGGTAGACGTTGAGGGTTCTGGGTGATGTTCAAGGTTCTGGATGGTGTTGAGTTTCTGCTTGACGTTGAGGTTCTGGTAGATGTTGAGGTTCTGGTAGACATTGAGGTTCTGGGTGGCTTCAGGGCTTGATGTAAAAACCCTGAGGTAGAACTCACACGGCGGAGGAGGCTGGTGACCTCTGACCTTCATCTGCTGTTTGGAGGCTTTCAGAGATTCTATTTAGATTTAATCACGTTTATAGTTTATAGTTTAAGTTTTTCACTTTCGTTTCTAATGTTAATTAATCTGCAGCCATCAGTTCATCTAAATAATGAATATTTACGGGATCATTTTCTGCTTCTCTTGGTCTCACTTCATTCTAAACTGAACATAATCTTAAATTATTGTTGTTGACGTGTGTCTGATGTTTTATTGATCGATTCATGAAGGAAAGAATTAGCAGATGAATCTGTAATGAGTCATAAACACTTTTCTTCTGAAGCAGAAATAAAAAGTCAAACATTCAGATTCAAATCACTGATCACATTTCTCTAATAATTATTCTGAATGTGAAATAAAAACATTCCTGACGAGATGTTTGTGAGCTCCGACATTCATATTAACGCTGACATATCATATATATATATATAATCTGTGGACCCCACAGAGAGAAGCAATCAGCATCAGGATGTGTCAGGAAGCCTTTGAAGTCTGTATTAAAGGTAGAATGTGAACCAGATCGGCTTCAAAGACTCAGGAAACATCTGTATGCGTATAAACAAGAGCTGCTCTCTGATATTATGATAATCATGACTCAGCAGAAACACGTTCAGAAAGCGGTGACTCTGTTCTGTGGAGCCCTCCAGAGAGGAGAGGAGAAGCAGTGCATCATGGGAAACGCTGTGTTTGTGTGCTCGGACACCTGAAGTGTTTGTGCTCGCTGGTTCCCAGGGTTCTGGACCCGGGTCCTCTGGACCTCTGTTGTTCTAAGAGTTAAGACTCAGAGTAACGAGACACCGCGGCAAAGCAAAGACCTGATCCTTCAGCTGCTGGGACCAGGTCTGAAAGATAACAGGTCCTTCAGCTGCTGGGACCAGGTCTGTAAGATAACAGGTCCTTCAGCTTCTGGGACCAGATCTAAAAGATTAACAGGTCCTCCAGCTGCTGGGACCGGGTCTGTAAGATAACAGGTCCTTCAGCTTCTGGGACCTGGTCTGTAAGATAACAGGTCCTTCAGCTTCTGGGACCGGGTCTGTAAGATAACAGGTCCTTCAGCTGCTGTGACCGGGTCTGTAAGATAACAGGTCCTTCAGCTTCTGGGACCGGGTCTGTAAGATAACAGGTCCTTCAGCTGCTGTGACCGGGTCTGTAAGATAACAGGTCCTTCAGCTTCTGGGACCGGGTCTGTAAGATAACAGGTCCTTCAGCTTCTGGGACCGGGTCTGTAAGATAACAGGTCCTTCAGCTGCTGTGACCGGGTCTGTAAGATAACAGGTCCTTCAGCTTCTGGGACCGGGTCTGTAAGATAACAGGTCCTTCAGCTGCTGTGACCGGGTCTGTAAGATAACAGGTCCTTCAGCTTCTGGGACCTGGTCTGTAAGATAACAGGTCCTTCAGCTGCTGTGACCGGGTCTGTAAGATAACAGGTCCTTCAGCTGCTGTGACCAGGTCTGTAAGATAACAGGTCCTTCAGCTTCTGGGACCAGGTCTGTAAGATAACAGGTCCTTCAGCTTCTGGGACTGGGTCTGTAAGATAACAAGTCCTTCAGCTTCTGGGACCTGGTCTGTAAGATAACAGGTCCTTCAGCTTCTGGGACCTGGTCTGTAAGATAACAGGTCCTTCAGCTTCTGGGACCTGGTCTGTAAGATAACAGGTCCTTCAGCTTCTGGGACCTGGTCTGTAAGATAACAGGTCCTTCAGGTTCTGGGACCTGGTCTGTAATATAACAGGTCCTTCAGCTTCTGGGACCGGGTCTGTAAGATAACAGGTCCTTCAGCTTCTGGGACCGGGTCTGTAAGATAACAGGTCCTTCAGCTGCTGTGACCAGGTCTGTAAGATAACAGGTCCTTCAGGTTCTGGGACCGGGTCTGTAAGATAACAGGTCCTTCAGCTGCTGTGACCAGGTCTGTAAGATAACAGGTCCTTCAGCTTCTGGGACCTGGTCTGTAAGATAACAGGTCCTTCAGCTTCTGGGACCTGGTCTGTAAGATAACAGGTCCTTCAGCTTCTGGGACCAGGTCTGTAAGATAACAAGTCCTTCAGCTTCTGGGACCTGGTCTGTAAGATAACAGGTCCTTCAGGTTCTGGGACCGGGTCTGTAAGATAACAGGTCCTTCAGCTTCTGGGACCGGGTCTGTAAGATAACAGGTCCTTCAGGTTCTGGGACCTGGTCTGTAAGATAACAGGTCCTTCAGCTTCTGGGACCGGGTCTGTAAGATAACAGGTCCTTCAGCTTCTGGGACCGGGTCTGTAAGATAACAGGTCCTTCAGGTTCTGGGACCTGGTCTGTAAGATAACAGGTCCTTCAGCTTCTGGGACCTGGTCTGTAAGATAACAGGTCCTTCAGCTGCTGTGACCAGGTCTGTAAGATAACAGGTCCTTCAGCTTCTGGGACCAGGTCTGTAAGATAACAGGTCCTTCCGCTGCTGTGACCAGGTCTGTAAGATAACAGGTCCTTCAGCTTCTGGGACTGGGTCTGTAATATAACAGGTCCTTCAGCTTCTGGGACCTGGTCTGTAAGATAACAGGTCCTTCAGCTTCTGGGACCTGGTCTGTAAGATAACAGGTCCTTCAGCTTCTGGGACCGGGTCTGTAAGATAACAGGTCCTTCAGCTGCTGTGACCTGGTCTGTAAGATAACAGGTCCTTCAGCTTCTGGGACCAGGTCTGTAAGATAACAGGTCCTTCAGCTGCTGTGACCAGGTCTGTAAGATAACAGGTCCTTCAGCTGCTGTGACCAGGTCTGTAAGATAACAGGTCCTTCAGCTGCTCTTCTTCTTCTTCTTCTTCTCCTCTTGTTATTACATCTACCAACAAGCAGGTCGATGCACGTTTTCTGTCTCGTTTCATTTCATCTTGTAACTAAACCGACTCAATAAAAAGTAAAATGTTTCGATTTAAATCAGGAGTAAAACCGATTTGTCTAATAATTATTTTGAATATTTCTAGAAGCCTAAATATTTCAATACAAAAATATAATTTGGCATTCGTGACTTGTGAAAAACTCAACAAATGTCAGTGAGGTTTGGTGTGAAGTTCATGCAGCGGGCTGAATGAAGTCTTCAGCTTTCTGAGCAGACAGCTCCACCATGTGGTCTTAGTTAGTCCGGAGTTAGTCTCAGAGCTCTGATCCTGTAAACCAGAGGACGGCTCAGAATACATATTCCATTAAACAGGTTATGATGATGATGATGATGATGAGGCACAATGTTTGTGAAGATAAAGGATAAAAAAGGTAGGAAACGTCAGTGAGGTTTGGTGAAGTGAGTGTTCTTTAGTCGTTCAGCAGACAGCTCCACCATGAGGATACTTCTTTTATCTAACGAACCTGAACTGGTTTAGTAAACCACAAGTTCAAATCCCACTGTGGCCTCACTACATTTAAAATATCAATAATACATCAGCAAATACTTTGTAAAACATATTAATGATATGATATAAATAATATAAAGCTGTTGGTACAAGAACATGATGAAGAAGAACTGGTTGGTTTTAGGTGCAGATAGCTCAACCTTTGACCTTTATACGAGCTGATTACAGGACTCAGTAAAGATCTTTTATGTATTTATTATTATTAAGATTTGTTTGTTTAAAATCTCTTCAGTGTTTTCTTTGATGACATAAATCTTTATTTAAAATGAGGCAGAATTCATTCGTCTGTTGTGAGTCTCTGCTTCTTATTTTCTGACTTTTAATGAACAATGAAAAGGAAAACTGTCTTTGCATCAGTTTTAAAACAAACTCATTCCCAGTTTGGATGGATTATTATTGGAGAACTCTCAGCTGATGAACCTTCTGTATGAACGTTAATAAAGAGTCACATCTTAAAGTCATCAAACATTTCACTGAAGTTTGGTTCAAGGGAACAAGTTTGTCTTTTATTTCATCTAAAATGATCTTAATTCCTCCTCTCAGTATTATCTTATCGTGCTACATTTAAATATATATTATAGAGAAAAGACTAATTCAAACCAACATTATGTGACTCTTTGCAGAAGGCGCTCAGTGACTCACGCTCAGCTGATGCACGACAAAGGCCGGACGCTGCAGGACTTTAAGCGTCGCATGTGGCTGCAGGAGCTTTTGGACGAAGTCCACACGGCCGAGATCCGAGACCTCCCGGTCCGGACCGCCGGAGGAGGAGGAGGAGGGAGCAGCAGCGGCGGCGTCGGTCTGCCGGGGGTCGGTCTGGGGGTCAACCCGAGCACCACCGGAACCACCAGCAGCACCCTGCACTCCAAACCACCCGGAGGAACCAAGAACCTGCCCCTCAGCTTCAGGCTGGAGGAGGAGGAGGGAACCAACCTGCCGCAGGAGACCAACAAGTCTCAGACCTACAAGGACGGCACGCTGAAAGCTCCCGGCAAGAAGAAGAAGAAAGGGAGGTCTGGGAAGAGGAGGGAGGGAGACAAGAGGAAGAGGAGGGCCCGGTCGCTGGGCTGGAGGCTGGAGGAGGAAACAGGAAGTGGACTCCTCCTGGAGTGGAGGTCTCTGCTAGGCCTGCAGAGGGCGCTGCTTTAAGACGCTGTCAGTCTCTGACAAAGGTGAGTTCTGAAGTACACAACATGAGACCTAACATAACACGAGATAACATAACGTAACATAAACCTGAAGTACACAACACGAGACCTAACGTAACACGAGATAACCTAACGTAACATAAACCTGAAGTACACAACACGAGACCTAACATAACACGAGATAACATAACGTAACATAAACCTGAAGTACACAACACGAGACCTAACATAACACGAGATAACATAACGTAACATAAACCTGAAGTACACAACATGAGACCTAACATAACACGAGATAACCTAACGTAACATAAACCTGAAGTACACAACATGAGACCTAACATAACACGAGATAACATAACATAACATAAACCTGAAGTACACAACATGAGACCTAACATAACACGAGATAACATAACGTAACATAAACCTGAAGTACACAACATGAGACCTAACATAACACGAGATAACATAACATAACATAAACCTGAAGTACACAACATGAGACCTAACATAACACGAGATAACATAACGTAACATAAACCTGAAGTACACAACATGAGACCTAACATAACACGAGATAACCTAACGTAACATAAACCTGAAGTACACAACACGAGACCTAACATAACACGAGATAACATAACATAACATAAACCTGAAGTACACAACATGAGACCTAACATAACACGAGATAACATAACGTAACATAAACCTGAAGTACACAACACGAGACCTAACATAACACGAGATAACCTAACGTAACATAAACCTGAAGTACACAACACGAGACCTAACATAACACGAGATAACCTAACGTAACATAAACCTGAAGTACACAACACGAGACCTAACATAACACGAGATAACCTAACGTAACATAAACCTGAAGTACACAACACGAGACCTAACATAGCACGAGATAACCTAACGTAACATAAACCTGAAGTACACAACATGAGACCTAACGTAACACGAGATAACATAACATAACATAAACCTGAAGTACACAACATGAGACCTAACGTAACACGAGATAACCTAACGTAACATAAACCTGAAGTACACAACACGAGACCTAACGTAACACGAGATAACCTAACGTAACATAAACCTGAAGTACACAACACGAGACCTAACGTAACACGAGATAACATAACATAAACCTGAAGTACACAACACGAGACCTAACATAACACGAGATAACCTAACGTAACATAAACCTGAAGTACACAACATGAGACCTAACATAACACGAGATAACATAACATAAACCTGAAGTACACAACATGAGACCTAACATAACACGAGATAACATAACATAAACCTGAAGTACACAACATGAGACCTAACGTAACACGAGATAACCTAACGTAACATAAACCTGAAGTACACAACACGAGACCTAACATAACACGAGATAACATAACATAAACCTGAAGTACACAACATGAGACCTAACGTAACACGAGATAACCTAACGTAACATAAACCTGAAGTACACAACACGAGACCTAACATAACACGAGATAACCTAACGTAACATAAACCTGAAGTACACAACACGAGACCTAACATAACACGAGATAACCTAACGTAACATAAACCTGAAGTACACAACACGAGACCTAACATAACACGAGATAACCTAACGTAACATAAACCTGAAGTACACAACATGAGACCTAACATAACACGAGATAACCTAACGTAACATAAACCTGAAGTACACAACATGAGACCTAACATAACACGAGATAACATAACGTAACATAAACCTGAAGTACACAACACGAGACCTAACATAACACGAGATAACATAACGTAACATAAACCTGAAGTACACAACATGAGACCTAACATAACACGAGATAACGTAACATAAACCTGAAGTACACAACATGAGACCTAACATAACACGAGATAACCTAACGTAACATAAACCTGAAGTACACAACACGAGACCTAACATAACACGAGATAACATAACATAACATAAACCTGAAGTACACAACACGAGACCTAACATAACACGAGATAACCTAACGTAACATAAACCTGAAGTACACAACACGAGACCTAACGTAACACGAGATAACCTAACGTAACATAAACCTGAAGTACACAACACGAGACCTAACATAACACGAGATAACGTAACATAAACCTGAAGTACACAACATGAGACCTAACATAACACGAGATAACCTAACGTAACATAAACCTGAAGTACATAACACGAGACCTAACATAACACGAGATAACCTAACGTAACATAAACCTGAAGTACACAACACGAGACCTAACGTAACACGAGATAACCTAACGTAACATAAACCTGAAGTACACAACATGAGACCTAACATAACACGAGATAACCTAACGTAACATAAACCTGAAGTACACAACACGAGACCTAACATAACACGAGATAACATAACATAAACCTGAAGTACACAACATGAGACCTAACATAACACGAGATAACCTAACGTAACATAAACCTGAAGTACACAACATGAGACCTAACATAACACGAGATAACCTAACGTAACATAAACCTGAAGTACACAACACGAGACCTAACGTAACACGAGATAACCTAACGTAACATAAACCTGAAGTACACAACATGAGACCTAACATAACACGAGATAACCTAACGTAACATAAACCTGAAGTACACAACATGAGACCTAACATAACACGAGATAACGTAACATAAACCTGAAGTACACAACATGAGACCTAACATAACACGAGATAACCTAACGTAACATAAACCTGAAGTACACAACACGAGACCTAACGTAACACGAGATAACCTAACGTAACATAAACCTGAAGTACACAACACGAGACCTAACATAACACGAGATAACCTAACGTAACATAAACCTGAAGTACACAACATGAGACCTAACATAACACGAGATAACGTAACATAAACCTGAAGTACACAACACAAGACCTAACATAACACGAGATAACCTAACGTAACATAAACCTGAAGTACACAACACGAGACCTAACATAACACGAGATAACCTAACGTAACATAAACCTGAAGTACACAACACGAGACCTAACGTAACACGAGATAACCTAACGTAACATAAACCTGAAGTACACAACACGAGACCTAACATAACACGAGATAACATAACGTAACATAAACCTGAAGTACACAACACGAGACCTAACATAACACGAGATAACCTAACGTAACATAAACCTGAAGTACACAACATGAGACCTAACATAACACGAGATAACCTAACGTAACATAAACCTGAAGTACACAACATGAGACCTAACATAACACGAGATAACATAACATAACATAAACCTGAAGTACACAACACGAGACCTAACATAACACGAGATAACATAACATAAACCTGAAGTACACAACATGAGACCTAACATAACACGAGATAACCTAACGTAACATAAACCTGAAGTACACAACATGAGACCTAACGTAACACGAGATAACCTAACGTAACATAAACCTGAAGTACACAACATGAGACCTAACGTAACACGAGATAACATAACATAACATAAACCTGAAGTACACAACACGAGACCTAACATAACACGAGATAACCTAACGTAACATAAACCTGAAGTACACAACATGAGACCTAACGTAACACGAGATAACATAACATAACATAAACCTGAAGTACACAACACGAGACCTAACGTAACACGAGATAACCTAACGTAACATAAACCTGAAGTACACAACATGAGACCTAACGTAACACGAGATAACCTAACGTAACATAAACCTGAAGTACACAACACGAGACCTAACATAACACGAGATAACCTAACATAAACCTGAAGTACACAACACGAGACCTAACATAACACGAGATAACATAACATAAACCTGAAGTACACAACACGAGACCTAACATAACACGAGATAACCTAACGTAACATAAACCTGAAGTACACAACATGAGACCTAACGTAACACGAGATAACGTAACATAAACCTGAAGTACACAACACGAGACCTAACATAACACGAGATAACCTAACGTAACATAAACCTGAAGTACACAACATGAGACCTAACATAACACGAGATAACCTAACATAACATAAACCTGAAGTACACAACACGAGACCTAACATAACACGAGATAACATAACGTAACATAAACCTGAAGTACACAACACGAGACCTAACGTAACACGAGATAACCTAACATAATCCTGAAGTACACAACATGACACCTAACGTAACACGAGATAACCTAACGTAACATAAACCTGAAGTACACAACATGAGACCTAACATAACACGAGATAACATAACGTAACATAAACCTGAAGTACACAACATGAGACCTAACATAACACGAGATAACATAACATAACATAAACCTGAAGTACACAACATGAGACCTAACATAACACGAGATAACGTAACATAAACCTGAAGTACACAACACGAGACCTAACATAACACGAGATAACCTAACGTAACATAAACCTGAAGTACACAACATGAGACCTAACATAACACGAGATAACCTAACATAACATAAACCTGAAGTACACAACACGAGACCTAACATAACACGAGATAACATAACGTAACATAAACCTGAAGTACACAACACGAGACCTAACATAACACGAGATAACCTAACGTAACATAAACCTGAAGTACACAACACGAGACCTAACATAACACGAGATAACATAACATAACATAAACCTGAAGTACACAACACGAGACCTAACGTAACACGAGATAACATAACGTAACATAAACCTGAAGTACACAACATGAGACCTAACATAACACGAGATAACCTAACGTAACATAAACCTGAAGTACACAACACGAGACCTAACATAGCACGAGATAACATAACGTAACATAAACTTGAAGTACACAACATGAGACCTAACATAACACGAGATAACCTAACGTAACATAAACCTGAAGTACACAACATGAGACCTAACATAACACGAGATAACATAACGTAACATAAACCTGAAGTACACAACATGAGACCTAACATAGCACGAGATAACCTAACGTAACATAAACCTGAAGTACACAACATGAGACCTAACATAACACGAGATAACCTAACGTAACATAAACCTGAAGTACACAACACGAGACCTAACGTAACACGAGATAACATAACATAAACCTGAAGTACACAACACGAGACCTAACATAACACGAGATAACATAACATAACATAAACCTGAAGTACACAACACGAGACCTAACGTAACACGAGATAACATAACGTAACATAAACCTGAAGTACACAACACGAGACCTAACGTAACACGAGATAACATAACGTAACATAAACCTGAAGTACACAACACGAGACCTAACGTAACACGAGATAACATAACATAACATAAACCTGAAGTACACAACACGAGACCTAACGTAACACGAGATAACATAACGTAACATAAACCTGAAGTACACAACATGAGACCTAACATAACACGAGATAACATAACGTAACATAAACTTGAAGTACACAACATGAGACCTAACATAACACGAGATAACCTAACGTAACATAAACCTGAAGTACACAACATGAGACCTAACATAACACGAGATAACATAACGTAACATAAACCTGAAGTACACAACATGAGACCTAACATAGCACGAGATAACCTAACGTAACATAAACCTGAAGTACACAACACGAGACCTAACATAACACGAGATAACCTAACGTAACATAAACCTGAAGTACACAACACGAGACCTAACGTAACACGAGATAACCTAACGTAACATAAACCTGAAGTACACAACACGAGTGAATGTGAGTTCACACCTTCAGCACCAGAGAAGTTCAAGTTTATAACATGAGACATAACTTAAGTTTCAGCTGATTAGCAGCTCAGACTCAATGAAACCTGAATTTACCTGAATTGAAGAAACAATCCATCAATAAACTCACTTTTACATTCTAATGAATTTATAATTCTTGAGTTTTCTTCTTCTTTTTTCTGATTGGCTCACAGGTTACATAGCGTTCTTAAAGGAATACTTCAGCCACTAAATGAATATTTGTTTATCGTCACTCTCTTTCTTTAACTTCTGATTCCTCAACAGTAAACGAAGAACCAGTAAAACAGAAAGTCTTGATAAAGTGAAGTAAACGGAGCCACGTTTACTTCACTTTTCTCTGTTTTTTTAATTAAAAAAATCAGCCTTTACTTCAAGAATTCAAGATGATTATTGAAATACAAATGATGACTTAGTGTTTGAATTATTCCTTTAATGACTTAAAGAGAACTGAACACGTTCAGTTTATTGCCTCACTTTTACCAAACAAAGGAAATTAAGTTATTAATCCATTAAATGCTCATATTTCATTGTTATTCTACATAATATTACAGAACAAATCTATTTACTACTATTTTTTCCACTAAACGTGAAGTTATCTTAATTAATTCTTATTATAGGAGTAAGATTAATGCAACTGTTTACTTCCACATGAATCATTTTTTAAATATTATTGATGTCTGAAACATTTAACTAACAGTTTGTCTCTCTGTGTTTCAGAACCTTCGGACAGTCGGACTCCTAAATAATCTCATTACAGTCGTCTGTAACTGAGATCGTTTGGAAAGAAAATGGAAAATATTTATTGTCTGTAAATATTCTAAATATAGCAGAATAGAAAGCAGAATATGATAAAAAAAGATTTTAATCTTTGTGAATCCTTGCTTTTTCTTTTTTTATTCCCGTTATGTCAGATTTGTTTTGCGGTAATTTATTTGGTCTGAATGGTGTATTTATTTTGTAAATGTATCGAGGTGCTGCTGACCTTCTATATTTTTGTACCATAATGCACTTTAGATATATAAATATATATTCCATTGATTTAGTTTGTGGACTTGTTTTTGTGGTTGATTGAAATGAAGAAATCATTCTGTGTTCAGTTTCCGGTCTTTTGGTTTCTCTGCTGCTGGTTTTTGTCTTCAGTGTTGGACCCTCGTGCTGCCTTCAGGGTCTCTTGTTCCTTCCACCACCCACTCTGCTTCTCAATGCCAAAGCTCACATCTGTACATAAATTAACACGGCTCCATGTTGCACTGAGACAAACACTCTGAACCATTAAACCTTTGACAGAATCCTGCTCTCTGTGTCCTCAATGTCTCTGATGTATCACTGATGTCTATTTGTCCTAAACATTCATTTTACATCAGAAACCTCATGAAGTGTCTCTGATGTCTCTGGTGTCTCTCTGATCTCTCTCTCTGATGTCTCTGATCTCTCTCTGATGTCTCTCTGATGTCTCTGATCTCTCTCTGATGTCTCTGATGTCTCTCTGATCTCTCTCTGATCTCTCTGAGGTCTCTCTGAGGTCTCTCTGAGGTCTCTCTGAGGTCTCTCTGATCTCTCTGAGGTCTCTCTGATGTCTCTCTGATCTCTCTGAGTTCTCTCTGATGTCTCTGATCTCTCTCTGATCTCTCTGATGTCTCTCTGATCTCTCTCTGATCTCTCTCTGATCTCTCTCTGATCTCTCTCTGATCTCTCTCTGATCTCTCTGATATCTCTCTGATCTCTCTGAGTTCTCTCTGATGTGTCTGATCTCTCTCTGATCTCTCTCTGATGTCTCTCTGATGTCTATCTGATGTCTCTGATCTCTCTCTGATCTCTCTGATCTCTCTCTGATCTCTCTCTGATCTCTCTGATGTCTCTCTGATCTCTCTGATCTCTCTGATCTCTCTGATGTCTCTCTGATCTCTCTGATCTCTCTGATCTCTCTCTGATCTCTCTCTGATCTCTCTCTGATCTCTCTCTGATCTCTCTGATCTCTCTCTGATGTCTCTGATGTCTCTCTGATGTCTCTGATCTCTCTGATCTCTCTCTGATGTCTATCTGATGTCTCTCTGATCTCTCTGATGTCTCTCTGATCTCTCTGATCTCTCTCTGATCTCTCTCTGATCTCTCTCTGATCTCTCTCTGATCTCTCTGATGTCTCTCTGATCTCTCTGATCTCTCTGATCTCTCTGATGTCTCTCTGATCTCTCTGATCTCTCTCTGATCTCTCTCTGATCTCTCTCTGATCTCTCTCTGATCTCTCTCTGATCTCTCTCTGATCTCTCTCTGATGTCTCTGATCTCTCTCTGATCTCTCTGAGTTCTCTCTGATGTGTCTGATCTCTCTCTGATCTCTCTCTGATCTCTCTGATGTCTCTCTGATGTCTCTCTGATGTCTCTCTGATGTCTCTCTGATGTCTCTCTGATCTCTCTCTGATCTCTCTCTGATCTCTCTGAGTTCTCTCTGATGTGTCTGATCTCTCTCTGATCTCTCTCTGATCTCTCTGATGTCTCTCTGATGTCTCTCTGATGTCTCTCTGATGTCTCTCTGATCTCTCTCTGATCTCTCTCTGATCTCTCTGAGTTCTCTCTGATGTGTCTGATCTCTCTCTGATCTCTCTCTGATCTCTCTCTGATCTCTCTGATGTCTCTCTGATGTATCTCTGATGTCTCTCTGATCTCTCTCTCTCTGATGGCTCTTTGATGTCTCTCTGAGGTCTCTGATGTCTCTTTGTCCTAAACATTCACAGAATCATCATTCTTCATCAGAACCCTCATGAAGTTTCTCTTCACTTCAAACATTTCTGTTTAGAGGAGTTCCCCAAGGTTCCACCTCAGGTTCTCTGAAGTTTCAGATTATACTTAATTACATCTTGTTTATGTGATGGTAGATTATTTCCTACAAGCTCCAACTATTCTCTTCAATGTGAGGACTTTCTGTTTTTATAATCAATCAATCAATCAATCACACTTCATTTCAAACTCGGGGTCCAGATAAGACAACTAGAATAAAATGGCATACAAATAATACATTTTACCAAGTAACATACAATGTTACATACATATAACATAGTAAACAGATTATCTTTTGGTTTTAGACTGTTGGACATTTTACAAACCGACAATTAAAAAAATAGACAATTTAAACTAATTGCTAATGAAAACAATGATTAATTGCAGCTTTACTTCCTGATCTGACTCAATACTCTAATATAATATAATGAGATCTGATGGTTACTTATTGACTCACTAAAGTGGCTCTCATCTTAAAATCTTTATTCACATGAACTCTTTCTCACTTAACACAAAGTCACTTTGGTTTCATCAGGTCTAGTCTCAGTTTAGAAACAAGCAGCTCAACATGAAGCTGACATGACTTTTTCATGTTAACCTTAATTGCCATGCTGACATACATTTTTTGTGCTCCAGTTATTTTATAAGATAACCTTATTTCTGTATAGTTGCTTTTTTTAACAGTTAAATGCTAACTTTATTTTTATTATCTGTCCAGTTCTGGAGCTGATTCTGGTTGTTTGTGATTCACCAGTTTAAATACAATAGATATAAACAGACTCATAGAATAATGGAACCACATTTTCCATCATTCGGCCTAATTTCCCCTCTGATTTTAAATCAAAGGAAATGTTGAAACTCTTCATGACCCAAAATATAAATATTAGCAACATTTAAAACTGATCCCAGACCCTCAGAGTCCGTTCATGTTGTCTCAGGTTATTAACTGTTGTAGTTTATTCTCTGATGATTTTAGAGGGTTAGGGTTAACACAATGTTTATCTGAGGAACAATGAGACGATCACAGCGATCAATACTTTTATTGTGACGTCTAAATGTGAACTATTGTGGTAGATGGAGCTAAAATAATAATATAAAACATACAATAATAATAAATATTATTATTGATATATTTTGTATTATTATGTAATATAAACAATATAATATAATAAATATGGTGATGATATAGTGACTCTGTATTATGAGTACTTTAAGTATTTTACTTTGGATACTTCAAGTACATTTAGTTGCTAATACTTCTTTACTTATTTTACTGTTTATTGGCTTTTTGTTAATTTCACAGAAACTCTCCTTCAATGATATAAATACAAATAAAAACAGTTAAACTGCATCACTTTTACTCATGAGTATTTTAGTCTGTATTTATCACTGTGGTTGTAATGCGTGGACAGACCTGAGGGGGGCAGAAAAGAGCCGTCCGTCCGGAGGTCTGACCGTAATTTAAAGAGCAGAAGAAGAAGCTCAACTCTTCACACGTGAAACCAACATGGCTCCAGGAGGAAAAATAAACAGACCGAAAACTGTAAGAAACGACTTTTAATATCAATAAGAAACAACTTATAATGTCGATACGAGACGAGAAAGTTCAGAGAGAGAAGACGACGCTTTTAAACAGAAGAACGAACTGTAACCGGACAGTTAGCGGCTAGAAGCTAACAGCTAGAAGCTAACAGCTAGAAGCTAACAGCTAGAAGCTAACAGCTAGAAGCTAACAGCTAGAAGCTAACAGCTAGAAGCTAACAGCTAGAAGCTAACAGCTAGAAGCTAACAGCTAGAAGCTAACAGCTAGAAGCTAACAGCTAGAAGCTAACAGCTAGAAGCTAACAGCTAGAAGCTAACAGCTAGAAGCTAACAGCTAGAAGCTAACAGCAGCTGGCATGTGGACGGCTAACGTAAACACGGCTACTTCTAGCTAGCTTAGCTTAGCTTAGTCATTTATTTTACTGCCTTTTTATAAAGTCTGTGTCTTTATATTATACCGTTTTAAAAGTACTCATTCTGCATGGTGTACTTTTACTTTGAGTATATATTGATTGAGTATTTCTACACTGTGTGGTAAAATTACTTTTCCTCAAGTAAAAGATCAGAGTACTTCTCATGATATTAAGTCACATTTATATATATTTATAAAAATTAATAATATGAGCTATTATTTAGTTAAATATGTCTGAACACAAAAGTATTTTATGTCAAATATTCTCTTACAGTGATGGAAGTACAAAAAATACTTTTACTCAAGTATTGTACTTTTTGAGGTTTTTAAAAAGTTTCTTGGATGAGATGTAAAAAGATGAATCATATTTATGACTTAAAACAGGATGTAGTTATTTATAATGTTTACTGACGTGTTTGTTTGTTTTAGTTTGAACCGTCTTCTTTTTGTTTGTTGGTAAACATTCAAACATTTCTCCTGTTTTGTATAATTGGACGGCATCACATGTATTAATATTAACATCTTTTTATCATTTCAGTGGTAAAAAGCTGCGATTTTTTAATCAAAAACAATGAAATGAAATTCTAACTTTTAATATCAGAAAAATGTCTTTGAGGCTCCTGGATGTGTTGTTGTTGTTGTGAAGATCGACATATATTTATAATTTATTTATATTCATAGCTGATCTTTAAGACATTTGATTTATTGAAGAACAAACTGCATTTATATATTAATAATAATAATATAATTCTAGTGTCTCTGTGGTCAGTCTGCCCTCTGCTGGACTGGCCGCCACACTGCACACGCTGCTTTTTAACTCGTGACATGTTATTAACTATTAACTATATATATATATATATATATATATATATATTTACAGTATATATATTTACTGTATATATGTATATTGAGTCACTTTCTCAGTAAAAAGTGACTCAAACATGAAGTTTAGGACTCAAGATGATTCTTCAGTTTTTCTCTGACGACTTGAATCATAAATCCGTCTCGTTCAGGTTTTTATTTTTGTTGTCGTCCTGCAGGAACTCGCTAAGAACGTCTTCAAGCGTCGTCGAGTTCTGAGCCGAGAGAAGAGGAAGAGACATCTGATCGTGGGAGCCGTGGTGGACGAAGGTCTGATCACCGTCCACCACCTGAAGAAGAGGAAGTACGTGATGAATAGAACCAGAAGTCTCTTCTTCTTCTGATGTTAGACAGAGAATAAACGTGTTTGTGTTTCAGGTCGAGTCAGCGAGCGAACATCACTTTGTCTGGAAAGAAGAAGAGAAAACTTCTGAAACAGCTTCAGCACATGCAGACAGAGAAGGCCGGTATGGAAGGTCAGTGACGTCTCTATAGAAACAGAACCATCATGACTAGAAGATAATAGAACAGGACAGTTATTATGACATTCATCATTAAAAAGAAATAAAACAAGTTGAATTCTTTGATTATTTATTTTACAAAAATTGTAAAACAATATAATCAATACATCCAACATGTTAAGTGTCTACAAGTGTGATTAATGTAGGAAATAAAATGGAGGCTCCACATGTTATAAATATTAAACTATTTATATTTTAACATCCTCCTCCTCCCCTCTCTCCTCTCCTCTCCTCTCTCCTCTCCTCTTCCTGTAGTTCAGTCCGAGTGTCTCCTCTCTCTTCTCCTCTCCACTCCTCTCCACTCCTCTCTCCTCTCCTCTCCTCTCCTCTCCTCTCTCCCCTGCTCCTCTCTCCTCTCCTCTCCTCTCCTCTCCTCTCCTCTCCTCTCCTCTCCTCTCCTCTCCTCTCTCCTCCTCTCCTCCTCTCCTCCTCTCCTCTCTCCTCTCTCCTCTCTCCTCTCCTCTCCTCTCTCTCCTCTCCTCTCCCTGTAGTTCATAGTGTCTCCTCTCTTCTTGTCTCCTCTCCTGTTGTTCTCCTCTGAATCCATCATGACGTCATAGTTTCACAGTTTAATGTTGAACCCGATCATGTTGAAGTGAACTCTTTATTCGAGGAGAGGTTATAGTGAGAACATGAAGAATAAAACACGATCATGTTGAAGTGAACTCTTTATTCGAGGAGAGGTTATAATGAGAACATGAAGAATAAAACACGATCATGTTGAAGTGAACTCTTTATTCGAGGAGAGGTTATAGTGAGAACATGAAGAATAAAACACGATCATGTTGAAGTGAACTCTTTATTCGAGGAGAGGTTATAGTGAGAACATGAAGAATAAAACACGATCATGTTGAAGTGAACTCTTTATTCGAGGAGAGGTTATAGTGAGAACATGAAGAATAAAACACGATCATGTTGAAGTGAACTCTTTATTCGAGGAGAGGTTATAGTGAGAACATGAAGAATAAAACACGATCATGTTGAAGTGAACTCTTTATTCGAGGAGAGGTTATAGTGAGAACATGAAGAATAAAACACGATCATGTTGAAGTGAACTCTTTATTCGAGGAGAGGTTATAGTGAGAACATGAAGAATAAAACACGATCATGTTGAAGTGAACTCTTTATTCGAGGAGAGGTTATAATGAGAACATGAAGAATAAAACACGATCATGTTGAAGTGAACTCTTTATTCGAGGAGAGGTTATAGTGAGAACATGAAGAATAAAACACGATCATGTTGAAGTGAACTCTTTATTCGAGGAGAGGTTATAGTGAGAACATGAAGAATAAAACACGATCATGTTGAAGTGAACTCTTTATTCGAGGAGAGGTTATAGTGAGAACATGAAGAATAAAACACGATCATGTTGAAGTGAACTCTTTATTCGAGGAGAGGTTATAGTGAGAACATGAAGAATAAAACACGATCATGTTGAAGTGAACTCTTTATTCGAGGAGAGGTTATAGTGAGAACATGAAGAATAAAACACGATCATGTTGAAGTGAACTCTTTATTCGAGGAGAGGTTATAGTGAGAACATGAAGAATAAAACACGATCATGTTGAAGTGAACTCTTTATTCGAGGAGAGGTTATAATGAGAAAATGAAGAATAAAACACGATCATGTTGAAGTGAACTCTTTATTCGAGGAGAGGTTATAATGAGAACATGAAGAATAAAACACGATCATGTTGAAGTGAACTCTTTATTCGAGGAGAGGTTATAGTGAGAACATGAAGAATAAAACACGATCATGTTGAAGTGAACTCTTTATTCGAGGAGAGGTTATAATGAGAACATGAAGAATAAAATGATGTTGGTTAAATGTCACAATGTTAAACTCAGTTTTGTCTTTTTCTGATGGAAGTGTTCGTCACACATGATGCGTTCAATGACCGTGTACATGTTATCGTTAGGATATTATCAATACTAGTACTATTATCAATACTTTTATCGGCTCTTTATTGTTTTGTGAAAGAAAAAGACAATTCATTAAAAAATAATCACTTCTTTATTATTTATTTGTAAACAAATATTCTTTCTTGAACGGCAGAAATGCTTAAATAAATCACTATTGTTGACTTTACTGATTCAACGTCTTTCTTTAGATATTTATTATAAACTCACATCATCAATATTTGTTGAAGTTGTTTAAAATTCCTCTGATGCTTCTCTTCATTTGAAGCAGAACCACCGAAGAAGAAGCAGGACTCCTCATCGGATCCAACCAAGACGAAGCAGCAGCAGCAGCAGAAGAAGAGAGCAGCTGGACCTCCGGAGGACCAAGAGATGGACGACGTGGAAACGATGAGCTGAACTCTGAACCAACGTTCATGTTTCTATGAAGACAAAGATCCAAGAGGCTGAAGACCAGAACCACCAGAACCACCAGGACCACCAGAACCACCAGAACCACCAGGACCATTCTCACATAAGATACTGAACATGTTTCATTTATCAAGTCAAAGTTCTCAGTGAGTCAAACTAAACGTTAAAAGACGCTAAAATGTTTATTAAATTCAACTTTTAAAACGTCATTTTGGCTCAAAGTCAAAACATCTTTTTAGGTAAACATTTTGAGAAACAGTGAAGATTTTTTATTGATATTCGCTCTTAATTAGATTCAGTAACTGATAATAATTTAAAGTCCTGTCTCATAATTTAACTATTTAACACAAAATATGGTGTTTTGAGTTTTGCCATTATTTACATATTTTGGAGTTTATTTTTTTTTTCCTTCCATAGAATCACTGTCACAATAATACGTGATGTCAAAGTTTGTTTACGTCATGAATACATAAAATCTGTAAAAACAATCATTGAGAACATTAACCGACTCTTTGTTTTATTAAACCGTTCAAGACTGATTTTAACTTCCTGTTTGTTTCATTCTGATCATGTGACATAATATTTATATTTATATACATCTATATATATATATCTATATTTATTTATCTCTATATATATATAATTTATTCATGGATGATTTTAACTTCCTGTTCTTTGTTTCATTCTAATATTGTGACATCACACATTCCTCATGAGACCACAAAAATAGATACATTTATTTAAATTTCATAATTTTCTCCCAGTACGTCAAACATTTTACTGAGCTCATCTTAAATTAAAACGTCATTTTTATTAATATTTTTCCGTGAAAATGTTGCAAACGTAATTATTTTAACTTAATATTAAAATTTTTACTTAGTTTCTCATAATTTGGACTTTTTTATGTTTTTAACATTTCATCTATTTTTTCCACATTTGATAGAAATATTACTATTTCATAATTTGGACTGAATATCTCATGTTCTTTTGTTTTGTCATGTTCTAGACGTTAATGATCTTCCATACTTTTGTCTTGAGTGTTTTTATTTCATCTTTAATTATTAATGAACCTGAATATAAATGGCTGACATTAACAGAGATTTCTTTTTTTAATCAAAATTTCATAATTTTTCTCCCAGTATGTCAAACATTTTACTGATGTCATTTTGATTTTAAAAGTCATTATTTTAATAATATTTCCCCCAAAACGTTACAAACGTAAACATTGTTACTTAATATTTCACGTTTGACTTAGTACCTCATAATTCTGTCGTTTTATGAATTTAAATTGTATTTATTTTTTCCATACATCTTATACTAATATTACTATCATGATTTTTAACTTAGTATCTCATGTTTATTATTTTCTAGACGTTAATGATCTTCCGTACCTTTGAACAGTGTTTTTCTTCTTCTTTATTTATTAATCAACCTGAATATAAACTGTTATTAACAGAGATTCTTATATAAAACAGTGTTTTTCAAGGTATTATTGATCTTTAATGTTCATGAACATGTTATTGATCACGTGATCAGTTATTGATCACGTGATCAGTGATGATCCCCCCCCCGCCAGAGGACAAAGACTAAAATGGGTCAGAAGACTGAAGCTTCTTCTTCTCCCTCTCATCAGCCATCGCGTGATCTAGTTCATCCTCCTGGAGACGTTTAATAATAATAATCATCATTTCATTTACACATTCATACATTTAAAGGGTTCGTCTCTCATTCGGGAGGATCTCTGACTCGGGTCGTCTCGGGATAGTGGAGCTTCTGACTCGGACTGAACCGGTTTAACTGGATTCTTCACCGGACTCATCGACGGACCGACGGATCCATGATGATGCACGCGACTTAATCTGAGTAAATACAGGTAGAACCGCGGAGTTTAGGCGGGAAAACGACGCTTTATGTTCCGGTTATTCTCGTTGTATTATCTTGTCACGTTAGCGGCATTAACACCAGTACAGAGAGCCGTGTGAGCGGCAGGTGTTACTGGGAATAAACCAGAAGAGACCAGAGACACAAAGACAGGAACCAGCTGTCTGTCGTGATGCTGTTTACCAGACTTTAGCTGCTTTTCACCGCCATGTTTAATAACGTTATCTTTATCTTTATCTTTGTCTTTAAGCTAGCAGCTCATTGTGTCCGATAGAGACGCGTGTGTATGGAAGACCAATAACGTAAAAAGTACGTAAAAAAATAACAATATCCTGTAATCATTATAGTGACGAATTTTAGTTAAATAATCATTTAAATTAAGCTAAACTTAATCAAACCTTTAAAACACCAAAGTCACACAATAACACTAAGATTGAGGTAAAATTACCGTTTTTGTCAATGGAGTCTGGTGTTATAGAGCATAAAGATAACTGCTTCAGTGTGACAGAAAGGTAAAGATATTATTATAAATATAAATATACACTTACAGCCTTTACGCTACGGGACGTAAAGATTAAACTGTTCATACTGAGATGTGAATTTATGACGTTTTGTTCCAATCAAACGTTTGAAGAGGTTTGTGTCGAGGACGAACTACTAGATTCCTATTGTGTCCTCTGTTTGATGTAAACTGTTGTATAAGATACAATTCATATTTTATTGAGTTTCCTTTTTAGCCAAATGCTGAATTTAGTAACTTGTAGTTCCTTCTGGTGAACAGGCTTTTATTGTGAAAGGTAATAAAGAAGCTGTTGATCTGCTCTGGTGAGGTTAAGGTTTAAAAGAGTAATAGAAGAAGTTTAGAATGAGACAAACTTCTGGTTCTTCATGTGTTAAAGCTGCATTCTCTCTAGTGTCCACCAGGGGGCGACTCCTCTGGTTCTATAGAAGTCTATGAGAAAATGACTCTACTTCTCTCTTGATTTATTACCTCAGTAAACATTGTAAACATGAGTTTATGGTCTCAATCTCTAGTTTCAAGTCTTCTTCAATACAGCATGATGTTCATTTAGTACATTATGGTCCATTTAGAGTCACACAGACCATAAAGCAGGGGATGCTTTAGGGCGGGGCTACACAGTGATTGACAGGTCTCTAATAGACCATAAAGCAGGGTATGCTTTAGGGGCGGGGCTACACAGTAGCAGGTGCAGGTCTGAACCAGGTGTAGGTCTCTGATAATGGGTCAGATATTGTCTCTTAAGGAGATAAGAGACATAATGAGTCTCTGTTCTCACAGGAGACTAAAGTCCAGCTCAGAGGACTCTGGACCTCCAGATGGAGGACGGATCTCAGCGTCTCTTCGGTGAGTTTCTGTTCTGAACAACTTTTATTTCATCTGATTTTAAATCTCCGTCTTTAAAACCCGACCGACCTCGTTCTCAGAAGATCTAAAAATAGAAGCTTCTTTTTCTGTCTCCTGAAGGAGTCGTGTTCATTTTTAGATTTCTATTTTTACTCCTCAGATTGAACTCATTTAGTTTGTTTGTTCTGAAGACGCTGACGCAGCAGAAAACCGTCTCAGAGACAAACTGACGAGCTTTTAAAGTCTTAAAAAACATTTATAAAGTTTTGTGATGTTACGTAATAATAATAATAATTCTTTTAGTTTCACTTTATTTCTGACTTCAGTTAATCAGCATCAGGTGAACATGACTCCTCCAGCGAACACTCTGCCCTCATCGTGGACTCTAAGGCCGCCCGTCGCCGCGCTGCATCTGCTGCTGCTGCTGCTGCTGCTGCTGATGACATCACTTCCTGTGTCCGGCGTGGAGCCAGAGACGTGTTTCTCCAGACAACACCAGAGCGCCATCGTGAACGTCAGACAGGCGCTGAACAGGCCGACCACGGCGATGGACGCCCGTGTGGTCCGGTCTGAGAGGGACTGTGTCCTCGCCTGCTGCTCAGAGGACGTGAAACCAGGTGAGACTACCTGAGACCTGAAACCCATCACATCACAGAGACCAGCTCTACCTGTGCATCTTCATATATATATATATATATATATATATATATATATATATATCAATAAACTCCATCATATAGAACACAACCTTTAAATTCTCTCCACTGCTTCTGTGTTTCTGAAGGCGCCAAATGCAACATGGCCGTGTTCAATGCCAACAAACACGCCGGGGAAGATAACTGCTTCCTGTTCCACTGTCAGACGGAGCAGGACTGTCCTTTAATGAAGGCTCAGGACGGCATCAACACCTACGACATCTACAAAGGTGAGTTCACCCGCTCAGGTACTCTGCTCGCTACCTGTTCAGGTACTCTGTTCTCTACCTGCTCAGGTACTCTGTTCTCTACCTGTTCAGGTACTCTGTTCACTACCTGCTCAGGTACTCTGTTCTCTACCTGTTCAGGTACTCTGTTCACTACCTGCTCAGGTACTCTGTTCACTACCTGTTCAGGTACTCTGTTCTCTACCTGCTCAGGTACTCTGTTCTCTACCTGCTCAGGTACTCTGTTCACTACCTGTTCAGGTACTCTGTTCTCTACCTGCTCAGGTACTCTGTTCACTACCTGTTCAGGTACTCTGTTCTCTACCTGCTCAGGTACTCTGTTCACTACCTGTTCAGGTACTCTGTTCACTACCTGTTCAGGTACTCTGTTCACTCCCTTTTCAGGTACTCTGTTCACTACCTGTTCAGGTACTCTGTTCACTCCCTTTTCAGGTACTCTGTTCTCTACCTGTTCAGGTACTCTGTTCACTACCTGTTCAGGTACTCTGTTCACTCCCTTTTCAGGTACTCTGTTCACTACCTGTTCAGGTACTCTGTTCACTACCCGCTCAGGTACTCTGTTCACTACCTGTTCAGGTACTCTGTTCACTCCCTTTTCAGGTACTCTGTTCACTACCTGTTCAGGTACTCTGTTCACTCCCTTTTCAGGTACTCTGTTCACTACCTGTTCAGGTACTCTGTTCACTCCCTTTTCAGGTACTCTGTTCTCTACCTGTTCAGGTACTCTGTTCACTACCTGTTCAGGTACTCTGTTCACTCCCTTTTCAGGTACTCTGTTCACTACCTGTTCAGGTACTCTGTTCACTACCTGTTCAGGTACTCTGTTCACTCCCTTTTCAGGTACTCTGTTCACTACCTGTTCAGGTACTCTGTTCACTACCCGCTCAGGTACTCTGTTCTCTACCTGCTCAGGTACTCTGTTCTCTACCTGTTCAGGTACTCTGTTCTCTACCTGCTCAGGTACTCTGTTCACTACCTGTTCAGGTACTCTGTTCACTACCTTCTCAGGTACTCTGTTCACTACCTTCTCAGGTGCTCTGTTCTCTACCCGCTCAGGTACTCTGTTCACTACATGTTCAGGTACTCTGTTCACTACCTTCTCAGGTACTCTGTTCACTACCTGTTCAGGTACTCTGTTCACTACCTGTTCAGGTACTCTGTTCTCTACCTGCTCTGGTACTCTGTTCAATACCTGCTCATGTACTCTGTACACTACCTGTTCAGGTACTCTGTTCAATACCTGCTCTGGTACTCTGTTCACTACCTGTTCAGGTACTCTGTTCTCTACCTGCTCTGGTACTCTGTTCACTACATGTTCAGGTACTCTGTTCTCTACCTGCTCTGGTACTCTGTTCACTACCTGTTCATGTACTCTGTTCACTACCTGTTCAGGTACTCTGTTCACTACATGTTCAGGTACTCTGTTCACTACCTTCTCAGGTACTCTGTTCACTACATGTTCAGGTACTCTGTTCACTACCTTCTCAGGTACTCTGTTCACTACATGTTCAGGTACTCTGTTCAATACCTGCTCAGGTACTCTGTACACTACCTGTTCAGGTACTCTGTTCAATACCTGCTCAGGTACTCTGTTCAATACCTGCTCAGGTACTCTGTACACTACCTGTTCAGGTACTCTGTACACTACTGTTGGGATCTATCAGGAGCGTATTTGGTTAACAGCAAATATGAAAAACAAAATTATTCACATCAATAGAATTATTAATATCAGTAAGATTATTAACGATTATTAATAATAACGGGGCACCACCCTGAGAAAAGGGACCAATAACCAAACTATAGCCTAAGTCTCATAATTAGTATTCACTCATAATATCAATAGTCAAAGTACTATTACACATTCAGAGTGAACAGTGAAGGTTTGATATCCAGCTATAATCACAATACACATGCAGATGCAGAGTAATCACAGAAAACTGCTCTTTAAAGTATAACAGAGTTTATTAAGTTTTAATAACATTGATCAAAACAAGGCAGATCCTCACCAAAATACAGAGATTGTTTCTCTATCACACAGAAACCTAACTGGTGAACTTAGATTCGGCCGCGGTTCTGATCTTTGAACTGATAAAACAACAGTTACCAACTTCACTTACAGTGATGATCTAACACAACAGTATAAAATACAACAGTAGTTTCTTCACAGCGCTAACGGAACTCGGCGGTCCATAAACACACAAGAACACGTTATAACAATACAATAAACTTAAAACAAAACAAACAAGGTAATAAACACACTATGACCTAAACTCTGCCCAGACACAAGCCTCTTACTGTGAGACGACTTCGTAGCGGTCGATGTGGTTCTTCGAGTTTCTGGGTTAAACTCGGGATCCGGAGCTTCCAGCTGCGCGGAGATAAACTCTCTGTTTGATAGAGAGTTTATCCTCGGATTCTTCTTCCTTATGACTGGCAAAATGTGGACGTTAACGGTGAGAGAACGGGGCATAGAAGTTATCCGTTCTCTTCTATTCGTCCAGCAGAGTTAAGACTATGACCTAGGGTTTCTCAAAAAGCAACGTTGTTTCTGTGCCTCTTTGCATGCGAATCGAATTACGTGGAATGGCTCAGAGTTTTATGGTTTCAGTGACAGGCAGAGGAAGTCCTGTGGAGTCTGTGGGTCTCGTCCAATGAGACCTCAGACCTGGAGCTTTGGTGTTATCTTAAACTCAAATCAGGCTTTTGACTGCTCTGCAGGCCCCTTTGTTCAGAGCACACGGTGAAATCTCAACACTACCTGACCAGGGCCCCGTTCCTCGTACGTCGCTAACTGAGTTAGCCGGATCATTTTGAGGATAAGATTACATAAGTCAGGCTTTTCGGTTCCACGAAGCAAGTTTGGCAAAATCACCATAGAAACACATCCATAAGCTTGAACCTGCTCCTTCATCATCCCAGTGATGAAGGAGCGATATTAGTTAGATTAACGTTTTATAGGAGAGAGTTCTTCCAGATCGGTCCGTGTACGTTTTGATCGTCTGTTTTACCGTTCGATGAAAAAAATGTCCGTATTTTAACGGTAAAACAGACTAAAACGTACACGGACCGAGATCGCCAAGATCCGTTATCACATCACGATGACTTCCTGTACGAGCGCTATCGATTCTGATACAAGGAATCATTGATGAACAAGACCTTCTGGAGTCAGACATGGTGAACACACAGCCGAGCATTGAGCGTCTCACAGACTGGATCAGAGCCGTGAGCTGTGAGCGAGTGGTACATTATTGTACAGTGTGGGCGATGCCGCTGCATGCCGTGCTGTTGGTGAAGTTTATTTGGTGCTTAAGAAGCTTCTGGATGTGTTCAATACATCACCGTGGCACATATTGTATGGACTCACCATTCTGAATCATGTTGGTGTGCTTAGGTTTGACTTGCTCCCATGTCCTCTTGATGGTTAAACTACATGGGGGTTAAAGCTCTCATCATGATATGACTCATTATATTAATTCCTATCTATTAGATACTCGTTGGGCTTGTTTTATCTACTTATTGTGAAAGAGTTGAGATCATTATTTCCTCTATAAGATCTCATTGATGATGCATTCCATTAAGCCTACTGCTGCACATTTAAAGACATATCATCTGATTGATTGGGGTGATGAGGCACTTCAAATGAGCCGATACATTTCCCAACACTTACGTATTTAACTTGTCTGATATGTTGCCGTGCTTCTTGTCGAGCCCTCTCAGCGGTGGTGGTGTTAGATTAGTCATGATTATGGTCTTGACTTCCTCATAAGCGTTCATGATCATCTCCTGCTCGCCAGCGGAGAACAAAGAGTCTCTTTCTTTGACTTTATTCACTATTGTACTGTTAGAAAATCATGGTTTCGGTGATCGACGCTTCCCCCTTTTGAAGTAGGACGGGCACGCCCACTTATCCTGATGACTGAGGTCTGGTTCAATTTAACGAGATTTCTTTGAGCGCTGATCAGCCTTTGAGGAACCGAGATAGCCTGACTTCAATCATCGGGTTAATTTAAGCTGCTAATAGGACATTTGATCGACTTAGTTGAACCACGTACGAGGAACAGGGCCCTGGTAGATTTGTGATGTTGATGTTCAGCTTCCTGTTTCTTTGCTTCTTTAACATTTCACTGTGTTTCTTCACAGGTTTGATTCATCCGACCACAGTGAGACCCTTAACCATGACGACCACCACGGAACCAACCACCACCACCTCCACCACACCGGCCACAACTACACCAACATCCACACAACCCACCACAACAACCACCACACAAAGTACAACAACAACAACACCACCAACAACCACGGCTCCAACCACCACAACAACCACCACCATGCAGGCTCCCGCCACCACTACAGCACCTCCATTCATCATCATCATCGCCACAATGCCTCCGGTAACTCCAGCACCCACCACGACCACAACTACAACAGCAGCTTCTACAACTACTTCTACTGCAGCCACCACCACGAAGAAGCCAAATAAAACCAGTAAAAAGCAAAACAAAACAGCCAAGAAAGTGAAGCCTCATCCCGTCGGCACCATTACCTCCACCCAGCCGACGCAGAGCTCCACCACATCACTTCCTGTTGTCACAGCCAAGAGGGAGGCTGCACCAAGAACTACTGACAAACCACTGCCCAACACTGAAACTACGACAACTACAACTCCCACTACTACTACTCCTGCTCCAACCACTACCACCACTACTACTACTACTACTACTACTCCTGCCACCACCACTACTACTACTACTACTCCTGCCACCACCACTACAACTACTACTACTCCTGCTCCAACCACTACTACCACTACCACTACTACTACTACTCCTCCTCCTGCCACCACCACCACCACTACGACTCCTCTTTCTGCTACGACCACCACCACTGATTCGTCCACCACAAAGACGACTCCAGCAGCGAGTCTGGTAAACGTCCCCAAAGGCGCCGTCCAGTCCGACCAAGCCCTCCAGAACTCCAGCGCCGGACGTGGGAAGTCGGCGACATCGTCGGCAACGCGAGGCGCGCTGAAGAGCGGCGTGGTGGCGTTCATGGTGCTCGGGCTCGCCGTGCTCACGCTGGCTCTGGCCGTCGGGGGCCGCAAAGCGATGGAGTCCTTCGACAGACGGCACTACACGAGACTGGAGCTCAACGACCTTCACTACGAGGTGTGACGGAGCTCAAGAATTAAAATTAGTTCTTTTAAGATTGTTAACCACATAAAACAATAAGGGAATGTCTACGTGGAGAATACTCGACCCTGATTGGCCGAAGGGTGTTCGTTATGTTTCATAACCACACAGTTTATTTACATCGTTACACTCGTGGTATAACGATGATAATGGAACCTGTGCGGTTATGAGAAATAATGACAAACAGTTAATAAAGTTATCTGAAGAATGCGTCGTCACAAAGAACATTAATGACTTTATATCAATAAACTGTATTTTTATTGTGATACAGTCCATTTAAAAAGAAACAGATATTTTATCCTGTTTGGTTATTTCCACAAATGAAAATGCACCAAATGACAAATCAAGAAACATCACGATGAAAACAATTATATAGAATTTAAATACCACCATAACTTTGTGTCTTTTATCACATTTGTCGTCACATCTTTTTTCTCACGCTCACTTTTGAAGACGCGATAAACTTTGTTTCTCGTTATAACATCAAACGTTTCATGTTTTCATTCTATTAAGATGTTTTTTCTCAGATTATTCTCGTTATTTATTCAGTCAGATAAGTTATAATAATAAAAGTTTAAAAAACATCACAATATAAAAACTATCTCTCAGTAAAACTAGAAATGTTTGATGTTTTATTGATGACCTGACTCCTGATCAGCTGATTGATTTCTCTCTGAACACAAAGAACAAACTGCAATATTATTATTCCCTGAATCTCAGGAAGCCAATGAGGAGCCTCCTCCTCCTCCTCTTCCTCCTGCTCTTCTTCTTCCTCCTCCTCCTCTTCTTCTTCCTCATCCACCTCTTCTTCCTCCTCTTCTTCCTCATCCACCTCCTCCTCTTCTTCCTCCTCTTCTTCCTCATCCACCTCCTCTTCCTCCTCTTCTTCCTCCTCCTCCTCCTCTTCATCATGACTTCCTCCTGCATGTCCTCTGAACTCACTGTGCTGGTTTTGTAAATCATTTCACACGATGATGAAGATTTAAATCATTGATCTTTTGAACGTTGATGCACTTTTGTGTGTTTTTGATAAATATGATCTTCTGAAGCTTCTTTTTCACTATTTTCCTATGATGATGATGATGATGAAGAGTCGCCTGATGAACACTGACTGCTCTTCTGTTGCTCTGATTATTGATTATTATTATTATTATTAACGATGGTGACAGTCTGGTCCTGTTTTGTGAAGTGATGCTTTTGCATAAGTTTGGAAATTTGATGTTTTGTTCTTGTAAAGAATAAAGAAATGTGGTTTTTGAACGTGTTGTTTTACTGATGATGTCATAAGTATAGATTATTGATTTACAGTATTTATGTAATCTCTTAATCTAATTTTCATATACATTTTCATTAAGTATTTTGACTTTTTTGTCCAAAATTTAAGTTTAAGTTAAACCTAAAAATCTGATTTATTTCCAGTTATTTATAGTTTATATAGTTTATGATTTTCACTAGATTTCGAGTTTCTGGTTTGAAAGTGTCTTTACAGACTTTTCTTAAACTCTACTACCTTTAATTTAAAATACAAAAAGGATGTTTTGTGTTTCATAATTCATCATTCACACACAAACCTTCGGTTCGTAATTAGCTCCATTTATTCTCAAAACTTTGACTTAACTGGAGAGAAATCACTTAGTTCTCTGAGTGTAATTTATAGACACACATATATAAATATATATATATATATACAGTATATGTGTGTTTTTTTCCATCTAGACCACATAAGACCAGGTCTGGGTCAGAAACCTCTTGATGGAGACTCAATAAACCTGGTCTGGATCAACACAGAGACTCTTAAGTCTCTGTGTTTATATGTTTAAAACCTGTATTTATATGTTTAAAACCTTTAAATCAGTTTGTAAAATCAGAAAAAAAGGCGGTTTGATGAGTTCTACATGTAAGTGAAGCCTGTGAAGCTGCTGTTGCTCAGTCTGTCCACATGATGGCGATGTTCTCCAACACGTGAAGCTGAAGCAGCTGATAAAGAAGAAGAGTTCACACTGGTGACATGAGTCACTTCATTCAGTGGTTTAACAGCATCCATCAGCCTCAGCTGCTCTCTGTTCACTGGTAATGAGTGAAGGTTCAACACATCACATATCAAACCAGTCACTTTGTGGAGGACACTTCATGGTTCCTTCTTTTAAATGTGATGAAATCCTTCTGCACATTTATGTGTGTATCTGTATTCACTAAGAAACAATAATCCAATGAAACTCGTTAAAGAATCCTTGATTGACTTCTGGAAACACAGCAAACATGTGAAGCTACATCAAGGAGCCACCAAAGGTCACTTCATCTGTCCTTTCATTGCATTTAAAGTGGAAGAATTTCAAAGAATCGATGAGTGGATTGACAGAAAATGAATCTTCAACTTCTTGATATTACTGATAATAATAAAGTCATTTTTCAAGAAAGAAAATCCAAATATTTGATGGTTTCATTTGTTCAAATGTGATAATTTGCTGCTTTTGTCTGAACATGATAAATAAATGAAATATATTTTGGTTTTAGACAAAAGAGTCTGAGGAAATCAACATTTGCGTTGCTGTCTGTTTGTCTATGAATTTTATTATGGAAAACATTCTTCTCAATGAGTCACAGTCATAAACATGTAAAATCATTACAAATGCATGAAGTCTGAGCTGACTGCATCCTCGGTATGTGCAGCTCGCTCCAAAGCAAACAGCAGAAAAATTGGACTCCAACTGGTGATTCTGATGGTTAATTCAATTGTAAAATATCTAATATGAAGTCACGTGACCGTGGTGGAGTTCCTTTATAGAGTAACGTGAAGTCACGTGACCGTGGTGGAGTTCCTTTATAGAGTAACGTGAAGTCGCGTGACCGTGGTGGAGTTCCTTTATAGACTAACGTGAAGTCACGTGACCGTGGTGGAGTTCCTTTATAGGCTAACGTGAAGTCACGTGACCGCGGTGGAGTTCCTTTATAGGCTAACGTGAAGTCGCGTGACCGTGGTGGAGTTCCTTTATAGACTAACGTGAAGTCACGTGACCGCGGTGGAGTTCATTTATAGGCTAACGTGAAGTCGCGTGACCGCGGTGGAGTTCCTTTATAGGCTAACGTGAAGTCGCGTGACCGAGGTGGAGTTCCTTTATAGGCTAACGTGAAGTCGCGTGACCGCGGTGGAGTTCCTTTATAGGCTAATGTGAAGTCGCGTGACCGCGTGGAGTTCCTTTATAGGCTAACGTGAAGTCGCGTGACCGCGGTAGAGTTCCTTTATAGAGTAACGTGAAGTCGCGTGACCGTGGTGGAGTTCCTTTATAGACTAACGTGAAGTCGCGTGACCGTGGTGGAGTTCCTTTATAGAGTAACGTGAAGTCGCGTGACCGTGGTGGAGTTCCTTTATAGACTAACGTGAAGTAGCGTGACCGTGGTGGAGTACCCTTTATAGAGTAACGTGAAGTCGCGTGACCGTGGTGGAGTTCCTTTATAGAGTAACGTGAAGTCGCGTGACCGTGGTGGAGTACCCTTTATAGAGTAACGTGAAGTCGCGTGACCGTGGTGGAGTACCCTTTATAGACTAACGTGAAGTCGCGTGACCGTGGTGGAGTTCCTTTATAGACTAACGTGAAGTCGCGTGACCGTGGTGGAGTTCCTTTATAGACTAACGTGAAGTCGCGTGACCGTGGTGGAGTTCCTTTATAGAGTAACGTGAAGTCGCGTGACCGTGGTGGAGTTCCTTTATAGACTAACGTGAAGTCGCGTGACCGTGGTGGAGTTCCTTTATAGAGTAACGTGAAGTCGCGTGACCGTGGTGGAGTTCCTTTATAGACTAACGTGAAGTCGCGTGACCGTGGTGGAGTTCCTTTATAGAGTAACGTGAAGTCGCGTGACCGTGGTGGAGTTCCTTTATAGACTAACGTGAAGTCGCGTGACCGTGGTGGAGTTCCTTTATAGAGTAACGTGAAGTCGCGTGACCGTGGTGGAGTTCCTTTATAGAGTAACGTGAAGTCGCGTGACCGTGGTGGAGTTCCTTTATAGAGTAACGTGAAGTCGCGTGACCGTGGTGGAGTTCCTTTATAGACTAACGTGAAGTCGCGTGACCGTGGTGGAGTTCCTTTATAGACTAACGTGAAGTCGCGTGACCGTGGTGGAGTTCCTTTATAGACTAACGTGAAGTCGCGTGACCGTGGTGGAGTTCCTTTATAGACTAACGTGAAGTCGCGTGACCGTGGTGGAGTTCCTTTATAGACTAACGTGAAGTCGCGTGACCGTGGTGGAGTTCCTTTATAGACTAACGTGAAGTCGCGTGACCGTGGTGGAGTTCCTTTATAGAGTAACGTGAAGTCGCGTGACCGTGGTGGAGTACCCTTTATAGAGTAACGTGAAGTCGCGTGACCGTGGTGGAGTTCCTTTATAGACTAACGTGAAGTCGCGTGACCGTGGTGGAGTTCCTTTATAGACTAACGTGAAGTCGCGTGACCGTGGTGGAGTTCATTTATAGACTAACGCAAAGTCATGTCAATCTATCTATCTATCTATCTCTATCTCTAGGAGGAGGAGGAGGAAGAAGAAGAGGAGGAGGAGGAGGAAGAAGAAGAGGAGGAGGAGGAGGAGGAGGAGGAAGAGGAGGAGGAAGAAGAAGAGGAGGAAGAAGAGCAGGAGGAAGAGGAGGAAGAAGAAGAGGAGGAAGAAGAGGAAGAAGAGGAAGAAGAGGAGGAGGAGGAGGAGGAGCTTCTTCCTCACAGCGGAAGGAGACCACGGACCTCCTCCAGGACAATGTGAGACACAGAGTTGATCCAGTGGGTTAGGGTTACGTATATATAATATGTAATAAAGAATAAACCAGTTATCGAGCCGTGATGGACTTCTTTGGGACATTTTAACGTCTCGTCTCGTAGATCTGAACCCGAACATCGTGTTTGATTCCCGGACAATAAGCGGCCGTAGCAGCGATGGGAGCTCCGCGCTGAGGAGCCGAGGGAAGAGAAAGATGAGGGTCGCGCTGCGGAGCTTGTTGTTGTTTAGCTTCTGTTTCCTCATACGAGGTGAGTTTATCATCGAGTCCTCTTGTTCCTCCGGGTGAGATGTGTGACAGTGTTAGTTAACAGACGGGGAGAAGAGGCTTCTAACGGGGGGAGGTGTGTGGAGAGGTCCGAGGATCAGGGCCCTCTAGCTGTTAGCCTCATGCTATCAGTGCTGCTCCGCCTGTTTGGCTGCTGGAGGAGCCGAAATAAACCACAGTTAGCTTCAGTTTGTATATGTTTTTATATTTATAAACTCTCACCGAGCCCGGTCCTCGCACTTTACATCTTATTTTAACGCAGTTAGCATGCTAACTGTCTTATTTTAACACCGTTATCATGATAACCGCTGTGGTAGTAACTTAGATTAGCATTGCTAGCAGCAGTTAGCACAACAAATGCTACGCGAGCGAGTACTCCAGCTCGCTGTAACGTTATATGTATGAATATGTGATATTAAGCTAACAACGGAGCTAATCGATAGTATTATGTTATTATTGATTAAATCATATTGAACCACATTTATCTGTGTTCAAACTGGAGCAGCTCATGTTTTCATGTTGTTATGCTAACAAGCTAGCTGAAGTCATTTCTGCTCAGTAACACTGTTATTATTATTACTTTTATTATTATTAATAATAATGTTATTAATATTATTATATATAAATGAATTAATTTATCAGACTTATAATAATTCAACAATATTTAAATATATGAATATAATAAATATAAACACAATAAAGTTATTAATCAATGTTTCTAGATTTGTTCTATTGTTGTATTTACTTATATTCTTTGCCTCCTTTTTTAGTATTTACACTTTTATTTGTATTTAATTTATTTATTTAATTTGCTCACTATGCTCCGATTTCAAAATAAAACTTAGTATCTTTAATATCATATGTTTTATTTATTATTCTACACTAGTATAATTTATTTATATTTCTATTAATTCTTCATTTAATAATGAGCCACAATATTCTGAATTGTTTTAATGTTGTTTGACTCTTTAAAAATACAGTAAAGTTAAAAGCTACTTTATAGAAAGATCTATTTTTATATTAAAAACCTATAAATAAAATAATAAACCTGTCAGATAAATAACTGTAAATTCACTGGAAGTCATTTGTTATTAACTAAAAGTAAAATATAGACTTTATTCTGTTGGTTATAAGTTATTTAACGATTACTTTCATCATCAATCAATCTGTTGATTATTGTCTCAGGGGTTAGGGTTAGGGTTATTTAAATAGTTGTTAGTCAGAAAACATGAAAAAGGTCTGTTTTGTTTTGCCCAAAATATATGAATTTTTCTGTGATATGAAACCAAAGAACGCTTCATGTTTCAGCCTCGATCGATTATCTCAATAACAGCTGATCCGTTTGATTGATTACTGAGCTGTGATCACATAAAAACATTAAAATATGTTATTAATATTTACCTCAATAGAACCAACAACATTCTGTTTATGGCTATTTACATTATTGATCAATGTGATGATTTATTTCAGGTTATTCGTCTTTAAATGTCTTGTTTTGTTCGTCCAACATTTAAATATTTTCCCTTTATTCGGATAGAAAACAGTAAATCCACACAATGGAAATTAATATTTTCCACAGTATAAATTATGTATTTTCCACAGTTTAAAGTGTATTTATGTTAACCTCTTCCAGGCGTGCCCCTGCTGCTCTATGCGAACCGACGGGACCTTCGGCTGGTGGACGCGGCCCACGAGAAGGCCAACTCCACGGTGGTGGTGGGGGGGTTGGAGGACGCCGCCGCCGTGGACTACGTCTACTCTCAGGGTCTCATCTACTGGAGCGACGTCAGCGAGGAGGCCATCAAACGCACCGTCTTCAACCAATCACAGGCCAGCGTCGTCCAGATCGTGGTCCCAGGTCTGGCCTCCCCAGACGGACTGGCCTGTGATTGGTTAGGAAGTAAACTCTACTGGACGGACTCGGAGACCAATCGGATCGAGGTGGCCGAGCTGGACGGGTCCTTGAGGAAGGTTTTGTTCTGGCAGGAGCTGGACCAGCCGAGGGCCATTGCTCTGGATCCAGAACGAGGGTGAGTCTGAGGGACTGGGTTTGAGTCCTGGTTCAGGGAGAAAAGTGGGTCCTGGTCTCTCTGTAGTGGTCCTGATGAAGACCAGTGGGAGTGGGAGGAGTCAGTGAATATATATATATATATATATATATATATAAGTGCACAATACACTACGTCACCATTTTTCTCAGTAAATATATTTCTAAAGGTGCTATTGACATGACCTGTAGTCTGTATATATAACTCACCTCCTCACCCGTAGTCTGTATTTATAACTCACCTCCTCACCCGTAGTCTGTATTTATAACTCACCTCCTCACCCGTAGTCTATATTTATAACTCACCTCCTCACCCGTAGTCTGTATTTATAACTCACCTCCTCACCCGTAGTCTATATATATATATATAACTCATCTCCTCACCCGTAGTCTGTATTTATAACTCACCTCCTCACCTGTAGTCTATATATATATATATATATATATATATATATATATATATATATATATATATATATATATAACTCATCTCCTCACCCGTAGTCTGTATTTATAACTCACCTCCTCACCTGTAGTCTATATATATATATATATAACTCACCTCCTCACCCGTAGTCTGTATATATAACTCACCTCCTCACCCGTAGTCTGTATATATAACTCACCTCCTCACCTGTAGTCTGTATATATAACTCACCTCCTCACCTGTAGTCTGTATATATAACTCACCTCCTCACCTGTAGTCTGTATATATAACTCACCTGTAGTCTCTATTTATAACTCACCTCCTCACCTGTAGTCTGTATATATAACTCACCTCCTCACCTGTAGTCTGTATATATAACTCACCTGTAGTCTCTATTTATAACTCACCTGTAGTCTGTGTATATATAACTCACCTCCTCACCTGTAGTCTGTATATATAACTCACCTCCTCACCCGTAGTCTGTATTTATAACTCACCTCCTCACCTGTAGTCTATATATATATATATAACTCACCTCCTCACCCGTAGTCTGTATATATAACTCACCTCCTCACCCGTAGTCTGTATATATAACTCACCTCCTCACCTGTAGTCTGTATATATAACTCACCTCCTCACCTGTAGTCTGTATGTATAACTCACCTCCTCACCTGTAGTCTGTATATATAACTCACCTGTAGTCTCTATTTATAACTCACCTCCTCACCTGTAGTCTGTATATATAACTCACCTCCTCACCTGTAGTCTGTATATATAACTCACCTGTAGTCTCTATTTATAACTCACCTGTAGTCTGTGTATATATAACTCACCTCCTCACCCGTAGTCTGTATTTATAACTCACCTCCTCACCTGTAGTCTATATATATATATAACTCACCTCCTCACCCGTAGTCTGTATATATAACTCACCTCCTCACCTGTAGTCTCTATTTATAACTCACCTCCTCACCTGTAGTCTGTATATATAACTCACCTCCTCACCTGTAGTCTGTATATATAACTCACCTCCTCACCTGTAGTCTCTATTTATAACTCACCTCCTCACCTGTAGTCTGTATATATAACTCACCTCCTCACCTGTAGTCTCTATTTATAACTCACCTCCTCACCTGTAGTCTGTATATATAACTCACCTCCTCACCTGTAGTCTCTATTTATAACTCACCTCCTCACCTGTAGTCTGTATATATAACTCACCTCCTCACCTGTAGTCTCTATTTATAACTCACCTCCTCACCTGTAGTCTGTATATATAACTCACCTCCTCACCTGTAGTCTCTATTTATAACTCACCTCCTCACCTGTAGTCTGTATATATAACTCACCTCCTCACCTGTAGTCTGTATATATAACTCACCTCCTCACCCGTAGTCTGTATATATAACTCACCTCCTCACCCGTAGTCTGTATATATAACTCACCTCCTCACCCGTAGTCTGTATATATAACTCACCTCCTCACCCGTAGTCTGTATATATAACTCACCTCCTCACCTGTAGTCTGTATATATAACTCACCTCCTCACCCGTAGTCTGTATATATAACTCACCTCCTCACCCGTAGTCTGTATATATAACTCACCTCCTCACCCGTAGTCTGTATATATAACTCACCTCCTCACCCGTAGTCTCTATTTATAACTCACCTCCTCACCTGTAGTCTGTATATATAACTCACCTCCTCACCTGTAGTCTGTATATATAACTCACCTCCTCACCCGTAGTCTGTATATATAACTCACCTCCTCACCCGTAGTCTGTATATATAACTCACCTCCTCACCCGTAGTCTGTATATATAACTCACCTCCTCACCTGTAGTCTGTATATATAACTCACCTCCTCACCTGTAGTCTGTATATATAACTCACCTCCTCACCTGTAGTCTGTATATATAACTCACCTCCTCACCTGTAGTCTCTATTTATAACTCACCTCCTCACCTGTAGTCTGTATATATAACTCACCTCCTCACCTGTAGTCTCTATTTATAACTCACCTCCTCACCTGTAGTCTGTATGTATAACTCACCTCCTCACCTGTAGTCTGTATATATAACTCACTTGTAGTCTCTGTGGTCCCTCTGGGTCCTGGTCTCACAGGAGGATGTAGATCCATGAAGACTCAGGTTAAAGAGGTCTGTAATGTATTCATGAGTTTTATTTAAATGTATCTCTTGGGTTTTATTGTCTCTTTGATCTTCTTCAGTATGGAAGATCAAAGAGACCAGATCTCAGTGTGTTGATAATAATAAAACCATCTGAATACTGATCATTGATTATTAGTTTTCATAGATACATTCTGGACCATGTTCTAGTTATTTAGCTTCTGTTGTTTTTATTTAGGTAAAAGTCGTTTCATTTAGTCGTGTGCTTTTATTTTGAAGTTTCTCTGCTGGAGGCGGGACCAGTCATGTGTCTGGCTCTCATTGGACAGTTGATATGGATTAGTAGAATATATAAAGGCTGTGATTTCACACTGTCTGTCACATTAGTAGTGAGAACACACCTGTTGTTCCACCTGGCCTCTAAAACCACAGCCAACGTGAGGAAGACTGGTCATCCTTATTTTACTTGTTCTGGTCTCACTGCACCATGTTCTGGTCTCACTGCACCGTGTTCTGGTCTCACCTTGTTCTGGTGTCACTGCACCGTGTTCTGGTCTCATCATGTTCTGGTGTCACTAGACCGTGTTCTGGTCTCACCTTGTTCTGGTCTCACTGCACCGTGTTCTGGTCTCATCATGTTCTAGTCTCACCTTGTTCTGGTGTCACTGCACTAGGGTTGTCACGATACCAAAATTATGACTTTGATACGATACCTGCCATAATATCATGATACCCGATACTTACGATACGATACCAGAATACGATACGATACCACAAATACGATACGATACTGGTATATTTATCTATAATAGTAATAAATAAAACATCTGTATGGTTCCCTTTTTTACCAGCTTGTTCCTGCCCAGCTTTTTGAACACTTAACTAAAAATAAAAAGAATTAGCTCAAGATCCACCCTCAGGCTCCACCAGCATGGAGCCATTTTGCATCAATTGTGTTTCATTTAGTACACTTTTGTGTGCATTGTGACCTCATGATCATATAGACTTGTCGTCACACTAGGCTAAGGCTACTCATGTTAGGCTGTATATGGGTGGGCTTGGTTCATGTTTATAATCACATTTGCTTAACTGTCGTTCTTTGAACTCTTTGAACTCTTCGGGGTGTCTGTCTGAAAGGTGCTTTGCCATGTTTGACGTGTTGCCTCTCTTGGTCTGTGTGGCTTTGAAACACGTTTTGCAGACGGGTCTCTGTATGTCAGTGGGCTTTCCTTCACTGTCTGCAATGTAGCCAAAGTACTTCCAGATTTCACTTCTGGCATCTTTTTTTCCAACAAGCCGAGGACGGTCGGCAAAAGCTCCTGCACGTGATGCCATGTCTCCCCTGATCGCTCGCTGTGAGTGAGCGCTGGGTAGCCCCGCCCCCTTACAGTCAATGCGTACAGGCAGCATGAAAGGGAGCGGAACAGTCAGTGCGCTCTGATCGCGCGCTATTTTAATGAGGTATCGATACTAAAAATATGCAAAATCGTATCGTTTTCAATGTACGGGTACCGCGGTACCTTTTTAGTATCGATACACCGTGCAACATTACACTGCACCGTGTTCTGGTCTCATCGTGTCCTGGTCTCACTGCACCGTGTTCTGGTCTCACTGTGTCCTGGTCTCACTGCACCGTGTTCTGGTCTCATCGTGTCCTGGTCTCACTGCACCGTGTTCTGGTCTCATCGTGTCCTGGTCTCACTGCACCGTGTTCTGGTCTCACTGTGTCCTGGTCTCACTGCACCGTGTTCTGGTCTCATCGTGTCCTGGTCTCACTGCACCGTGTTCTGGTCTCATCGTGTCCTGGTCTCACTGCACCGTGTTCTGGTCTCACTGTGTCCTGGTCTCACTACACCGTGTTCTGGTCTCACCATGTCCTGGTCTCACTATACCGTGTCCTGGTCTCACTGTGTCTTGGTCTCACCGTGTCCTGGTCTCACCGTGTCCTGGTCTCACCGTGTCCTGGTCTCACTGTGTCTTGGTCTCACCGTGTCCTGGTCTCACCGTGTCCTGGTCTCACCGTGTCCTGGTCTCACCGTGTCCTGGTCTCACCGTGTCCTGGTCTCACTGTGTCTTGGTCTCACCGTGTCTTGGTCTCACCGTGTCCTGGTCTCACCGTGTCCTGGTCTCACCGTGTCCTGGTCTCACTGTGTCTTGGTCTCACCGTGTCCTGGTCTCACCGTGTCCTGGTCTCACCGTGTCCTGGTCTCACCGTGTCCTGGTCTCACCGTGTCCTGGTCTCACCGTGTCCTGGTCTCACCGTGTCCTGGTCTCACCGTGTCCTGGTCTCACCGTGTCCTGGTCTCACCGTGTC
Organism: Leptoclinus maculatus; assembly: GCA_032191485.1. NCBI lineage: Eukaryota > Metazoa > Chordata > Actinopteri > Perciformes > Stichaeidae > Leptoclinus > Leptoclinus maculatus. The sequence goes on from JAVDOI010000205.1 coordinate 184,999, forward strand.
CTGGTCTCACCGTGTCCTGGTCTCACCGTGTCCTGGTCTCACCGTGTCTTGGTCTCACCGTGTCCTGGTCTCACCGTGTCCTGGTCTCACCGTGTCCTGGTCTCACCGTGTCCTGGTCTCACCGTGTCCTGGTCTCACTGTGTCTTGGTCTCACCGTGTCCTGGTCTCACTGTGTCTTGGTCTCACCGTGTCCTGGTCTCACCGTGTCATGGTCTCACCGTGTCCTGGTCTCACCGTGTCCTGGTCTCACCGTGTCCTGGTCTCACCGTGTCCTGGTCTCACCGTGTCCTGGTCTCACCGTGTCCTGGTCTCACCGTGTCCTGGTCTCACCGTGTCCTGGTCTCACCGTGTCCTGGTCTTATTATTCTCCGAATGAAGTGATCGGATCGGTTGTTGTCTTTACCATGAATGAAGTGATCGTTTCCCAAGTTAATTTAGTTTTATTTTATTTTATATACAGCGCCAGATCACAACAGAAGTCATTAAGGTTCCCTTTCCTATAGAACAGGTCTATATCTTGTTCTTTTATTAAACAAACTAAACAGCTTTATGTTATTTATCTTATTTACACGACGGCATGTCATTTCATGCGTTTTCAATTCTCCTGTGCTCTCTGTATCGCACACGGCAGAGTTCCGCCCCGATGCGCACACACACACACACGTGCGCGCACACACAGGTGAGCACACACACACACACACACGTGCGCGCACACACAGGTGAGCACACACACAGGTGAGCACACTCCCATCAGCGGACAGAGAGCGCGTCGGAAAATATGCCGCGTCAATCACCTGAAAAGCAGACAACAATATCTGCATTTTTTAAATGCTCCCATGGTGGTGAAGATGTCAACACTCCTGCGAGTGTTGACTGCTGTCAATACAAGAAACACATGAACACCATGATTCCTTTAAGTGTTAGTATCTGTGTCCGCGCGCTGTAAACCTAGGGGAAACACTGGATTGGTTGTTGTCTTTACCATGAATGAAGTGATCGGATTGGTTGTTGTCATCAGGTTGAACCTCTCTAGTCTCTGAGTCTTTAAACTGGATGATGTTCACATGTTATGCAGCAACCTGTGTTGTTGTGATGTTTACTATAATTACCCATAATGCCTTCTATGTCCTCAGGTACATGTACTGATACATGTCCTCCTCTGTCCTCAGGTACATGTACTGATACATGTCCTCCTCTGTCCTCAGGTACATGTACTGATACATGTCCTCCTCTGTCCTCAGGTACATGTACTGATACATGTCCTCCTCTGTCCTCAGGTACATGTACTGGACAGACTGGGGTGAGATCCCAAAGATCGAGCGAGCCGGGATGGACGGGACGAATCGCTCCATGATCATCGATAAAGAGATCTACTGGCCCAACGGTCTCACTCTGGACTACAGGCTGGAGAAGATCTACTGGGCCGATGCCAAGCACAACTTCATCCACCGCTGCAACCTGGACGGGTCCTCCAGGTACTCAACATGTCATCTACTGTCTTCACTGTACTGAATTACTTCTAAAGGATAATGAAGTAAATGTACCTGGTGATGTGTGTTTTCAGAGAGGTGGTGGTCAAAGGAGAGCTTCCTCACCCGTTCGCTCTCACCCTGTACGAGGACACTCTGTTCTGGACCGACTGGAACACTCACTCCATCCACTCCTGTAGGAAACAGACCGGAGACGAGCAGCGGATCGTCCACTCGGACATCTTCTCACCGATGGACATTCACGTCTTCAGCGCCAAGAGACAAGACATACGTGAGTCTAAATGTCCCCATTGGTTTAGGATTCTTTCACCAGATGGAGTGTTTTAGGTTTTAACATTAACCTAGTGTGAGTCTGTAATGTCCTCTCTGTGGACAATAGTGAGTCTGTAATGTCCTCTGTGGACAATAGTGAGTCTGTAATGTCCTCTCTGTGGACAATAGTGAGTCTGTAATGTCCTCTCTGTGGACAATAGTGAGTCTGTAATGTCCTCTCTGTGGACAATAGTGAGTCTGTAATGTCCTCTTTAATGTCCTCTTTAATGTCCTCTCTGTGGGCAATAGTGAGTCTCTAATGTCCTCTCTGTGGGCAATAGTGCGTCTGTAATGTCCTCTGTGGACAATAGTGAGTTCTGTAATGTCCTCTCTGTAGACAATAGTGAGTCTGTAATGTCCTTTCTGTGGGCAATAGTGAGTCTGTAATGTCCTCTTTAATGTCCTCTCTGTGGGCAATAGTGAGTCTGTAATGTCCTTTCTGTGGGCAATAGTGAGTCTGTAATGTCCTCTTTAATGTCCTCTCTGTGGGCAATAGTGAGTCTGTAATGTCCTCTCTGTGGACAATAGTGAGTCTGTAATGTCCTCTCTGTGGACAATAGTGAGTCTGTAATGTCCTCTTTAATGTCCTCTTTAATGTCCTCTCTGTGGGCAATAGTGAGTCTCTAATGTCCTCTCTGTGGGCAATAGTGCGTCTGTAATGTCCTCTGTGGACAATAGTGAGTTCTGTAATGTCCTCTCTGTAGACAATAGTGAGTCTGTAATGTCCTTTCTGTGGGCAATAGTGAGTCTGTAATGTCCTCTTTAATGTCCTCTCTGTGGGCAATAGTGAGTCTCTAATGTCCTCTCTGTGGGCAATAGTGAGTCTGTAATGTCCTCTGTGGACAATAGTGAGTCTCTAATGTCCTCTCTGTGGGCAATAGTGAGTCTGTAATGTCCTCTGTGGACAATAGTGAGTCTCTAATGTCCTCTCTGTGGGCAATAGTGAGTCTGTAATGTCCTCTGTGGACAATAGTGAGTCTGTAATGTCCTCTCTGTGGACAATAGTGAGTCTGTAATGTCTTCTCTGTGGGCAATATTGAGTCTGTAATGTCCTCTCTGTGGACAATAGTGAGTCTGTAATGTCCTCTCTGTGGACAATAGTGAGTTCTGTAATGTCCTCTCTGTGGACAATAGTGAGTCTGTAATGTCCTCTTTAATGTTCTCTCTGTGGGCAATAGTGAGTCTCTAATGTCCTCTCTGTGGACAATAGTGAGTCTCTAATGTCCTCTCTGTGGACAATAGTGCGTCTCTAATGTCCTCTTTAATGTCCTCTTTGGACAATAGTGAGTCTGTAATGTCCTCTCTTTGGACAATAGTGAGTCTGTAATGTCCTCTCTGTGGACAATAGTGAGTCTGTAATGTCCTCTCTGTGGACAATAGTGAGTCTGTAATGTCCTCTCTGTGGGCAATAGTGAGTCTGTAATGTCCTCTTTAATGTCCTCTCTGTGGACAATAGTGAGTCTGTAATGTCCTCTCTGTGGACAATAGTGAGTCTGTAATGTCCTCTCTGTGGGCAATAGTGAGTCTCTAATGTCCTCTTTAATGTCCTCTCTGTGGGCAATAGTGAGTCTCTAATGTCCTCTTTAATGTCCTCTCTGTGGGCAATAGTGAGTCTTTAATGTCCTCTCTGTGGGCAATAGTGAGTCTGTAATGTCCTCTTTAATGTCCTCTCTGTGGACAATAGTGAGTCTGTAATGTCCTCTTTAATGTCCTCTCTGTGGACAATAGTGAGTCTGTAATGTCCTCTTTAATGTCCTCTCTGTGGACAATAGTGAGTCTGTAATGTCCTCTCTGTGGACAATAGTGAGTCTGTAATGTCCTCTTTAATGTCCTCTCTGTGGACAATAGTGAGTCTGTAATGTCCTCTCTGTGGACAATAGTGAGTCTGTAATGTCCTCTTTAATGTCCTCTCTGTGGACAATAGTGAGTCTGTAATGTCCTCTCTGTTGACAATAGTGAGTCTGTAATGTCCTCTTTAATGTCCTCTCTGTGGACAATAGTGAGTCTGTAATGTCCTCTCTGTGGACAATAGTGAGTCTGTAATGTCCTCTTTAATGTCCTCTCTGTGGACAATAGTGAGTCTGTAATGTCCTCTCTGTGGACAATAGTGAGTCTGTAATGTCCTCTCTGTGGACAATAGTGAGTCTGTAATGTCCTCTTTAATGTCCCCTCTCCATTAACAGTAGTGAAGAGTCCCTGCTCTGTGAACAATGGAGGCTGTTCCCACCTCTGTCTCTTGTCGCCGATGAAGCCTTTCTATCAGTGTGCCTGTCCCACTGGAGTCCAGCTGCTGGAGGACGGGAAGACCTGCAGAGACGGTGAGGACACATCATCATCACACTGTGCTCTTAACCTTCTATGAGCTGTATATATACAGTATATGTATACAGCTGATAGAATATACAGTATACACATCATCATCACTCTTAATCTCTATCACCTGTGTGTGTGTGTGTGTGTGTGTGTGTGTGTGTGTGTGTGTGTGTGTGTGTGTGTGTGTGTGTGTGTGTGTGTGTGTGTGTGTGTGTGTGTGTGTGTGTGTGTGTGTGTGTGTGTGGCTGATAGAATATATACATATCATCATCATAGTGTGCTCTTAACCTTCTATCAGCTGTATATATATATATTGATTTAAACTGTGAGGTTGTTGCTTCATGTCTCTTCGGTCCTCTCTGGACGTTCTGATGCTAACAAGCTAAAGGTAGCGTTGGGTTTGACCTGCTGTTGCCATGGTAACCCCCCCTCTTTATTTACATGTTTCTGGTTGGCTGCAGAGCAACGAGGAGTGAAGGCGGAGAATCTTTTGTGAGAGACGGATCACATGATCTGCAGACAAAGCCTCCTTTCACTGAGCAGCTTTAACTGTTTCTGGGTTTCTCTCTGAGATCCTCCTCCAACAATAACACACAGAAACAATTCAGCTTTAACTGAGAACATGAACAACATAAAAACATGAGAACATACAAACATGACAACATACAAACATGACAACATACAAACATGACAACATACAAACATGACAACATGACAACATACAAACATGACAACATACCAACATGACAACATACCAACATGACGACATTCAAACATGACGACATACAAACATGACGACATACAAACATGCGAACATACAAACATGCGAACATACCAACATACCAACATGACGACATTCAAACATGACGACATACCAACATGATGACATTCAAACATGACGACATTCAAACATGACGACATTCAAACATGACGACATTCAAACATGACGACATTCAAACATGACGACATGACAACATACCAACATGACGACATACCAACATGACGACATACAAACATGCGAACATACCAACATGACGACATTCAAACATGACGACATACAAACATGCGAACATACCAACATGACGACATTCAAACATGACGACATACAAACATGACGACATGACGACATACCAACATGACGACATACCAACATGACGACATACCAACATGACGACATTCAAACATGACAATATACCAACATGACGACATTCAAACATGACGACATACAAACATGACGACATACAAACATGACGACATACCAACATGACGACATACCAACATGACAACATACCAACATGACGACATACCAACATGACGACATTCAAACATGACGACATTCAAACATGACGACATTCAAACATGACGACATACAAACATGACGACAACATACCAACATGACGACATTCAAACATGACAACATACCAACATGACGACATTCAAACATGACAACATACCAACATGACGACATTCAAACATGACAACATACCAACATGACGACATACAAACATGACGACATACAAACATGACAACATACCAACATGACGACATACCAACATGACGACATACCAACATGACAACATACCAACATGACGACATACAAACATGACGACATGACAACATACCAACATGACGACATTCAAACATGACGACATACCAACATGACGACATACAAACATGACGACATACCAACATGACGACATACCAACATGACAACATACAAACATGCGAACATACCAACATACCAACATGACGACATTCAAACATGACGACATACCAACATGACGACATTCAAACATGACGACATACCAACATGACGACATTCAAACATGACGACATACCAACATGACGACATACCAACATGACGACATACAAACATGCGAACATACCAACATGACAACATACCAACATGACATTCAAACATGACGACATTCAAACATGACGACATTCAAACATGACGACATTCAAACATGACGACATTCAAACATGACGACATTCAAACATTACGACATTCAAACATGACGACATTCAAACATGACGACATTCAAACATGACGACATACCAACATGACGACATACCAACATGACGACATACCAACATGACGACATACCAACATGACGACATTCAAACATGACGACATACAAACATGACGACATGACGACATACCAACATGACAACATACCAACATGACGACATTCAAACATGACAACATACCAACATACAAGCATGACGACATACAAACATGACGACATACCAACATGACAACATACCAACATGACGACATTCAAACATGACAACATACCAACATACAAACATGACGACATACAAACATGACGACATACCAACATGACAATATACCAACATGACGACATACAAACATGACGACATGACGACATACCAACATGACAACATACCAACATGACGACATTCAAACATGACAACATACCAACATACAAACATGACGACATTCAAACATGACGACATACAAACACGACAACATGACAACATACCAACATGACAACATACCAACATGACAACATACCAACATGACGACATTCAAACATGACGACATACAAACACGACAACATACCAACATGACAATATACCAACATGACAACATGGGCCAATGAGAGTGTCGAATGTTGATGAGAGTATTGATGAGAGTCAGTGGTGGGCCATGCATTGTATACCTGGGCCTTCACTGCTGTCCTGCAGCTAAAACACAGCTACGGTTATTATTTGTTTTCGTGTAAAAATGAAACGCCTATAAATACACTAACTGCAGAGTGCAGATACATGAATACGCCGAGACTGCAGCTGGGACTGCTGCGAGAGTCACCGCCTATGAGTGCTTTGAGGCGGCTCACGGCAGCTCCCGCTGCTCGTTCACGACAGTAACTGCAGAACGTACGTGTTTTAACGTCAGAGTCAAAACACCAGACAAGTCTCCAACAACACCAGAACAAGTCTCTAGATTTGTCGCTAATAGCTTTTGACAAAAAAAGTCTCCATGAGGGTTTGGAAAGTCGCCAGATTTAGCGAGAAAGTTGGCAACACTGGCACCGGCTAAATGTGTCCCCAGAGCAACATAGGACGTAACAATGGTTCCTATCACATATAAAACCAAACAAAAATCCATCTTCATAAAAACAAGTTGTACAAATAATAATATATAAACAAGCATATTAAAGCTACTGCAGATGTAAAAACAAACACATTTAACTTACCAGAGCTGCTGTTCACTATTTAAAGACAAAGTCCACATGGATTCACTTGTGAGTCTGCAGGCCTCGGGCCTCTCTTCTACCTAGAGACATAGAGGTGAAATCTGATTGGATAAAAGCTCTACTTAAAACAAGCTGCAGAGCAACTGACGAAGACAGTAGCTGTGCAATGAGAAAATAAGATTATCATCAAAAAAATGATAATACATGTAGTGTATTTATGAAAAATTATTAAATAGCTATAACTTTGTCATTCTGTCTAGGCCAGCAGAGAAGGCCTTGCTGGCCCTGACGGCCCACCACTGTTGAGAGTATCGATGAGTGTCCATGAGAGTACTACTATAGATAAAATCCTAACGATACCCGTCCCTACTGCCCCCCCGTGGTCTGTCCTCTGATGACCTCTGACCTTCCTGTTGCTCCTCAGGTGCGACTCAGATGCTGCTGTTGGCTCGGCGAACCGACCTGCGCCGCATCTCTCTGGACACGCCGGACTTCACAGACATCGTCCTGCAGGTGGAGGACATCCGGCACGCCATCGCCGTGGACTACGACCCGGTGGACGGGTACATCTACTGGACGGACGACGACGTGAAGGCCATCCGCCGGTCGCTGCTGGATGGCAGCGACGCCCAGTTCGTGGTCACGTCTCAGGTCAACCACCCCGACGGCATCGCCGTGGACTGGATCGCCCGGAACCTGTACTGGACCGACACTGGGACGGACCGCATCGAGGTGACCCGGCTCAACGGGACCATGCGTAAGATCCTGATCTCCGAAGACCTGGACGAGCCCAGAGCCATCGTACTGGACCCTGTGGCCGGGTGAGTCCATCGATCAATGAGTCCTGATCAGAGTCCTGATCATCGATCAATGAGTCCTGATCAGGGTCCTGATCAGATTTCTATTAGTAATGATATTAATAATAATCCTAATGATAATAATGTTAATTAGCTCCTTCCTGTCTGTGTTTCTATTAGTAATGATAATAATCATTTTATTACACTACTTCCTGTCTGTGTCTCTGTTAGTAATAATATTAATAATCATAATGTTAATGTTAAAATGGCTGTGTCTCCAGCTACATGTACTGGACCGACTGGGGCGAGGTCCCAAAGATCGAGCGAGCCGACCTGGACGGGATGGAGCGTCTGGTGATGGTCAACACTTCTCTGGGATGGCCCAACGGACTCGCCCTCGACTATGAGGAACGCAAACTGTACTGGGGGGACGCCAAGACGGACAAGATCGAGGTCTGTGAGGGGGGAGACCTGGGAGTTGTTTTTTTCTTTTAATTGTGGGTTTCACCTGAGAGTTGTAGTTCTATAACCGGCGTCAGTTCACCTGGAGTTGTAGTTTTATATTCACTGCATTCACCTGGAATTGTAGTTCTATAATAAATGTGAGTTCACCTGGAGTTGTAGTTCTATAATCAATGTGAGTTCATCTGGGACTTGTAGTTTTATAACCAGTGTGAGTTCACCTGGGACTTGTAGTTTTATAACCAGTGTGAGTTCACCAGGGAGTTGTAGTTCTTGTTCTTCTGCTGCTGCACGGTGGTTCCTCACTGTGATTGGTCTGTCAGAGAGTCAGACTTCCTGCCAGCTTTAACATGAACTGATATAAATAACAAACATGAAACATGTTTTGGTCATCTTTTATATAAATATTGTGGATTTATCTTTTCGCCACATAAGGAAACTAATGTATTTAGTTAATCCAAAAACTATCTTCTCCATGAAAATAAGAAAAGAGAAAGATCATATTTAATGTAAATGTAGAATATGTTCCTGTTAAAGGTGTCGATGGTCAGAATGAAAACGCAACGTTCTCTTTTCTTCTTCTGTGGTTTCTGTCCTCGCGCAATCTCTCCGTGTGTCCCCCCCTCCCCCCGGTTTCTCCTCGGACCCGGTCTTTGCGGTGGATCCCACATCTGGTTCCCACTGCGGCCGGTCCTCCAGCTGTGGTCGCTCTGTTTAGAATAGAACCAGAATATGAAACCATCACTGCACTGTGGTCACAGTCCTGAACCAGCAGAGACCTTTAGGCTTTATATTTATACATGACTGTGCGTGACTGTGTGTTACAGGACTCAACAGATTCCAGCTTTTTGTCTGTAGATTCCTCACATTTCTACATGTCTTTATTATTTCTCTTCATATTTTACATAAACTCTCGCCATGTCTTCCATGTGTTCTCCTTAAAGTGTTCTTGTGAGCATGCTCGGTGTGTCTCACCCTCCTGTCTGTCTGCCTGTCTGTCTCTCAGGTGATGGACATGGACGGGACAGGACGACGGGTGCTGGTGGAGGACAAACTTCCTCACATCTTCGGCTTCACTCTGCTGGGAGACTTCATCTACTGGACGGACTGGCAGCGCCGCAGCATCGAACGGGTCCACAAACGAACCGCGGAGAGAGAGGTTATCATCGACCAGCTGCCGGACCTCATGGGCCTCAAGGCCACTTATGTGCACCAGTTCTTCGGTGAGTCCAGGACCCTGGAGACCAGGACCCTGAAGACCAGCATGGGACAGAGTGCGGTCCCATGCTGGTCTTCAGGTGTCTGGTCCTTCCAGTAGATGTTGCTCCAGTTAAAACTTCAGACCGGGACAAGAAACGGCTATCTTAGCTTAGCATGAAGACTGGAAAGGGCTATCTTAGCTTAGCATAAATAATGGAAACAGCTTCCTTAGCTTAGCATAAATAATGGAAACAGCTTCCTTAGCTTAGCACAAAGACTGGAAACAGTTAGCTTAGCTTAGCATAAAGATTGGATTCAGAGGTTAACCTAACCCTAGCCTGGGTCCTACCAGCTCCTCTAAAGCTCCCTGGTTGCTCCATCTGATCGGTTCTTTCTGGTTTTGATAATCTGAAATAAACTGAAAGTGACTCAATTAATCCTCAACACTAACTAAATATTATCATATTGATTCCAGAAAAAATATCCTGCATCATGTAGTCAGAAATCAGCCACAAACACCTAGAAAGAACAATTTATATTTATTATATTTAAGAGAAAATAAATCAAACTCCTCCAGACAGTCTAAAAAAACAACTAAAACGACAACTTCAACCACTGACCAGAACCCTGTGACCCACCTGTGACCCACCTGTGACCCACCTGTGGCTCACCTGTGGCTCACCTGTGGCTCACCTGTGACCCACCTGTGGCTCACCTGTGACCCACCTGTGACCCACCTGTGGCTCACCTGTGACCCACCTGTGGCCCACCTGTGACCCACCTGTGGCTCACCTGTGGCCCACCTGTGACCCACCTGTGGCTCACCTGTGACCCACCTGTGACCCCGCCCCCCTCAGGTACCAACCCGTGTGCAGAGAGTAACGGTGGCTGCAGCCACCTGTGCCTCTACAAGCCTCAGGGCGTTCAGTGCGGGTGTCCCATCGGTCTGGAGCTCATCTCCGACATGAGGACCTGCATCGTGCCCGAAGCCTTCCTGCTCTTCTCCCGTCACACCGACATCCGACGCATCTCACTGGAGACCAACAACAACAACGTGGCCATACCGCTCACCGGAGTCAAGGAGGCCTCGGCTCTCGACTTCGACGTCACAGACAACCGGATCTACTGGACCGACATCACTCTGAAGGTGAGAAGAGACTCTCCTGTGTGTGTGTGTGTGTGTATGTATATATATATATACTAGATTAGCATAAGGACTGGAAACAGTATATATATATATATATATATATACATATATACGTATATGGTTCAGTCAGATTCTCAGTATGGAACCTGAACACCTGTACGTGGTCTTGCCTCGTCCCCCCTGCAGACCATCAGCCGGGCCTTCATGAATGGCAGCGCTCTGGAACACGTGGTGGAGTTCGGTCTGGACTACCCGGAGGGGATGGCGGTGGACTGGCTGGGGAAGAACCTGTACTGGGCCGACACCGGTACCAACCGCATCGAGGTGGCCAAACTGGACGGGCAGCACCGGCAGGTCCTGGTCTGGAAGGACCTGGACAGTCCACGAGCTCTGGCTCTGGATCCAGCTGAAGGGTGAGAACTAAAACCAGGAGGAGAAGGATCAGTACGACTGTAGACCACTAGACCAGTATGAGGACCATCGTAGGAACAACAAATATTTGTTTCTCCTAAAGTTGTTGGTTTTTTTCTTAACTTAAATCTCAGAGAATATTGAAGTTTTTCCCCGTAAATTTATACATATTATCCTGTTAATTTATACATATTATCCTGTTAATTTATACATATTATCCTGTTAATTTATACATATTATCCTGTTAATTTATACATATTATCCTGTTAATTTATACATATTATCCTGTTAATTTATACATATTATCCTGTTAATTTATACATATTATCCTGTTAATTTATACATATTATCCTGTTAATTTATACATATTATCCTGTTAATTTATACATATTATCCTGTTAATTTATACATATTATCCTGTTAATTTATACATATTATCCTGTTCATTTATACATATTATCCTGTTAATTTATACATATTATCCTGTTCATTTATACATATTATCCTGTTCATTTATACATATTATCCTGTTCATTTATACATATTATCCTGTTAATTTATACATATTATCCTGTTAATTTATACATATTATCCTGTTCATTTATACATATTATCCTGTTCATTTATACATATTATCCTGTTAATTTATACATATTATCCTGTTAATTTATACATATTATCCTGTTAATTTATACATATTATCCTGTTCATTTATACATATTATCCTGTTAATTTATACATATTATCCTGTTCATTTATACATATTATCCTGTTCATTTATACATATTATCCTGTTCATTTATACATATTATCCTGTTCATTTATACATATTATCCTGTTCATTTATACATATTATCCTGTTCATTTATACATATTATCCTGTTCATTTACGACTTTGATGTGAGAGAATATCCACGTTTTTCTCTTTCAAATTTGTAGGTTTTCTTCTTGTAAATTTACAACTTTATTCTCCCCGAAATTCTGAATATCCCTCGTCTGTTATTTATTTATGTATTTTACCCACAATGCCCTAATCCACCGTCGTAGACCAGAGACTCACCCGAGAACCACTAAGACCTGGTTTCCCGTCCACAGGTACATGTACTGGACCGAGTGGGGCGGGAAGCCAAAGATCGACCGGGCGGCGATGGACGGGACGGGCCGGATCACTTTGGTGGCCGATGTGGGCCGAGCCAACGGACTCACCATCGACTACGCCGAGCGGCGCCTCTACTGGACCGACCTGGACACCACGCTCATCGAGTCCTCCAACATGCTCGGTGGGAACCCGTTGTTTTAAAACGTTAATGAAGACGATCGACACCATGTTGGTCTTCATCTCCACATGTTCACCAGATGTGGCGTCAGCAGCACCGAGCGGTCAGGAGGTTACCTTTGGAATAGAAGCCCTGATTTAGACTTTAAGCTAACGTTAAGAGACAAAGTTGGCACATTAAAAGTCTGAAATAGTCTCTTTTCTTCCAGAGATGTTCTGAACATAATTGGTTTATGAGACTTATGGTTCAAAACTTAAAGGCCAAAATGTAAAGTTGTTGTTTCTTAAATCTCAGAGAATATTAAAGGTTCTTTCCTGTGAATTTGTAGGTTTTTACTCGTGAATTTAAACATATTTTCCCATAAATTTACTACTTTGATGTGAGATTAGATTTTTGACAAAAATCTGAAGAATATCAAAGTTTTTCTCTTTTAAATTTGTCGGTAATTTTCTCGTAAGAATGAGAGTTTCAAGTTTTTTTTCTCATAAATTTACGATTTAAATATCCCCAAAATTGAAATACAAACGTCCCCTTATTCAGCACTCCCTTTGGTCGTAACCACAGTTTAGTTTGATTTAATAATCTCAGAGAATATCCACGTGTTTGTTTTGTACTTTACTCCAGATTTAGTTTGTAAAGGAACCGTTTTATTTTTGATGATGAATATGTTTCACCATGTTGTTCATGAACAACTCGTCTCCTCTCCTCATGTCCTCAGGTCAGGACCGAGAGGTGATAGCAGACGACCTCCCTCACCCTTTCGGCCTCACCCAGTACCAGGACTACATCTACTGGACCGACTGGAGCCAGCGCAGCATCGAGCGAGCCAACAAGACTAGCGGCCAGAACCGCACGGTGATCCAGGGCCACCTGGACTACGTCATGGACATCCTGGTGTTCCACTCGTCCAGACAGGCCGGCTGGAACGCCTGCGCCTCCACCAACGGACATTGCTCCCACCTCTGCCTCGCCGTGCCCGTCAGCAGCTTTGTCTGCGGATGCCCCGCCCACTTCTCCCTCAACTACGACAACAAGACGTGCAGCGGTGAGGCGGCCGTTTAAATACGTGGAGAGCATCTTGCTCTTCATCAGAACCCTGCAGGTCTGACCCGGTTCTTCTTTGTCTTCCAGCTCCGACCTCCTTCCTGCTGTTCAGCCAGAAGACGGCCATCAACCGCATGGTGATGGACGAGCAGCAGAGTCCGGATATCATCTTGCCGATCCACAGCCTGAGGAACGTCAGAGCCATCGACTACGACCCGCTGGACAAGCAGCTGTACTGGATCGACTCCAAGCAGAACGTGGTCCGCCGGTCTCAGGAGGACGGGAACCAGGTACGTCACAGACCAGATCCCTGTTGAAGTGGTTCAATATTAAACCTGTTTGTGACTCTGGTCTGGTCCCATCAGAGTATGACGGTGGTCTCCAGCTCCCTGGGGGGACCCAGTCAGGGTCTGCAGCTCTACGACCTGAGCATCGACATCTACAGCCGCTTCATCTACTGGACCAGCGAGGTCACCAACGTCATCAACGTCACCCGGACCGACGGCAGCAGAGTCGGGGTGGTTCTGAGAGGAGAGACGGACAAACCCAGAGCCATCGTGGTCAACCCGGAGAGAGGGTCAGTGTCCTCAAAACAATGTCCCGGAGAGAGCCTCAGTGTCCTCAAAACAATGTCCCGGAGACAGGCTCAGTGTCCTCAAAACAATGTCCCGGAGACAGGCTCAGTGTCCTCAAAACAATGTCCCGGAGAGAGGCTCAGTGTCCTCAAAACAATGTCCCGGAGACAGGGTCAGTGTCCTCAAAACAATGTCCCGGAGACAGGCTCAGTGTCCTCAAAACAATGTCCCGGAGACAGGGTCAGTGTCCTCAAAACAATGTCCCGGAGACAGGCTCAGTGTCCTCAAAACAATGTCCCGGAGACAGGGTCAGTGTCCTCAAAACAATGTCCCGGAGAGAGGCTCAGTGTCCTCAAAACAATGTCCCGGAGAGAGGCTCAGTGTCCTCAAAACAATGTCCCAGAGAGAGGGTCAATGTCCCGGAGAGAGGGTCAGTGTCCTCAAAACAATGTCCCGGAGAGAGGCTCAGTGTCCTCAAAACAATGTCCCAGAGAGAGGGTCAATGTCCCGGAGAGAGGGTCAGTGTCCTCAAAACAATGTCCCGGAGACAGGGTCAGTGTCCTCAAAACAATGTCCCGGAGACAGGGTCAGTGTCCTCAAAACAATGTCCCGGAGAGAGGCTCAGTGATGTCAGTGGGTCAGTAATGGACTTTATGAGGTTTCTGTTCAGGACACAAACGTGATTCTAGAGTTTTGAAGAAATGAAGTGTGCAGATGTTCTGAGAGTAAAACTCTCCAGAAACAAGCACATGACTCATGGTTCTGTGCTGCAGGTACATGTACTTCACCAACCTGCTGGAACGTTCTCCAAAGATCGAGCGGGCGGCGCTGGACGGGACGGAGCGAGAGGTTCTGTTCTTCAGTGGTTTGGGGAAACCCGTCGCTCTGGCCATCGACAACGAGGCGGGGAAGCTGTTCTGGGTCGACTCGGACCTGAGACGCATCGAGAGCAGCGACCTCTCTGGTGAGTCTGGAGGGTTCAGATCCACATCAGGGTCTACCAGGTGGTGGGGAAGGTCACTAAGATCCACATCAGGGTCTACCAGGTGGTGGGGAAGGTCACTAAGATCCACATCAGGGTCTACCAGGTGGTGGGGAAGGTCACTAAGATCCACATCAGGGTCTACCAGGTGGTGGGGAAGGTCACTAAGATCCACATCAGGGTCTACCAGGTGGTGGGGAAGGTCACTAAGATCCACATCAGGGTCTACCAGGTGGTGGGGAGGTCACTAAGATCCACATCAGGGTCTACCAGGTGGTGGGGAGGTCCTCACGCTCCGTCTGTACGTTGAACCATCAAGCTACTGCTGGTTAGCTTCACTTAGCATAAAGATAACATCCACCGATCAGCTCCTCTAAAGCTGATCAACATGTTTATATAATAATATCATTTGTAGTTTTATAAGGGTAGAATGACGGATTATTTCTTGGCCAGAAATACCTGTAAATTTGTTACATGTATTTATTAATGACTTAGTTTTATGTCCGTGTACTTTTTACTTTTGTAATATGTGAAGTTCTCGATAAAAGAATTCTGCATTTCCCCCTGCGCCCCACTAGAGGGGCGCGCCCCACAGTTTGAGAAATACTGGACTAGACTGAAGACAGACTGAAGACAGACTAGACTGAGGACAGACTGAGGACAGACTGAGGACAGACTGAGGACAGACTGAGGACAGACTGAGGACAGACTGAGGACAGACTGAGGACAGACTGAAGACAGACTGAAGACAGACTGAGGACAGACTGAGGACAGACTGAGGACAGACTGAAGACAGACTGAAGACAGACTAGACTGAGGACAGACTGAAGACAGACTGAGGACAGACTGAAGACAGACTAGACTGAGGACAGACTGAAGACAGACTGAGGACAGACTGAAGACAGACTAGACTGAAGACAGACTGAAGACAGACTGAAGACAGACTGAAGACAGACTGAGGACAGACTGAAGACAGACTAGACTGAGGACAGACTGAAGACAGACTGAGGACAGACTAGACTGAGGACAGACTGAAGACAGACTGAGGACAGACTGAGGACAGACTGAAGACAGACTGAGGACAGACTGAAGACAGACTGAGGACAGACTGAAGACAGACTAGACTGAGGACAGACTGAGGACAGACTGAGGACAGACTGAGGACAGACTGAGGACAGACTGAGGACAGACTGAGGACAGACTGAAGACAGACTGAAGACAGACTGAGGACAGACTGAGGACAGACTGAAGACAGACTGAAGACAGACTGAAGACAGACTAGACTGAGGACAGACTGAAGACAGACTGAGGACAGACTGAAGACAGACTAGACTGAGGACAGACTGAAGACAGACTGAGGACAGACTGAAGACAGACTGAAGACAGACTGAGGACAGACTGAAGACAGACTGAGGACAGACTGAAGACAGACTAGACTGAGGACAGACTGAAGACAGACTGAGGACAGACTGAGGACAGACTGAGGACAGACTGAAGACAGACTGAAGACAGACTGAAGACAGACTGAGGACACTTTGTCTTGTGTCTGTAGAGTAGAAGTTTGTCTGATCTCAGCACATTCCTGAGATTTTCTGAGCTCCACGCAGGCCGACAGGAATGTGAAGCATCTTTGGGAGAGGGTTCAGGGGAGTCCTGGTTCAGGACTTAAAGTCCTCCTCTGTGAAGCACTAAACCAGATAACTGACTGAGACCAGGACCATGAACTTGATGATGTAACATGAATATATATATATATATTAGGGCTGCAACTAACGATTATTTTAATAATCGATTAATCTGTCGATTACTTTTTCGATTAATCGATGAATCGGATAAAAAAAGCCGAGTGAATAAAAACGTGTCTTTAGTCTTGTAAACTCTACCAGCCCTGCTTTACTACTGTTATTAACGAGCTAACGCTAACTTGTCATCGCGGCGGACACCGGGCGGATCCGCACATCGAACGCTCCTCGTTCCTCACTTCAAGACGGAACAGAAGTAGGATTCTGTAGTGACTCACCCTGCTGTTGAACTCCCTTCCTCCTCATCAAGGGCTCCAACATGTTTACGTTTTAGGTGCTGAATCATCACCGTGGTGCTCCCGTGACATGTCGCTTTTGCATATCTTGCAATTAACACACTTTTTAGATTTATTTAGTGTGAAATGCTCCTTGGATGACTGAGGTCGTACTGATTTCTCTGCCTCCGCCATGTGTTTCAGAACATCGTTACGTCTCTCCGGTGGTCTTTCCTCGACCTCCGATCCGC